>JARHVA010002735.1:0-600000 GCA_037957365.1 Torreya grandis
TTGTAATTTTATTTGCATTGAAGATCATTTCTTCAGCGTATTGATTAGTTAAATTCTTTATTACTAAATGAGTTTTAATTTAGCCAGTGGGTTGATGTAATTATTTCATCTATTACTTGAGATTAATTTATTTTTCACAGTGTTGTGTGTGTGTGTGTGTGTGTGTGTGTGTGTGTGTAAGTGTATTTTTTGGTTATCCCAGTGTGGTATAAAAGGAAGAGGGTAGGATTAAATTTGAGGAGATAAAAGGTTGTGCAACATAGTACCAAATCTAAGGAAGGACTATCATGAGAGATGGTTTTCTCAATGTTATTTATCTTAGCTTATAAGAGAAGAAAAGATTACTTAAGGGAAGTATTAGATGTGTTAATAAGAGTATAGAAATCATGAGGTGTTATGAAACCAAGGAAATAAAAATAATCAACCAATTCTATCCCATAGGTCTTGAGATTATAAGATAGGAGTGTCCATACCTAGACTATAGCACCAGACCCTATGGTGTCTTATTTTTGGCACTCTTATCCCTTTTGCAATTTGAGCCCAAATGGTCATTTTCATCTGATTCCCATTCTTCATTATGTCAACCTAGCATGAATACATATAACCCTTGACCAATAATTCCTTATAAAAGCCCATCCAAATTTAATTTATAAGGGAGGTGATAAATATTACATAGAAAGAAAGAATACAATTAAACTACTAAGTAAAACTTTCTTATTCTCTGCATACAATTACCCAACACAACTACAAACATATTCAAACTCTCATACCAATCCCTAACCACCTCAAAAAATCTCAATTTGTCATTATTGCATATACATCACACTATTTCATAAAGCACATTAGGTGTGAGAACTAAATATGGCTTGATACCTCTTCAAATTATTGGTATGTAAGTAGCATGCCCACATAAGTGGTGTGGATCACATGTTTAGTGCATCTTACACACAATAACCCCCCTTTTTTCAAGTGATTAAAATCCCATTTGTCAATCATGATGGAGGGTTAAGATTTTAATATTAAATCATCTCTATAGTGAGCTCCATCAAAATTCAACACTCAAGATTTCATAGGCATGCTCACATAGAAATAATGCAAATAACCCAAAAAATTCAGGTCTCTGTGACTAGTTTCGATAATAGCGGTAAGAGTGGATAATAAAGACAAACCTAAAGTGTCTTATTTTTTATGCTCCTATCCTTTCACTAAATTAAATATAGATTCTTATTTTCAACACTATCCTAGTATTGCATAGCCAATTTTAGAGCCTATATCAGCCATCTCAGCTTGTTTTTAGATAAGTTATGTTTTCTCCTTATTTATTGTTATTTTTAGAAAGGTAAAAAAAGATAGATAAATTATACAAATTAGGACTATAATTATTGAAATATTCTTTACTGATTTATTAATCTAGACCTTTAACTAAAATAATAATAAAAATCCATTATTCCCAAAATAGTTAAATCATTTTGTGAACCTGACTTACTTCATTTGTGCATAAAAACCCTAGAAACCCTAAGGAAAATTTATTACTAATTTTTCTAATATTTTTCTTATTTTTCCTACATATATAAATTAGAATTTCATATTTTATTTTTAAATTTACCTTATAAAATTTTTAAATCATTTCTTTCCAACCCTAGATGCATATATTAGGTCCTTTTGCTTTTGAGGTATCACCTTACACATAAACCAAAATTTCACATTTAATTTTTAAAATTTACCATAGTAATTTTAACAATTATTTCTTTCAAGCCCTAGTTAAATTTACTATGTCCCTCTACTTCTTGAGATGTCACCTTATATATTTGTCAACTTTATATCCTTTTTATGCATATTTCTAGTTCATTATTTTTAAAATCTTAGATTATATTTATTTAATCTTCTCTTTCATTTTTCAAGTTGTTTTCCTTATTCCACCTAAGCTCCTTGCATCTCTTCCTTTGATATGAAGTATAGGACTTAGTGGCAACCCTCCTGAATTCACCTAGATTCCTTCAACCCATCCATATGCCATGGATAAAAAACTATCTTAGCTTTGTCCTATAGATCCTACACACCCAGATTACACTAATTTCCATGAGGATAATTTTGACAATGAATAGTATGAGAATAAAAATGATGATACGCACACCCATGTTCATGACCCACCACATCAAGCTCCTGATCCACTTCCACCTATCATTGATAATGATGTGGTTGTTAACAAAGATTTGATTCTATAAATTTTTAGAGAGAGACTTAGGGAATAGCCCTGAGATCATGTTCTTATCTTATAATCTATCATGGAAATTAAAAAAACTAAGCAATTTGAGTCTTTTATTCCTTCAAAATAACCAATTTTAAATGACACTACGAGGGAAACTATGTCTCAACAACCCCCTATAGTAACCCAACCTTGTTATGACACACCACTAGCTATGTCTAGTACATTTTTATCTCCTAATGTGGTTGACCTTGTGTAAGAGATAAAATCTCTTCAATATAAGGTGCTACATCTTGAGAAATGTGCCTCTAGACCAATGAAAGCTTTAGATTCTTTTTATCTACTTCATACACGATTGGCATGCCATATTACTTCTACACCCTTACCACCAGGTTTTATTCAACCTAAGCTCACTCTATATGATGGCAAGGGTGATCTAGAGACACGATTGAGAGATTTTCACATAGCATGCTTGGAGTACATGATAAATGACTAGTTACTAACCAAATTTTTTCCATGAATTTTAAAGGATTATGCTCTAAAATGGTTCTATAGTCTATCAAATCAGTCATTCACTGCATTCAATCCTTTAGCTAACATGTTTCGAGTTCATTCAGTATTAATATAGGTGATAATGTTTCTTATGCCCAAGTTGTATAATAGAAACAAAGGTAAAATAAGCATCTTATATATTATGTTCTTCAATATAAGCCTATCTTGGCTAAAATGACTAGCCCCATGGCTGATCAAGAATTATAAGATCTCTTCAAACAGAGTCTTCTATTAGATTTGCATGAGCCAATAATGCTTAAAAGGTTTTCTTCATTCACTAAGTTATGTCATACACTAAAATAAAGGGAATTTAAATTAATTTTAATGGGAAAACTTAAGTACACAAGCATATCAAAAATAACAAACAAGAGTAATAGTAAAGTCCCATACAAAATAAAGGTTAATGATAACAAAAGTCAAAATCAACCTATAATTAATATGGATTCAAAACCCCCTCAGTGAGTGGTTTTATCCATGCCTCCTCAGTGATCCTTTACCAATCTACCAGTATCTCTAAGTAGAGTCTTACAGTAGCTATTAGAATGTAATTTCATATCTCTCTTCCTTATTCAAGAAGCTGATCCAATAAAGCCTCTTCTACATGGATATGATTAGAAGGAATTTTTAAATTTTAGTAAGGCACCAAAACACACAATAAATGGATGCATTAGTTTGAAACACAAGATATATGACTTGATAAATGATAACCTTGTTGATCTTGGCACTCTAGTAAAGCCTCCTCAACCAAGTCAAACATAGGACAGAGCTTTAAAAAAAATTAGATCCTTTCCCACAATATTCTAAATAAGAAACAGGGGACACATGAGGTGTTCACCATGCATATCATGCACATCCTCTACCATCTACATGTTGGGCCCTTTAGTTGAGTCACATCCTTTGAACAACATGATTAGTGTGTATAATACTAAAGTTTTAGCTAGACCTTCAATCTCCTTCTCAGAGTAGGAGATAGTTGAGGATGATTCAAATTACCATGTACCTTTTATCAGAGCTTACATTAATCATCATGCCATTCATAGTTTTCTCATAGATAATGGATCCAATGTGAATATTTCCACTATGACATTACTATAGTATTTGGGATATTTAGAGGATATTATGTTTACAAACATAGTTATCATCAGATTTATTGGGTGAGATTGTACTTCCTCTATAGGTTAGTCTAACACATGTGGACACATCATTTACTATTATTCCTAGTGTAGGAGACTCTGATATGTTTATTGGTTGACCATCGATTAAAAAACTTCATGTAGTACCTTTTAAAATTCATAGATGCATGAAATTAATTCATGTTAATTAGGTTCTTACAGTTTATGGACTTCTATATCAGTTACCACTCCCCGTTTCAGAGCCATCTACTACTTTGTAGCCACCAATTTTAGCTCCTCCACTATTTTTAACTCCACTAGTTATAGTTCTTCCTCTAGTTTAGATTCAAACATATTCAAGGCCTCTCTCACCAGCACAAAGAGTTCATACACTTCCTCAGATGCCTCTTTTAGAGAAACTATAGTTTTAAGACTCTATATAGTTTTTAGCTATAGTGTTTACACCTATGGTAGTATCATTGAGGTCTCATGCCTCTACACATAGAGCACATGTTTAGAGAGATTATCCTACCACTAGATGGGTCCCTAAGATCCCCATAGTTGCATCTACTTCTTAGATTTATAGGGGGACCCCACAGTTAGTTTCCACTACAAACATTTTAGAGCACTTACAACATACATGGCTTTCAGAGTCATAGTCTTTGCCCTTTCATAAGGCTTCATGATCATTCATGATCCCTCTCCTTGATACAAGACACCATGATAGAGAGTCTATCATGAGACTCATTGGTTAGTATCATTTTTTCTCAGCTTACTTGTACATAATTTTTCAAATTACATATACATAGCTTATTTTCAATTACTTTTACATAGTTTCTTTATGATTTATTTTACATAAATTATTTCAAAATTACCAAAAATAATATAACATTTAAAATACAAAAAAATTTAAATAACTCAAAACACCAAAAACTTTTCAACTATATGCATTATCCATGCTTTACACTTCTACTACCATGCTAAACTTACATTTAGTTGTTCTATGCTATCATTTGTCAATTTATCTACATTTCCATGCTTCACTTGATCTTATTTTAGTGTTTTTAGTGACACCCATATCCTTGATTTATTCACTCTACCCATTGAGGGGACATCCTATTCTATATTCAAGACATATGTCAATGTATCTACCCACTAAGGGCATCTTCTACATGACTACACCATCCAGGTTATGTCATTCCTACACCACACACTCTAGTTATCATGATGATGTAAATTAATCAATATATTATGTAGATTATTCTATAGACACTCAATATTATATAACACTTGTGTTTTTATTAGAATCTACCTAGTCTTGTACTACATGTTGTGCATACTTTCACTTCTTGCTTTGATTAGTTAGATGCGATATTATTTCTTACATTTACATTCCTTCCTTTCTTGATTTGTGTAGCTAGATATGATTACATTTCTTAGTTCGTGTTTATCTCTTGTGAATTCCTTAGAACATTTACCAATGTCCTTTTCTTCTATTCTTATGTGTGCCTTAGAACATTTTCCAATGTCCTTTACTTGTACTCTTGTATGTGTTTGTGGCCTTCATGCCAATCTTAATTTTTTGCAATTTTATGTGTATGTGGAATTTGAACATGCCTTGTCTTTTTTTCCTAGTTTGAGTGACATGTGCCCATCTCCCTTATTTATGTGTCCCCTTAGCCACTTTTGTGTGCTTCTTGACCTACGTACTTATTGCTTATTTATTTCTCATTATTTGCAATGCCATTATCCATAACATGCATTATCTTTCTTTTTTTGGATGCCATAATGGGCATCATGTTCCATCCCTCCTTAACAACTAAAAACTAAGATTTATAGTTTTATTTTAGTATACTACACATGTTATTATATTGTTACATCTACCTAGGCATACCCCTATTGATCTAAAAAATTTCAATATAAGCTATGTTATATATTGAGACATCTTTTTTATTATCATTGTTATATCATGTATTTCGTAGCATAACACACTTCTAGGGCTCTTTCTTCTAAGGGCAGTCATTACAGGGTCTTCATTCCTACCCTTAAAATAGGGGGCAATAATTAGGGGTTTTGTCATAGAGATCAAATCTTTCTATAAATTAAAAATTGGTTTTTAGAACACTCAAAATCGAAACTAGAACCCAAATTAGGTAAAATATACCAATAAAATAGTGATGAACATAGAACAGTGATCAAAAACAACAAAGGATAAGAGTGTCATATTTGGACTACAGTGTTGGATAGCAAAGTGTCATATTGTTGTCACTCTTATCCAAATAATATAAAATTCATTTTTTTAGAAATAGACAAAAAGGTAAGTTAATTTATAGTTTTATAATCTATAATTCAATTTAGATTGGGTAGTTTTAATATAATTTTTCTTAGAGTATCTAGATATAGGTGGCATCATTCATGGCATGATGGCTCTTGTTTCTAGTTTTAGATTGAGTAGTTGGTATAACTTGTAGATTAAAATCCATATTACAAACACCAGTGATTATGAGTAATGTGTGTGGCACATTTACCTTCTTTTATTTTGAGTTCATTACATAACCTAGGTATTCTTAGTAATTGCATGTTTTATTCCATCTTCAAGTGGGTGGCATCATTGTGGAGTGGATTTCATATAAGCCTAGTATCTAATTTTGAAGTGGATTTCATACAAGCCTAATCTCCACCTTTTAGAGTGGTTAATATTCCTATTTATCAAGACACATTCAGTTATCCATACCACATGGTTAGATTACATAGCATCCATGGGCTTTAAGAGCTATCTCATATGACACACATTCATGTTGATATCATTTCATATATTCACTTAGTGGGTAATGATGGATCCAAAGGACTAGTTAGCCTTTGTAGTCTTGATCCACCTACTTAGAGGGATTGGACACATATTCCAAACATCAATTAACACATGCATGATTACATAGCTTCACTTAGTGGGAAAATATGAAGTCAAAGGGCAAGAATTTACATTGTTGATCCACACTTGGGGAATTGAGCACTCAAATCTATTTGTGATATTACTCTTGGTTTAGCACATAACTAGCATCACTCAACATCACAATAGGTTTTTTATTGGTTTGTGTACCTAGTGAGGTGTATTCATTTCTTTCTCTTCCTCTCTCTCTTACCTATCTTTTGTAGATTATTATTTTAGACATAATGCATCTAGTAAGAATTGATCTACTCTTTATTGTAATTTATATATTTATGCTTCATGATGTGCTCTCTCTACACACACTCAACATCACATAGCTTCATGGGCTTCACCCTTGCAAGTAAGTTTAGGTACGCTTTCTACTTTTCCTTTATCCTAGTATTTCACTTTGTTGCATCACTAGAATAAGGGGGGGGGGGGAATGTAATCATATAAAATCTCCAAATTGATAGTTTGAGTGTGGCTTGTGACACCCTATCCATAACTCTTTCTTTCATGTTCTTGTGACCATTATAGAAACCTTTTTAATCATTTCTAGTCATCCGTAGACTTCTAAACAATCATTACACCTCAGCCAAATTAATTTTCCTAGGCCAATTCTATCCTCATAGGCCCCAATAATATAGGACAAGAGTGTCATACCTATACTATAGCATTAGACCCTAGGGTGTCCCATTTTTGGTACTCTTTTCCCTTTGTAATTTGATCCCAAAAGGTCAATTTCATCTGATTCCTATTCTTCATTATGTCAGCCTAGAATGAATACATATAACCCATGACCAATAGTTTCTTATAAAATCCCATCCAAAGTTCATTTAAAATGGAGGTGATAAATCTTAAAAAATAAGCAAGAATATAAGCAAACTACTAAGGCAAACTTTTTTATTATTTACATATAGTCACCCAACACAACTGTAAACATATTCAAACTCTCATACTAGTCCTTAACCACCTCAAACACTCTCAATTTGACATTATTTCATCTGCATCACACTATTACATAAATCACATTAGGTGAGAGAACTACATATGGATTGATCCCTCTTCAAAGTATTGGTATGTAGGCATCATGCACATACAAGGGGTGTGGATCACAAATTCAGTGCATCTTACACACACTAACCCCCCCCCCCCCCACCAACCTTTTCAAGTTATTAAAATCTTATTTATCAAGAATGATGAAGGGTTAAGGTTTTAAGATTAAATCATATCTATAGTGAGCTTCATTGACATTCAACACTCAATATTTCACAAGCAAGCTCACATAGAAACAATACAAAGAACCTGGAAAATTTACGTCTCTATGACTAATTTAGACAACAATGGCAAGAGTGGAAAACAATGTCAGACCCCATAGTGTCTTATTTTTTATGCTCTTATCTTTTCATTTAATGAAAGTTGTATTTTTATTTGTGACACTATCCTAATACTACAAAACCAATTTTAGACCTTGTATCAATCATCTCAGCCTATTTCTAGATAAGTTATATTTTATCCTTATTTATTACTATTTTTATAAGGGTAAAAAAAGATAGATAAATTATATAAATTAGGACTATAATTATTACAATATTCTTTACTAATTTATTAATCTAAACTTTTAACTAAAATAGGAATAAAACTCCATTATTCCCAAAATAGTTAAATCACTCTCAAAATATACTTTCTCATTCATTAGAAAGTGTTGATCTAATATTTTAGAGCATTGAATATGAAGGTAAAACATACCCATAGCCCATTAACCCTAGTTTTGAGGATAAGTTAAGAGTAACTTCCTAGAGCTAACTAATTGTAAGTTCACTATAGAATAAAATGGATAACATATCTTCCTAGTTTGTGTAAATAAGGGGATCCTAAAATATGCAATTAGATCTATATAATGCCTATGAGTATTGGATAAAACTCTTCATGCTATGATGTCTATAAACAATAGACTAGGATTATAAAAAAGATACCATGTAGCCCAAAATGATAGTATCTAGGAGTTTATATACTATCAGAAAACAATTTTAAAAAAATCATAATAAAAAAAATAAAGGCAAAATGTTTTTGGATTTGGACCATGTCAAAATTCCACCTGATGTCAAAATAAAGAGTCTATTTGTTGCTATCTATTTAAATATAGGACTTATCCAATGTTTAAAGAGAGTGAATTGGTATAGTATCCAAGGTTGAAAACTCATTTATTTCAATGCCAAGACTTTATAAAATAAATATTGAAACTAATAAATAATAAGCACAAGAAATGTTTTGTTCTTAAAATGGGTTCACCAAAATGTTTACCCTTATAATTAATTATGTGTGTTCTAATAAAATCTAGCATATTTTATACTTAAAACTTGATATAAGAGAGATAATTAAATTAGCCTACTATAATCACACAATGATATACATAATCTATATAATTTGTAAATTTAAAAATAAAGAAAATAGGGTTAGGGTTAGAGAGATGTCCTTGAAAACTAAGTTATTCTTTTTGTATTATGTTTTTGATAATTTTGACTATGTAAAATTAACAATAGAGACTTGGAAACATAATTTAATTAATTTTTTTTTTTTTATATGTTAGGACAAGTTTATAGTATCCAAAAAAGGTTGTGGTTCATTCTTTCCCTCTACTATGACTATGTCTGTGTTGACTATGCATTGAATCTAAAAGTTTGATATTATTCTCATCATCTCTAGGTCAACTATTTATGTGAAATCTTTTATTTGACATGTAAATAAAATAAAAGAGATAAAATCCTATCCTTCAAGAAGAAAAAATAATATCAAATAAAAATGGGTAAAATAATGGGTAAGTTGGATATGGTCAATCTATCTTTAGAAAAACCCTTGTTGAGTAAGTGTTGCTTACATAGTTAGTGTGGACCTCGGGCTGATATAGTTCTCCCTATGGGGAATATTAAATAAGTGTAATGGATGTAACTAAAAAATTTGATTATAATGATTAACAAATAATTTCCTTACACCTATAATAAAATAATATAACTTGGCCAATGGATGTATTATTACAGTATAATTGTAGTAGTGTGATCTTTGTTGCATACATAAGTGCTTTTGAAATTTCCTTCACAATAGAGTGTTAGAGATTAACAAAGGTGGATTGAAGTAAGGAAATTGATGTGTTATTATAGGAATACCTTTGAATTATTTCTTATAACCAACCCTATGAATCATGTGGGAGATCCATTAGGAAGTATGTCATTTTTAAAAACTACTCGTTAGAGCATAGGGGACAAGTTTGTACTAGTAGACAAGTACACAGTGCATCATTGTCTAACTTTTGTGCACTTTTTTAGATTGGATAGAGACTTTTAAAAATTATTTTGTGATTATGTGTCTATTAATTAAGGATTCTTAGGAATATTTTATGGAATTCTAGAGGATGTTCATAGAAATTATAATATTTGGAAGGCTCTCATATACATAAATGGTTATCGGAATGGTAATTTGATTGAGCAAGGTAAAATGTGAAATAATAGTATTTTTAAGCATTTATTGGTTTTATTTTAATGTCTACACTAATAATCAAACTAATTAACAAAACAAATAATAAAATAAATCCTTAAACCTAACTAAATTAGATATCAAATAAAGAAGAAAAAGTTGATAGAATTATTCAATCCTCAAGTAACTAGCTCTATGTATATTTCTCAATGGGTAACCTAGGAAATCTAAAAGAGTAAATATAAAAGGGGATAAAATCACAAGAAACTAGAGGAATAAATATTTTAATGGTGGTTGGTTTCTTCCAAATTCTATTTTATTATCTGCAATTTTTTTTCGATCTTTCTCCAACATATATGAATGACCACAAGATTACTATAAAAACTTTGGTTGAGATATTTAAGGTAATAGAAGGAAAATTATGGATCTATAAAACTTTTAAGCTCTAATATCTAATGAAATTTTTGGATCTAAAATTAAATAATTGTAAGGCAAGAGAATAAGTTATGTAGGAGTTAACTATAACTAGACTAAGATCTTGTTGGAGTTAACTAGGAGCTACTTAAAATTGAATTAATCATGACTAAGAGTGTACTCAGGGATTAATAAGGTGAAAAATATAAAAAAGGATTAAAAACATGATATAAATCATGTAAATTGCATCAAAATTCATGTCTCGTGATTTAATTTCATAAAACTTTCCATAATTTCTATGAACTATCAAGGAAATTTTAATACATAGTGGTTGCATAAAATGCCACGATGGTTTCACCACTTTCTTCCAAAAAATAGAAAATTAAAGGAAAACTTCAGAAAAGGAAAAATTGATAGATTGACAATACAAATGAAGAATTGAAAAGGTATAAATGGGGGAGAAGAGTGGGTCTAAACATGTTTTATTGGATATCCTTGCCTCATTATCATATTTTATAAATGTTTTAACATGAAACATTTGGGTTCATACATACCTCACATGCATCTATCACTAGTGTTTTTGTTTTAACATGGTGAATTTATAGATTAAAGCTATAACATAGGTAATCTAGAAACATGCATAACTATCAATAACATGCAATAACTCACAACATCACTAAATTCATAGCTATATTTTAAAATATTAATATGTATCTAAATGAAATATTTTGTTTTAGAGACCATGAGTGGTATGTCTTTAGCCTAGGATTCTCCCCTATCCTAGTTATTCTATTTTTTCCCATTATACTATACCAAACCCAATTTATGATCTTTTGTATTTTAATTAGAGATAAAATTAGATCTTTCATTAATATTGGGATAAATAATACTAAGGACCTAATCACCCTTATTTCATTTTTACCCATTTAGTACAAATTTTATAGATTATATTGTGTAGTTTCATGCCCATTGGAGGTATTTTATTATATTAGAACTCTTTTAGATAAATATTAATAAATAATAATAGTATGTTTAGCTCATTATATATATGTTATGTTTTTATGTGTATAAGTATTTTTTTTAAATTCAAGAAAATATATTCTTCAACATTGAAATTTATTTTTCATTACACTTTTATTTTTAGTGTTTTATGAGATAAAAAAAATTGTTTGACTGTTATCTACTTGATTTTTATTCCATTTTTTCCATCCATTACTAAATATATCCAAAATAATTTTAATTTTACTTTTTTACCTATCCATTAAAGGCTACTATATATTATCTTTAATATATATCTAAATAAATACCCAATCAATCTGAAAATTTTAAAATTTAAATATTTAAATACAAGATTATTGAATATCATAAGAATATAGTAAACCCTCTTAAAATATAATAACCTAAAGTGGAAATATATTTTATCTTCATAGATACCATAAAATACAACCTTCACCTACATGTTAATTCAAGGGATAATATGTTCTTCGTATGTCTTTCTCACAGATATTTCAAACATATAAGTTCAAGAAATAAAATAATTTTGATTTAGTTTATGCTTATTACATATCCTTCATGTTGAATCCTTTATCTTCTTATTTTACAAACAACCTCCAATTCTAAATCAACCAACACTCTATTTCCTCAACCTAGTTTAAATGAAATTAATTAGCATATTCATGAAGTGAGCCTTGAAGATTTTATTTTCAACCTTTATTATTTATTTTTATTCTTTGATGGATTTATTTTCCATGTTATCCTTCTTGATTTTCTTTTAAATAGTTATACATTATTGTTTTAATTGGATGAATTTTGGGTGAGTGGAAGTAGGAGAAGGTGGGGTATAAATTATTGTAGATAGAGTTGGAACTACTACATCAAGTTGTTACATTACATGAATAATTTTATCCAATATTTCCTATAATTCATTGATCTTGTTTAGTTTATTTCTAATTTCTATATTTTCCTTACTAAACCTAATGTCTTCTTATCTAGATTTATTAAAATGTCCTTTTAACTCTTTTACATTTAATTAATTATAATGATAATAATTTAAAACTAAATTTTAAGATTCATTTCATGTCCCCAATCCTTAATATAGTCAATTTTCCCTTAAAGTTATCTAAGGTCAATTGATTCATTGATTTGTTATGGGTAAGTAATACTATTCATACAACTATAGATTTTTCCTCAACTTTATATTTAATTCTAAATAAGTACCTGCTAGTTTGGTATGGGTTAAACCTTTTCCTAAACACCCTACTAATATCATGTTGGTGCATCATCTCAAGCAGTTCCATAACTTATGATATATACCATCTTGGCAATAATATGCACCCACTTTTATTTTCAATATTTATATCTTATTGATGAATACTTTTTTTAAGATCAATATCTTCACTCGTGATAGTAGAGAAAGGCTTGAAATAGGACATTGTAGTGTCTAGATACTCATATTAATTATTGCTTCCTCATTCCAAGAGAATGTATTTTATTTTTTATTATTAATAAACATATGAAAGAAAATAAAATATTTGAATTAGTTTAACTTGAAAAATCATCATCAAGTCACAATTTATTTATCTTGGAGATTTATTATATTTAGGGACATTATGACCTAAATTTCTTTTTTTCGGTTACCCTCTACATGTTTCTCTTGGTCATCCTCTACATGTTTATCAAGACCTATCAAAATATATAAAAAATTTTCAATTCCCTTAAGGGAATAATTACCCACTATCATGGAATCACCACCTTGGATAGATTATTTAATTTAAATATAAGTCCATACTAATTTATTTTCTCCACTTTAGACAAGGGTGTCTACTACCTAAATATTTATAAATTGGATGCATGGACCAGACTCTTAAAAATTAGAATTGATCATAACATCCTTTTGAGATTCAATATTTACATCAATGACTGAGGGAGGACCATCATGGACAACATACATATTTTCATCTGAATCAAAATCATCTGGGTTAAGAATAGTGTGTCTCTTATCCTCTTTAGTTGGATTCATATATTTAACACTATCTTCCTAATTTTTATCCATTCTCTTCATTGGACTATGAATATAATAATATTATCCTAAATAATATGGGTTTACCCTCTTTTATTTTTATTAAATGTTTAGAACCTAATCTACATCATATTTTTATCTTAGACTTCATCTAAATCTTAAAAACTCATTACCAAATCTTCCTACTTATTTTACTCATATTCATATCCACATTTCCTCTTGGTAGAATTTTTTATTGCATTGATGAACCTTTTGAGGCCATAACTTATATGACATTTCATTATTATTGAAAATTATGATTGGATTTTATTTTAAATGGGTAAAGCACTTGTGTTTTTGCATATAAATTCCCTCTATTTTAATTTAGATATGGTAAAGACTTGTATTATTACTCCACAAAAATATTTATCAACAAAATATAGGTTCCTAAAATTTTCCAAACACATTTCAAAAATATGATGATGATGATGAAAAAATCTCTAAATAAAAATGTAACATGTTCAGATCTATTTGATTTCCCATTTTTCCTTTTTTGATTTAAAACTTTCCTTAAGTTTTAATTTTTTTTTTGAAATATCCCTTTTAACATTATAAGTTTTGATTTTTATGATGCATATTAAAATTTTCATGACATTTACACAACCATCATGGAATATTGCACAACCAACCTTGCTATTTTTTAAACCACCCCAGTGGTTGTGTAAAATTATCTAGTAGTTTAACAACCATTATAGTGGGTTTTTTATTCACCATAGTATTTTTTAAACTCTCTCTCTACTTAAAGTTTTTTTTTCATCACTCTTGATATAAGTATTAGATTAACCCATGAGATGCATGTTTTACAAAAAAAATTGCTTATTTTTTACTCTGTTTATAATTTTTCCTTCCTAGTTAACTCCTCACTACTCCAATTAACTCCATAATACCATAATTAACTATTAATTACCTGAATTAACACCTAACTACTCTCATTTTATAAATATAATTGTTAAATTTTAAATTTAGATCTAATAAATTCAATACTAGATAGCCAAGACTCTTCAATCTTTGAAGGCCAACCACAAACACCTATTTTTTACCTTCACCCTCTTATTTTAAATTTTAGTTTCCATTATATTTAAATCCCATATTATTGATATAAACATTCCTATATCAATATGATAAACTATAATAAGTTATACCTTAAGGATTGAAACATCACAACTAATAAAACACTATATTTTTCATCTACACTTGAGAGGTCAGAGGTTTATTTATTTTAGATTTAATTTTTATTTTATATTATGATTTATTTTGATTTATTTTATTTTTTTTAATTTAGTAAATTAAATGAAAACATAAAACATTACATGCTCATTTTTACAATTTTTATAATTATATACTATCTCACCCTCTATAAAATTAATGGACTATATAAGTCTTAGGAAATATTTATTTATATATTAATTCCTACTTTTTCACATATTAAAAATGATTTAATATAGTTAATACATTTGTGTTTTGAGTGTATGTATCATTTTTTTCATTCCTTAAAAATTTCACAACTTTTGTGTTCTCTATAATCTTTATTTCTTCACAAATTTTGTGCATGTGAAAATTTATTTGAAGTTTTCCTCTATGATTATTATGAAAAGTTGATCTTATCATAAATTTATTTGTTTATTATTTATACTTTTAAATCCTAGTTTAAAAAATAGCTATTGATTCTTTTGTGTTTTAAAAAGAATGAAAGAAATTATTTGTGTAAGCCCCTACATATAACATTTTAAAATCATCTTGAAAGCTATATTCATTTATTTTATGTTATATGTAGTTTATTTTTATGTCTTCATGCCACCCAAAAACATAAATATTTGATTCTATTTTTTTTTCACGCATAAAATATGTGATCTACAACACCCCATGCTTACATGTCCTTTCTTCCCAACAATTTAGTTTAGAATATTCACCCATAGCATTAAATTATGTCTTATTTTCAATCCTAGCTACATAATAGATTAAATATGTTTAAAAATTAGTTTATTTTATTTTAATTATACTACAATATACATTTATGATAATTTAAAGCACCATAACATCCATTAATTTCAATTGCATTTAAAATTCCATTTTCAGCTTTACAATTTGCATCTCATTATTTTTAAAATACAAAGGCATTTAAACTAGTTTATTTTTATTTTTACATTATGAAATCATAATTATGAAAATTAAAAATACAAACTCATTTTAATTAGTTCATTTTCAGATTTACATTCTACATCTATGAATCTGAAAATAGAAAACAAAAGAGCATTTAATTAGTTCACTTTCAGCCCTGCATTTTTCATTTATAAAATCAAAAAGACAAAAATATTAATTATTTGTTCACTTAAAACATTGAAGTTTCTCAATTAATTAGTTTTATTTCATTAATTAACATTAAAAACACTAAAAAAATATTTTTTTATATTTATTTGAATTATATGTGATTAAAAAATTAAGAAGAATTTTAATTGGACATAAACATTAATTTATTTGTGATTTGTTACACATGAATATTTTTATTACTTTTCATATGAATATGATTTATTTATTTGGTTACTCTATTATTTCATTCCATAAAATATTAGTTATAAACTCACACAAACATTTTAAAAATATATATAATTTTTAATTAATCATTATTCAACACATCTATTCCCACATCCTTTGATGATGTTGTTAAAACAAGTGAATTCACATAGGATAAGAAATTTTATACATGTATCTACTCTTGATTGATTAGAAAACACATATATTGATATCAAATTTGAGATTTGGCTAGAATTATTTCATTCAATCTTGTTCTCACATCTAATAATTATTCAATTTGAGGCTTTAGACAAAAAAATTAGATTAGCATAATCTTAATTAGCTAGGTAGATTCATTTTTTATCTCATCAATTATTTAATCTTTGAATTTTTAGAGTTAATATATGCTTAGGTATATTTTTATACGTTAGGAAATTTAGTACCACAAGCATGAGGATGTTGGTATTTGTCTAACTTCCTCCTATAAATGTGCCTTTATACCTAAGGCTAAAATATGGAGAATAGTTTCAGCATTGTATAATCTATTTCTCAATAATAGATAGTTAGTCATTATGTGCAATGTATTAGCTTAAAAGTTATGGTAATGGTATATTTGAGAGATATTGGGTGAAATATTATTTTTAAATATTTCATGGTATTAGAGTCTACTTCAAATCTTTCATTACTTAGTGATTTTATGTTGCAACCTCTATTTTGTTTTTTTGAACTTGGCCATACATCTCTTTTTTATTCGAGATATAATTATTTATACTATTATAATTTTTATTTAATGCAATTTTGTAGGGTTTTGTTTATTTTTTATATCTTATTATATGTCCACTAATATAATTTGTTTTATATCCACAAAAGGTCTTAACAATTCTACCTAGTTCAAATTTTTCCTACTTTTAGATAATCATGCATTTTTGTGACTTTGTTGAATTCTTGGAAAGGTTTTTCATTTATCTATAGCCTCTATTTGAGCTAAAGTGTTTATATATTTTACCCTATAAATGTTGATTGTATAGTTATTTTTGGCTTATGAGTGTTTATTTTATGAGGATTTAGACTATAAAAGCTTTGACTCAAGCTCATCATTGGTCGCTCCACCTATAGTCATTTGATTCAATAATTTTGAGTGCATGGATACTCTGTCTATGTTAGTATTAAATTTTGATCATGTACACTCTATCTCATCCTCTATTTGGTACTTTTAGGGATCAGGATACTTCTATATTTCCTGTTGGTCCACCCATTCTCACAACTTCCTCCACAATGACTACATCTATGGTTTAGAACATGTATTAAATTGTATTATTTATATTTTTTTTACTAATAAGGGTATTTAATAATCATAAGGATCAAGGCAAGATACTCAAGCTTGTTAAATACTGAATGGACTACTACTAGTGTTATATTTGCCATTCTTTTTGAATTCAAACTAAAAAGAAGATATTATAGTCTACTATCACCACTCAAACATAGTTTTATATCCTCAATTTTAGGAAACAAATCCTCAACATTTTCCTCTTAGACCATCATGTGAGGATTATATGGCCTCCCACATGGCCTGCAGCTTTAACATTATAGTTTTTTGGTTAATGATAAGTTCTCCCACCCTCCTAAATAGATTTGGGGATCACACAACATTTGGTCTTTGATTTCCATCTTTTGGGTTTCACCATCCATCAGTTTCACCATCAAATCATTGAGACAAGTCTCCAAATCTATTAACCAAGTAAAATAAGGTGTTTATAATTTTGTTCACAAAGCTTGAAATTGTAATTTAAATATATTTTTTTGGTTTGATTTATGCTTGGTGAAAATCATAGCTTGGATGATAGATGACTTCATTTAAAACTCTCATGTCCTCATTTTAACTCAACTTTACCTTATTTTGAAGCCTTCATACTTTGTCTTTTCCATTCACAAACCAACTTCCATTCTTAAAACCACCTTATTTTAATTTACAAAACCACTTATTATAAATCCATTATTTTTTTTAAAAGGGGTTGTTTGTTTTTAAAACAAAAAAATAAAAGAGGTTTACTTTTCAAATGTTTAATGTCATAATGACATAATTAAAAAATTCTTTTGGTAAATTTAATGAATGGAGGAGGTATATAGTGGGATTTATTATTATTTATGAAGGTGATGTTAATTACAAGGAGAGATAATACTTTATTTATGGGTGGAAAACATATTAATGGGAGGTGGATTTATTTTAATTTATTAAGTGGGGGCATTTTTTATTATTTTTTATAAAAATAATATTATGGATCATTGTAAGGAGGATTATTATTTTGTATTCTTTTCTATCTCTTTGTTAAAGACTAGTGGGTGAGGCCTAGTTTTGTAGGTGGCCAAACCCCCTCATATATAAAAAAATTATTTTTCTAAATTTTTTTTTACAGTCTTGTTATAATTTTTGGATGCATTTTCATTTACGGCTGAAAACCTATTTGTATGTGCTTTGGATGGCATTACTCCTTATTGGCCTACATTACACTACTTATGCCACTATTACACTTTGCATAATATTATATGCATTTTTGGTTGAGTCTGACATCCCTTTGCATGTACTTTATATATTATCATTTTTGGTAGATAATATTTTCAAGTGTGTTTTGTATACATGATGGATTTCTTTACCATTTGTCATACTTTTCTATCATCCCATGACATTTTATATTCTAGTTTGAGAATTATAACTTTAACACACTTGTAGTTTGTGTCATGTCTCCATCAAGGCATCTTTATTATCACCTTACCTTCTTCTATGGAGACACTTTTCCATTTCCTTATTTTTTGGAGCAATTCTTAGATTGGTGATGACTTCTTTGGTAGGTCAACAGTCTCCTTGATTGGAGCTATTGTAGTAAATCCTAGTGTCTTCCTTATTTTCATTTGGTGTTTTTATGTATGGGATATATCTTAATTACACTAAATTATAAAGTGTCATGGGGGGTTTAATTTTTTAGACTAGTCTACCTTCATGCATGTGTACCTTAGTTTATACACCCTTTACTATTTCAATTGTCAGTCTCTCCCATCACCACCAAGACCATATTATTGAGATATTTTGTCTATATTTTTGACACCATATTTTAGATATTTGACATTCTCCCATATCTTGAAGTGTATCTATTATGGTGAATCCCAGTGTCATCTTATCTTATTTGATATTTTGACAATCATTTTCAACATGATATTTATTAATTATGATGCATATAGTGTCATCTTATTTGATTTTTGAGTAGTGGATTCATACCACTTGTACAGACCTTTTTCCTCCACTCCACCCATTTAACATTATGGTAGGTTATGCATGTAGATATTTTGGTGTCACTTCACCTAGTCAGTAATATGGTGGGCTATGGTGTAGATCCTAATTCTTAGGTGTTGAGTATCCCTTAAACATATAATAATATTTTTCACTTTTGAGGTCATTAATAATATCCTTGATTGGAGATATTCTGGTGAAGCCCAGTGTTAGTTGTTTTTGTGATTGAGTAGTGTATTCAGACCACTCATGTAGATTAAGTTCCTTTGTGACCTATGAGTAATTAGAGTATGGACTACTTCAACATCATATTTGGGGGGATTTATAACTCTCTCTTATTATTTTCTCTCTTTTGGGGAGATTTTTTCCTATGGGTGTCTTAATCCACTTTATGAGAGCTCCTTTGTACATGGGTATCTTCATCATGCCTTGCTGATGGGACCCAGTTTTTCTCTCTCTAATCATATATTAAGGGAGCATGTTATAGTTAATATATGATTAGGTTTATTTTTTTACATTGGGAAATTTAATTCCACATGCATGAGGATGTTTGGATTTATCTAAATTATTCTTATAAATGTGCCTTTGTACCTAAGGCTAAAACATAGAGAACAATTTCAGCATTGTATAATCTATTTATCAGTAATAGATAGTTTTTCTTTATGTGTAATGCATTAACTTCATGGTTGTGGTAATGGTCTATTTGATACATCTTGTTTGAAAGATTATTATCAAATATTTCATGCATTTTTTAAATCTGCATCCTTGGTTCTAACCTCATCCCATTTATTAACTTTGTTGGATGGCATTGTCTGGATTAGAATAACCTAATCAAGTAAGAAAAATACCAAAATTAATTTAACATAACTTTTATCCACTTAGAGAAAAAAACACTAACCAATATCTCTTTTATATATAAATCTTATATTTTGGCCATTCTATATTCCTCTTTTCTAAGAAATTTTCCACATTAAATGAACATAATGAAGTAGAATAATAATTTTGGTATAGTAGAACACACTTTTTAGTATGCATAGTACATAATCATGATAAGGTTCCAAACTTATAAAATAATATAGTTAAATTAAATGGTCTTATAATTTTCATCCCATTCAAATAGATCATTAGTTGCATTCACCTACCATTCCTTCTTTTGGTTTTCTCAACTTTTCCTTAAGAAGTCAAGAGCATAAGGTTAGCATGTCACTTTTCATATGCATACATATAGTGAACCCAATATGAAATCAACTTGTCCTTTATATTTCCATATTTTATCTTCTTTTTCTTTATTTTATCACTCTCCTCTTAAATTATTCTATGGGTGTATATACACATACTAAATATGTTTGGTGAGTATTTTAATAGAACCATAAGCATGGATGCCTTCAAAAAAATGTTTGAATCTAATATGATCCCTCATTTTCTAGTTTGGACAACCTTAATGATCAAAATATTTAAAGGATTGATAGTCCATCTCCTTCCTATAACCCTTCCTCCTTCATGACATACACTAGATCTAATGCGGTGTTAGAAGACTTGTAAAATCCCTTGAAGACTTACAAAAATTATCATGAGCCCAATGATATGACTTTGATTAGTGAGGGTGGTTTATATCCATGCATTTTAACTAAAACTCATATTAGATTGAAAACTCCTAATTATAATAAAATCATAGGATTTAATCAGTATAATAAAATGAGTTGGTCCAATTCTTATATAACAAATTAAAAGACTAATATTAAAAAACTAAATACAAACCAATTCATTTTATTTTTTCATCCTCTTCATTTTGAACCTCTTACAAGGGATATATGCCAACCAATTACTACTAATAATCTAAATGATCTCAACTTTACCTTGGTGGAACGTAATCAAGACCTACAAAAAACCAATCTTATACTCAAGTAGGCCTCTTGAATTAAGGGCTTGTGCCAAATTTCAATAACAAAACCATTTTATTTCCATTTTAATATATCACCCCATTATATACCTTGTCCTAATTATGGAAATCCCCTTATAAATAATTCTTGATTTTGTCAAAATCTAAGAGTATTTTTATCTTATAATACTCTTGGTAGCAAGTTTTCAAATATGCATTCACCTTTGACTCCCCATATTTATACTCTTATTTTCACCCCAATTTCTTACTATAGACACTATTTTTGAATTATATAGTACTTTAGTCTTGTACACTTAGAAAACTTAGATCTTAGTTATTGCCATTAGTTCTATACCTTTTCTAATTTTGAAAGTCTCACATATACTTTATTGTATCCCTATCCTATCTATTAGTTTGATTAGTCTTAGATTAATGACCCAAGCCTTATATATTACCCATAATTCCTTTAAAAAATCATATCTTATGCCTCTACAAGTTTTTATCCTATACATATTTTCCTACTCCATGGACATTTACATCCTAAAAAGACACTTACATCAACATAGGTATCCTACTCTGATGTAGGAATATAATGCCCTAAATTAATCTAATTTGTAAATGAAATGTATCCTAATGTTCTACCTAATTTATTTAATATTAGTTATTATCTAAAGGGATGGGTATAAATACAAGATCAACCCTCATTCATTCATTCATCACCTAGCACAAACCAAGGCAACTTATTAGAAGCATTCAATTAAGCACTCAATAAAGTAAAATGTTTCCTATTTTATCTTATTCTCATATCATTAATAGGAATAATATATACATAGGTCCAAAGTACTAAATGAGTATCCCAAGAACCTTATTTGACAATTTCCAAGATAGGTCATTCTTTCACTTGATTTCCACATATTTCATGATTCAAACATAAGCCAACATATAGGGGATAGCTACATAATTTTGAATTTCTCTATTAAGTATTAGATATGTAGGGATTTGTTATTGATAGAGGGGTATTTGGGGTAGTTTAACACCATGTTCCCACTGACCCATTTTTCCCACATCCACTATGAGGAGGAATAACTAGGTTTTTTATATTTGATAAAGAGTGAAAACCCATGACATAAATATGAATGCACCAAAGTGAAGTAAATGAAAAACTTAGAAGCATCTAGGTGGTTACATCCTATTTTAATAGGTATTTTATGTAGGACACCTACATCTAACCCAAACACTAGCATCAATGTAATTATTTCAAGCTGACACAAGTGTCTAAGGCTACATAGGCATTTAATCCATAATTTTGTGACTATTATAGAATACTCTTCTAGTTTTCTTCCAACCAGTTTTAGATCCATATTTGTATTAGCATCAAGACTAGCTAAGTACTTATTTCAATTATCATGTCAATATCTAGCATAGTTATACTTTATATCTTTAGCATATTAGCATAATAAATTCAATATATGTTTTATCTAAGTTTCATAATTAATTGGCCTACTATAGATATATTTTATTATCCTTATGCCCTAGGTTATCTCTATCTACTTTAACCCTAGATTTCTTAATCTAGATTTTTAGAGTTAAACACTTACATCACTCATGATAACATGTCTGATATCACACCACCTTTTTTAATTATTCATCATTATATACATGTTGGTATTTCACCCTTTATGTTCTACCTAGTCATGTGTTATTTGTACTTATCCATCATACACTCCACCTAGTCATGTACCAATAGACACACCTCATTTTAACTCTTTACCATAATATTTTCATTTTTAATCTAAATCCACATAATTGGATAATTATTTTTTAGTTTATTATCCTCCACCAATTAAAGTTACAATGTTTTCCCATAAAATCTTTACTACAACTACTTATCTAACTCTTTGTCCTCCAAAGTACTTATATGCTTATTCAATAATTTTTAATGTAATAGGAACTTGTTTGAGTATCTTAAGGATCATTTCAACAAAATCACTTGATCAATTCTCTTAACTCATCCATTTCTCAAAATTCCTAAATATAATGGAGAGGGATATCTTAATGCTCACATCAAATCCTATGCCATTATAATTATATATATTATCCCTTACAATGCAGTAGTGAAAAAAATCCTAAAATGATTGAGGAAATAACCTTAGATTGGTATTATCATTACTGTGATACCTCTACTTTTTAATTGATTTTTTCAAAAGTTCTAACATGTAAAAACTAATCTACACTAGTATATGATCATTTATTCACATCAAACAAGAAAATAATGAGTTTTTTCCCACTTCATCATGAAGTGACATCAGTTACTCTACTCTTATGCCATTACTCCTAATATGGATAAGAGAAATTTATGTGATATTTTTTTCCCATTCTCTTAACTATGAAACTAGGGACTATGCTAAAAATTTCCATTATCAATCTTATGAATAATAATTGGTAAGTGATTTAAGGATAGACCAAGTAACAATAAATAGTGGTTTTATAACTTATAGGCTCAATAAGAAGATATTTACTCCCAAAAAAATAGTGGGGTTATCAAAATAGTATTAAAAATAATAAAGGGCCTAAATTATTAAATTGTAACTATAATTACACTATTAATATTATTATAGATCAAGTTAATAAGAACATTGTTTTTGATAGTAATCATAACAAAAAATAGTAACAACAATAATGAGAACAAGAATCAAATAAATCATAATCACATGAATATTGTCCATGTTTTATATTTTAATCTCTTGACACCATGAAAAAATAAATATAAAAACTCAAACATGTAGTATTGAAACCAATACTTTAACCAGAAGCATCCTTATCAAAATAACAAACATAATCAAAATTATAACTAGGGCTCAATAAAACAAAAATTGAAGATCAAGGTGTTAGACCCCAACATATGTTGTTTGTTTCATAGATTCATTGTCTAATAATACTTATAATTGTATGGAATACAATAAGTATTTTCAAAAGATCCATGAAGATGATTTATGTTTTTTCATTGATATGTTATTGGGAAGTTCCAAAGAGAATACATAACCCTTCTAGACATATCTTATAACACCATATAATCCTAATCTATATATTTATCAAAATCCTTTCCCAATCCATCAACCTTAATCTAACCAAAAAACACCAAATTATATTATTTTCAGCCAAACCCCACTTGATGGAACCCATAGTATAAAATATTTGATTCTATAAATCTTTATGTATCCCCTTGCCTTAGTCCTCCATAGAAGACTAGACTCATAGGTTTGGTAGAGATATAAAATAATGAATAAGAAAATAATATTACTCATATTAGGGAGTATCAGCAACAAATACCCTATTTGAATAATGATCTAGAAGCTAAAGTTCAAGGAACACCCAAAATTTTTAGAACTTATGATCTTGTTTCAGACCTCACAAAGACATTTGTTTCATATTTCATTAATCAACTTGTTAAATAACTCTCCTATCCATTTCTTAGAAATTCACTATGTCTTGGTTCTTGGCTATCTACCTAATGTTACTCCACCTCTTGAATCTCAAATTATCCATATTGATCTAGATATTTATCCCCATGGAAAAAAATTTAGGGATGTTGGGTATTTGTTTGATCTTAATGGTTACGTTTTTATGTTGATATATCTACAAGAGGATATCCCACCTTAAATTTCTAAGTGTGGATTTATAATAATTATTTTTAAAAAATATATGGTTGATGATTGGATTATTTTTAATATAGTCCCATTATTTTTTATCCAACATATTAATTATGTTAAAACAATGTTTTCATCAACTAGAAACACCCTCAAAGGTTATGACAACCTTTAATTTACTTCCATTAAAACCATAGTTTTAAATATTGCCTTGGGACCTAAAATTTTACACACCAAACTAAATTTTCTAGACAAGGATATAAATTACAACATGGTATTAAAAAGGTTATTATTTTTTGGAGACATTAAACTTGATTCTTGTGTATAATTTATAATCAAAAAGATGAATTTAGTTGAGATTAACATCCAAAATAATTTATATATTTTGGGTTACAAAATTGAGTTTATAGGTCTTTATCTCCTCTATATGAAAGTTTTGAGACCTTCTTTGAGTATAATGGTATGACTCATTAATTGAGGATCAAAAAATTTAGGTCTTCATAATACCATGTTATCACATATTTATATTGAGAAATGAGAAGTTCTAGTTTTTCCACTTCTACCTTTGAATATTCAAAACCAATGTTTACATTTTTTTTCCCTCTTTGGTGATTCCAAATTAACAAGCACAAATTAATGTCCAAAATATATTATTCATTTCATTTTTTCAATAGGTAAGTGCATCCCATTTGGAATCTTATTTTTTTAGCTTTGGGATTCCTTCATCACTTATTTCACAATTCACTTCTTAATCCAAATAATAATTCCTTTTTTTATTGTCAATGAATTGTATTTCAAAAAAAATTAGTGATGTTCATGAAATGTAAAATCTATTGATTGTCATAAAAAAATTAAAAAATTTCAATATTATTAGGCATAGAATGACAAGGAACCTTCAATTTGTTTAATGGATATAAATTTGAAGTGGATGAATCAAGGGAATCAATATTCATATTTTTTAATTTTGGTAATTAGATATGTTAAAAAATTTAAATCAGTCAATTAAATATCGCAAACCCTATTTTTTAATGCTTAAAATATGAAAGGTTACACTAAAACTTACTCTTTACCTAATTGATCACCAGTTCAAAATTACCAAAAAATCAATACATTTGTTATTTTATGGGTTAAAGAAAACTATAGGAATGAAATTGAGGATTCACACTTGACTAAGTTATTTATGTAGATAACTATAAGTAATACCTAGTAATTAATTTCTCACCATCAATATTTATAAGTAAAACTATGGCACTTGATCATTTTTGAGTGATATTAATAAAAATACAACATCCATAGTCCTAAAAAAAATCTCATACGGTCACTATCAATATTAGGAGCCATTTTATGAAAAATGTTTATATTCTTAAATTTTTGGATGATGTGTGAACATTTTCATTTATAATTTTATATTTATATATCAATATACTAATTTTATTCTCTATCCAAATGAATCTAACTAAACCTATCTAAGGTAACCATGTATGAAAAAATTCAATAGCCATGTAGCTATTAACAACTTTAGACCTATCTCTACTAGGTAACATGTCATACACTTCATTCATGATATATACATCCTAAATATCAATAAACTATTTCTCTCTAGGTTCAATGGTAACCTACATGTACATAGTAATTTTTCCATGACTTTGATTTGTGTATTATCCAATTGAACAACCATCTAGCTATAATTAATAAGATTTATCTAGATTTTTTCTTAATATTTCAAGAACATTTAAAAAATACTATACGTCCAAAGATAAAAAAATTCATAGTAAAAACCACAATCGCCTCAAAAGGAACTGATTATATAATAATAAAAATAGTAAACATTATTAGAATAAAAACTAGAAACCACAACATAACACCAATAAAAGGAACAATAGAAGAAACTACACAAGGAACATCAAACTAAGACCATATCACAACCCTCACAACTACCCATGCTAATCACTTATCTTTCCACCATCACCCATAGGTCCCAACTATAGAATTGACTTACAACTAGGTCCCATTTAACTTGTGGAAGACTCCTAGATGTTTTAAGGAGGGATAAATAATGAAACCTACTAAAGTAAATTCTTCATATTTGATTGTTTAAAAAAATACAAAAGGTCCTCAATTTTATCTTTTCCACCCTTCTCAATAACATTTTATAACCTATATGTGAGATCACTAACATTAGACTCAATCAAATTAACCACATTAGACTTTATCTGATTCCCATGAGTGACAAGATAATTCCCAAATTTAGTCACTAAGAGATGAGGCTCAATATATATAATATTAAAACTTAAGTTAAGACTCAACACCATTATGTTAGCACTATATAGGTTCTCACTAATACTTGCATGTATCTCCTATGAACTAGAAACTTGTAGGGTCTAAGGACATCCTTATTGACTGTAAACCAAATATCAGTGCCATATAGTTCAAAGTATAAATAACGAACTTAATTAAAAATAGGGATAATTGCCTACTCAAATTAGGCTTCTTCATAATTTCCCAAGCAACATTATGACATACTCAAGTCTAAAGTAGGACTAAGTTTAGGGTATTTGCTAGTATCTAATAGGTAGCTTGAAGTAACCTTCATCATGCCCATCTTAAAAAATTATTCCAATTATGTCTACAATACCTTCAGTTGAAAATAAATCTACATATAAAAAATACTAGAGATAACTTATACTGTGAAGTTAGTAATCACCCTAGATTTTAATTAAAAGACCTCTAAATTCCTTTTCTTCCAAATGAAACATATAATCTACATGGAGAAAACCAAACAAAACTTATGGAAAAACATATGAACTTTTTTCTTAGCACAAAAATATCTAAAAATAGTGTTCAACTAGGAGGTATCACATCCAAACAAGAAGGACCAACTCTTTAAGCAAACTTTCCACACACTAGAAGCATAATAGTAATCAAATAAAATATGCTTAATAGTTTCAAGGTTACTAACAATAATATAAAAAGGCTTACTACTACCAATTTTATCAAGGATAGAACCAATAACAAGATTATTATGCATAAGTAGCCATATTAAAAAAGACTTCTTAGGTTCAAGATAAAAATCCCAAATTACATTAAACCTAAAATTCTAGATTTGAATAAAGTCATAAACATGACACTTATGGTTAATACTAAGGCAAAGATTTTAGAGAATGAGAGCTTGTTATATATCATCTTCATGGAAAATTCAATGAGAGGAGGATTGTTAATCCATTTAATGTTGTCCCATAATTCCTTTTCTTCATCAAGAATGGAGACCAACTTAGCATATTTTAGGGATTTTTAAAGTAGTGTATAATTCATATGCTAAGAGATGGACAAAAGGTCACTAAATGCCCTCAAGCTCTTGACAAAAAAACATAGGTAGAACAACCCTTGATAAGTGAAAGAGGTCATATTTTTAATTTAATGTTGCATTAGATAGACACCAAACCACTTAACACTAGTGCTATAACAACATGATGTTTAACCAACTCGCAAGCCTTCCCTATAGAGTGAAATATGGTATATCCCACCACTTAAATAGATATTTTTTTAGTAAAAATATTATAAATGTGTATCCCTTTATATTTGGGCTTAAATTTATGATAATCCCTTAAAATATTGTTCCTCACTAGTATCTTACAAGGTTTATTCCCTTTCAAAGATCTAATAATCCACTTGACTACAAGTTTAATCCCTTTGATTCTCAAATCCTTTAAACCAAGGCCTCCTATGATTACTACAAAACTCCCAAACTACAACATGTATTTTCCTATTTCCCTTCCTATCATACCATAAAAAATACCAAATGATCTTGTGTAAAATATTGATATGTGATTTATTAAACATCCAACATGAGTCATAATAGATATTATTGGAATAAATAATTTTTTAGCACACTTAGACCCTACCAGGTAGGGAAAAGAGATGCTCATGCCATTTATCATTTTTATTATCAATTTTATAAATAAAACACTTCTACATATATTTAAAATAAGTTACAAGAGCAAATGGAATTCCCATGTATTTGACCAAATGATTTAGGCCTTTCTAACTACAACCCAAATTTGCATTAGAATCAACCTACTAAAAATTATCTTTCTCTAAATAGGTGAATAATTTGGTGTCATCAACAAAATAGACATCAATCAGTGTTAACTTGTCAGACAAGGAAAGACCTTTAATAGATGGTCCCAGTACAAAACTTCTTAAAATATAATGTAGTGATTCAATAGTGATAAAAAAGAGATAGGTCCAAGGGACAACATTATTTGATGTAACATTAGAGATTAAGGGAGTTAGTGAGATCATCATTAACCTCTGTCACTATTAAATCATCATTGAATAAAACATTAAACATTTTTAAAAACCTATCTTGAAAATCAAAGGCTTTTAGTATCATGTCAATAGAAAGCCATTCAATTTTATCATAGGCATTTTTAAAATCAAGGATAATCATACCCACATATTTCTTAGAGTAATTTACCTATTTCATACATTTCTAACTGTAAATTAAGTTATCAAGGACAAATCTTCCCTCCATAAAGCTTATTTCAGTATCAAATACAATCTTAGGTAGTAAGGAAGAAAGTCTCCTTGAAATAATATTACGAAAAAAATTATAGGAAACATTCAATAGAGCAATTGGGTTCCAATTTTTAACTTGAGACTAATCACCTTCTTTAAGAATAAGCTTAATAAGACCTATATTAATTTTAGCTCTAAGGGAGCCCACATTCACCACTTCCTCATAAATTCTAAGGCACTCATGATTTATCCATTCCTTATTAGCTTTATAAAACATATTAAGGAAACCATAAATCCTAGGGTCTTTATCACATTTGAGTGAGTCAATTGTGGAAAATATATCATCTAGGGATTTTTCACTATCTATTTATGCAAGTTGTTTGAGCTAAACCTTCTTCAGAATACACTTAGTACACAAAATTATGTTTTGATTGACCTTTTTATTCAACCCATCAGATAGAAAGAGGTTAGAATAAAAGGACAAGGATTTATTAATCTCACCAAGGTCATCAGATTACATCCCTCCAACATCAAATTTTGAAATTCTCTATTTATTGTGCTTTGTCTTTAGGATCCTAAGGAAGAATTTGGAACCTTTATTTTCAAGCTTGAGATAGTTTAACCTAAACCAAATCTAAGAACCTCTAGAAATATACAATTAATGTTGCCTAACATGGTGTTTAATCAAATAAATATTTTTAAGGAGGCCATCATTATTATGGTCCTTCTGTAAAGCATACTCAAAAGAGATTAGTTTTTATTGAATTTTTCTAGTAGCCTTTCTTATTATATTTTCTTTGATCTAGATAAAACTTCTAGCAAATTTCTTACTTAGATCCATGTTATTATTCCATTGATAAATTCTTAATGAATACTCATAGATAATTTTACAAATATTTTGAGAAGATATGATTCCCTCAATGCACTTTGTATCCTTAAGGTGGGAAACATTGAGTTTATGCATGCCTTTTAAATCATCTTTACTAGAGATCACACTATCATTTAGGGAGACATTAATCTCAATAGGGGTAGTGGTCTAAAATGGTGTAAGGGAGAACATTCACCTTATTACCATTGTTAACTTGATCATTATTAAATAATTCCTAGTTCAAATAAAATCTATCAATCCTATAGTAAACTCTCCTAGATTGGAACTAATTGTCGCACCATGTAAACCAAATACCATTGCTATGATTTTTTCCATTGAATAGAGGGTCAAAAATATTTTTAATATACTTCAACTTGGACCAAAATAAGAGCCCATTACCTTTCCATCCATGAGGTTCACCAACATGTTTGTCTTCCATACCTTTAATAATATTAAAATCGCCCTCTAAAATATAATGTGTATTATTAGGTTTGAAGCAAGCCAATTACATAAATCAGACCTATCCCTATAGTCATTCTAAGAATAAACATTACAAACCCTAAAACCCCATTTATTTTTCTCAATGACAACCCAAACTAATATATTACAAGGAGAGGTACCATGTTCCATGACAAATTCATTACCTTAAGGATTAATCAAGACTGAATGCCCCTTCCAATAGAATTGCTAGTAGATAAGTGTGAATAATGAGGCCAAATAAATTTAAGAAGTGATTCAAGTCTATAACCCACTTCTTTGAGTTCTTAGAGAAACAAAAAATCAATTTCCTCTCTAGAGTGTCTAAATTTCCTAACCACCAAATTTCTATCGAGGGATTCAACACCCCTCACATTCCAACTTATAATATTTATAGATGAATAATTGGGTGGAATTACTTAGGCAATTAACTTGAGTTTTCTAAAAATACCAATAGGCATGACATTAGTTAAGGCTCTAAAATCTACCAAATAATTGTGTGCATTTTTACCAAAAATCCTAATTGTTATGAGAAAAGGAGGGACTTAAATTTTATCTTTATAGATCAAAACATTTACATGTTCTACCTTTTTTAATTTAAATAGATTCATTAATGAGATAATTTAGGCATGTATTTATTTGCTCAGTGGTTTCTAGAAGTGTAAGTAATGGGATGTTATCCTTTATCATTTTCATGTATTATAAACTATTATAACCTCCTTTATTTGGAGTTATTTATGATTCATTATGGGCAAATTAATCAACTTATTTTCATAGGGGAGGATCATTATTACCCTTAGTATCATGTGGTGTATCCCTATTATTAGGGGGTGATAATATTATGTGTTACTTCTAAACACATAATTTCTCTTATGGTATTTTTAAAAATAATTTACTTCACCATATTTTCATATAACTTACTATCTTGTTGACATGGAAAACTTAGGGTATATAACATAATGTTTGTATTAACATTGGAAGTGCTAGGGTAATTTTGATCATTGGGGATTACTTCATTTCCATCCATTTCACTTTGGATATTTTTTAAGGAATTAAAAAATTAGATACATTCCAATTCAACATGCTAAACTATATTATGGGCCCTACATTAGTTAAGTAAATCCAACTCACATATATTAACTATTAGCAACCCAAGTTGTACCCTAATGAAGGTAAATTATTTAGATCTCTTTCAAACCTAGACTAACATTGAAATGCTCTATGGCATTGGGATACTTGAATCTTAGACCAAACCTCTAGATTTGTGAGGTTAGCTCATTTGATGTATCACTTTGGATCTATTTCCTAAAACTAAATTGTTTTTTTGGGTTGAAAAGCATCAGATGGATAACTAAAAGGGAACTCTATTCTACTGATGTTGATACACCTATATTACTAGTTCATCCACTCTATTTGAACTTATAACAATATTAATAAGTAATGAAAATCATTGAATTATATAACTCTAAAGGACTCCTATGAAATAATATTTAACATAAAGGTTTCATCAAGTGATCAAAGCTTAAGGGCAATGATGGTAGTCTTGATTCAAGGCACTAACTAGTCAATATATCCATTTTTATCTCAATTAATAAACATCAAACATTGTATATAACCTAAATAAGATGACATACTAGTAACTAGGTGAGATTGGGGCCTGTCAAGGGAGAAAATCTACCAAATGTGTAAATAAAACTAAAATAATCACACTAGACATGTATAAAGGAATCTAAAAATAATCATTTTATTCACTCAAGAGGTTTACAAATCTCAATCCTAATAGAGTTTCATCTACCCAAGAGAGGGATCCAAAAAAATGGCCTAAAGGCCTAAATATATAGAAAATGAAAGAAAAATAGCCAAGATATTGACATAGAAGAGAGAAGAAGTAAAATCCACATTAACTCAAGTCAATTTTAGTTATAAATTGATGAAGACAGTCCTTCATCACATATTTTTATACTTGATGCCTTGCATGAGCTTTGCATGAGCTCCTTGGCATTGAAAACAAGGTGATGGGATATTTTTTTCTTATTCAAACACCTCATGAAGCAAGATATTCCATAATTTGATAAATAACTCTACTCTAAATGAGTTTAAGTTAAGTGGAATGATTCTTCTTAATGCTTTAGACTTGAAATATGCATTGATTGCTAGTCAACTCATGATTAGGTAACTTAGAGTGATTGGCACTTAAGATAAGTTAAATCCTTCTTTATCCCTCCTTTGTATGAATTATCACTTGAAGACTAGATATGTTTCATAATAAATCCATATGAATTTATTTGATATACCTTCTACACCATTTTAAACTTTAATTGATTAAACAAATAGGCCTAGTTGCCTAACTTCTTGTATTTTTTACATCTAATAACTTGCATGAAACTATTATAACCTAAAAAAATAATGATATTTAAGCTTGTAACAATTCCTCATATCATTAAATATGTCCTTTTGATGAATAAATACATGTAACTTAGTCAAAGTAGTTGACTAGGTTAAACCACCTTGAATTTATATAGACTAGCTATTTTGAATGAACTCATAGAGGCATTTCCATGAATTTTTTTGAGCATATAATGACTTTATGAGGAATAAAAAGGTACAAACTTCACTCTCCATGGATTTAAAATCATTAAACTACCTTGTACCTCTATATTTTGTACTTTTTCTTCAAAAAACCTTATTTTATACCATATCCATATAGTTTTGTATATATTTGTACCATTTATATGACCCTATCCTAGTTTAATTCATTTTTAAAGAGGTTTTAGGATGATTCAGAAGGTTTTCATTACAATAAATTTGACTTTTCTCAAAACTGGTCTACAAGAGAGTTTTAGAGTGTTTTAGAGGTGAACCTTCTTAATAATGCTTCGTAAAGTACACACATCCAAACCAAAACTTATTTCCATGAATATTTATTACATATACCCCCTAAAATTTCTTTATAATCTTAGGTTCCCATGAAAAAGGTGTGCAAAATATGTACATAATGAAGTTTTCCTATAAGGTTTTGTTTGCATTATAGATATGCTTATACTATTAGAGATGGTTAATAAACCCAAGCCCCCAAAACAAAATCAATACATAATTTATTATAATTTCATAGGTTTTATCAAAACATGATAAGATAATTTGTCCAAAATCCCCTTTTGGTGAAAGATATGAACACTTCAATAGGTGGTTTGAATGGGTGTCTTGATTACAGAACTTGAATTTCTCCTTATGGACCAAATTAAAATTTTATCATGTTATCATTTGATTTAATACACATTAATGGGACCTATACCATCCCCCTAAACATATTAATTAATTCATATTTTCTTTATATAGTTTGTTAGTGTCTTTATGTGATGTAGGCCTTATAGGCCTAAAATTAGTTTTAGGCCTATTTTGGCCTAATCTAAAATTCAAGGCTCAATGATGATTTTAATTGATTTATGTATTAAAAATCATCATTAAATACTCATTAATACTTCTTATCAACCTATACTATCCTCTTCAAATGATCAAAATTCAACTTTTCTCTTCTCTCAAGTGGTTCCCTGTATGTTTGATTGTGCATGCCTATATGTTTATGAAGTTTTGAGGATTGAGATGTTATAATACAAGTTTAATGTAGTTTTAAACACTAATATTAGGTCTCATATTGATTAAAATTTTCAATTTTATTTTTTATTTATCAAAAATCTCTACTCTCTTCACTTCTCCACCCTAGGGTTTGCGAGTAGTCTTAACTTGTAAAACCCTACGTGACTAAGTTTGCCTATTTTATCATTTAAAATGAGCTTATAAAAACCATATAAAATTAAAAATACATTTTTAACCTTTATTAAATGTTCATAAATCATAAAAAATTCTCAAAATAAGTAAATAATCCTTAAGAGCACATAGGCTTGTTTTGGTCTTTCTTATCTTAAACCTGGCCTCAAGGGCCTTCTGATTAAACACTTGAATTTCATATACTAAAAATATTATATGAAGTCACTAAAATAATCATACAACATATCATAAAATCTTCATGAAGTCCAAAACTATTTTTTATTCTTTAAACTCCTCTCAAAATCTCACTTGTCTCTTCTTAGGACTATTTGTTTGTATTAGGACTGTCAACAGACATAGGGTTGATTATGTCCAAATAATGAGTAGTTACACTATAAATTTTACCTATAAAATTACATTATAATATTTAAATTGTAATAATGATAACTTTTACCAATTTTTAGGGCCTAATTTCACTTGTATGTGTTTTAAAGACACAAATTTCTCTCAAAATTGTCCTCTTATGTTGACTATGTGTATATGACTGGACTATGTTTTGATATTAAAGGAATGTGTTTTCATGTTTTATTTTTTATTTTAGTGTAAAACTTATTTATATTATTTTATTATTTCATAAAAAACCTTATTACAATGACTCTTACCTTTCACTAGTCAGTTTTTGGATCATAATACCCATCACAACAAAATTCCTCTTCATAGGCTCTCAAAACTTACACCTTGTCAACATTGTTGTAGGCGTCCATTTAAAGAAATGTATGTTATTTATATTTATTAAACCATTAATTTTAACCTTTAATACCTCTCATAACACTTTTAACCTTCTTCTCACCAATATCCTTAGCATTTTGCTCTTCAAACATGATATTTAAGCATTATATGGTCCTCATCTGTACAATAAGCCTATGTAGTACCTTCATGAGTTGATATTATTGTGTATTATATTGATACAAAATTTAAGATTTCAAATAATAATTTAAATTTGGATGTGATCTCATAATATTCCCTCCTTGAGTGAATGTACCTTAAACTACATCTTTAGGGCATAAGACTATGTGAGATGATAATGATCACCTAATATGGCTATAGGTGTGCAATTTTTATTTGACCTTGACTATGTCCTTGTTTGATATGACTAATTAATGGTATTTAATTCATTCACATCATAATTTATTCTGATAAATAATTCATGTGACATCTTCAATTTGATCACTTTCTCCTCATTTCCTTGTAGCTTGGAGATGTGCCTATCTAGAAGGCTATAGGTGGTGTTTAACTATGGTGAATGAATGTGTCATTATTAAATTTAAGTTTATATCTCAAAAAAAATCTTCACAAGTTTTTATGACTCTCAAAACTATTTATAGGCCTATTTTATCTACAAGGTATAACAACACCATTTTTTCACAGTCTTTATTCACTCCAAGATTGTACACTTTAAAATCCCTCATAAACTCTAATATAGGTATGTATTTCCTTGAAAACATACTATAATTTGAGATTGATATATCATTATGGTACCTTTTATCCAAAAATTATATCCATTTCAATGCTACATAGTCTCCTTCATACCATACCACCATCTTCTTGAAAAGAAACTTCTCTCTCACTATATACTTGACTATGATCCAAATATGACCATTGTATGGATTGTAGAAGATATAGACCTTAAACAACATCAATAGGACCTATAAATATATTAAAATTATCTCACTCTATTTAAATTTATCCTTGATTTTAACCTCTCTTTTCATACCCTTTATTTGACCTAAAATTGCCTCTCTGATCTCATCCTTTGTTATCATGGTTGTAAGTGACTATTGTACAGACACATTTAGACCTTGAAAGGGTCACAAAATAATTTAAATGAGATTATACTTTATGTATTTAAAATTTAGGGTAGATTTTGAACATATACCTTCAAGGATATGTCTTTAACACCCTTCTTTATTTGCCTTTCCATGAGAAACTCTTGATTGTGATTTTTTGTTGGCTATAGGTAGATACTTTATGTAGTCTTATGATAGTGTTACTATGTCATTTTTAATTCATTAAAATATAAATATTCACACTATTTAATATAATATTTAAAATAGGCATTAAAACTCATTTTATTCTAAGGATATGGCAATATTCTCCATAGTCTTGGTATTGGTGAAAATTTGGCATAGTTTAAAAACTTTATAACCTTGCTATAGGTGATTGTTCTTATGCAAACATGATCTATTTTGAATTCTTCATATCATGTGTTTTATTTTGAACCTGATTCATGTGCACTAATTTTCAACTCCATTACCTTAATCATTATTTCTCTACTATCTTGAAAATAGGCTTTCCTCCCTTGTAAGTATGACTATGTGTGGAAATCTAGCATTTGTATGGACTATATCAGGGTTTCAATGCTTGGATTTGATAACAAAAAACCTCTAAATACACTCTAAATCTATCATTATTTATTGAAAAGTATTTATTGAGTTCAAATATCTCCCTCATAGTTCAAAATTATGATTTTCTTCACTTTTGGTTTCTTCCTCTTAGCATGACTATAAATAGAGGTTGATTGTATGCTTATAAGAGATGGAGTTAGACCTTGAGGTCACAAGACATGAATATGATCCTTTATTTTACTATAAATTTATGAGATAGGAGTAATTAAAGACCAAAAACATTGAAATAGATGATGGATTCCTTCCTTTCTTTGTATCTTCATGAAGATCTTGATTGTACTTTTTTTTACTATAGGTGGAGATTCACTCAGTCCTGGTAGGGTTCTATGGTTTACATACCATCCTTGAATGAACATGATTCTCAACAACCTTGAATCCTTATTTTGTAGTGAATCCATGAGATGGATATGATTTTAATGTGGTATTATTTGAATGGAAGATGGGGAACTTAATGGAGATGGAGATGGATCCTTACAACAGTGCAAAGGCAGTGAGAAGACGATGTGTTGGAAAGAAACACAAAGGAGGTGAAAAGATCATGAAAGGGGGATGTTAAAACCATGATAAGGGTCTTATGAAATAATTATTATATAATCCACCACACATAAATTTGGATTCATTTGAAGGATCATAAGAGGGTGAAATTGAAACATAGGAGTCTGCTAAGATCTTTAACAAGTGCTAAGAAACCTTAAAGTTTGCTAAACAGTGACTCCTTGAGAACTCTTGAGATCACATTGATGATCTTCTTGGCTATGAATATTCATGAAACTTTTATAAAATTATGAGATGGAATATTAACATTAAGGATACCTCCTCAAACAATAATCCAATAAAACTTTAAAACCCTGTCTTTCCTAGACTATACAATCCTTCTTCATATGCTTGTAGACTACAAAATTACATTATTTTATCTTTTCGAGACATATTTTAAACTAAAACATGTGTAAAATAACTAATATTTTTCATGGAAAGGTGAATCATGTTCATGATAAGCTCCACAATATTGAAATTTTATGCCATGATGCCCTGATGAGGATAAAACACAAAAAATTGACTACCTACTTAGATGGAGACAAAATGTGTGCCTTGATTTCAAAGGGATGGTTCATGAGGATTAGAGGACAAAAATAATAAACACTTTATATATCTATAATATCTCTAATACTAATTTCTCTGACAAAATTTGTAGACCTTGATTTTCTCTCTCATGGTCATACCCCCTGCAAACTTGAAGGGCTCTCACTATGTGCAAAGAAGCTAGATGATTGAAGGGAACTAGTTTTAGGTTTTTATTGAATATTATTACCTTAAAATTATTTTGAAACACTTTATATGACCTCTTATTCCTTATCCTAATCTCTTATATATGAAATGGCTCATACAAGTCTATACCTTGTATGGAAAAAGCATGAAAATAGATCTTTCTTTGCCTTTTATTCACACTTAAGACTTGAAATGCCAATTTTATGGTAATATAAGGATTAACATGAGTAATTATCATGTTATAATAAAATTTAAACATTTTTACACACTTTTGGGGCTGAAATTGGCACATGGGAGCCTTTTGAGGCTAAAATATGCCTTTTAGTTGCATGAAAAGATGCTTTCAAAGCATGACACTTTATGACTAAGGTATTTACATGAATTTTAAGATGTTTAAAGGAATTTTTTATAATTTTGTGTATTTTTTAAACCAAATTTAACATTTGAAGACCAAAACTTGTCTCTTTTAGGCCAAAGTACACATAGTTGATCATCATGAAGAGGCTACTAACAATATCTTGAAAATTTTAGAGTTATTAGGGGTGGTATTTGGCCTTTAAAAGCCAAATTACCAACATTTTTTCCAACTCACATGGGTTAACCTACTTAATAGTCAAAAAAATCACCATATTTCCACATGATAATGACAATTTGAAACATGACAACATGGCTTGATAACTCTCTTGACTACCAAATAGACTCTTGAACTTTGTGACACCTCTTTTTGACTAAAAAAACAACAAGACATGAAGGAAAAAACACAATGAACTATAACTAAACTAAGAAGTAAACACAACTAACCTAAGGAAATAGGAAAATAAGACAAACACAACTGCTTATGCTATTCACTTATTTAAACATGATAAACAACCTAAAACAACTAACCTAAAGTTAAAAAAATTCCTCTAGAGTTAAATGGAATACTAGATTATCCACCATAGAAACTTAAAGCATGATTTCTACCTCTTGATAGTTTATTATTATAGATAGAATCAATTACATGTTCACAACTACTTGGAAAAGTAGTTGGGCCTTTAAATTCCATTCTTAGGTGTATGGATTGATCATGTGAGTCTAATACCTAGTCATACTCCTCCCAAATTCTTATTTTTCATATCAATAATTATAATTTTACCTCACTTATGGGCTAATGATGGTTTGACCTATTCTCATGAAATTAATATATCAGTAATTTAACTGATATGCTTTAATTAGTGTCTTAATTATGCTCCATTTAAGGTAGTGGTTTGTCAAGGTATTAAATTTTTTACAATCATGGCTAAAACATGTTCTTAGTCTCTTTTTTATAGTTTATAAAATATTATTATTTACAATACAATCCTCAATATCATCATAAAGTGGATATGGCCTATCAAACTTTGAACAAAAGCCCTCCAAGTCATCTGAAAAGGCCATTTATTCATGATCACTTGAAAAGACATGAATTTCATTAGCATCCTTACCATTTTCTTGTGAAAAATCATGTTTATCAAAAATTTCCAAAATTTTTATGGATTCATATAGATTTTATTGATCTGATGCACTTGTTTCATTTTCATCTTCAATAGAGAATGAAATCTCATCTATCCAATCAATCTCCAACTCATATTACCTTGGTGTATCTAGAATAGCATTGTCTTCTTAAAGATCCAAAAAATTAGTGGAATCCTTATATGAATCTCCATTATATTTTCATATTCCATCATCCAAATCTACCATCTTGAACTCTTCAATCTCACTCAAGAACTCATGGTATAGTTGTTGCCAATGATGATCAACTTCAAGAATGTTTTCAATCTCAACAATGGTTCTATGTGAGTTATCTTCTTTGTTTCCTCCTAGAGAAATATTTGTTTTTACCTCATCTTTATCATCTATTATAAATTATTGAGAAACATTTTCTTATTTCTTAAGTGAAACATCTTGCAACTCATCCTTTTTTACATTTTGAAAGATTGAATCATGCCTATCCTTACTAAGTGGTATCCTAATAATTATTTATTCTTCTTGATCACTCAATTTAATCTCATTTTCTATCACTTTAGCTAAATATTATTCACTTACCTCACAAATGAGAGGTTATTTCTCAAATAGTGGCATGGTAGACCCCTAAAAATACTCAAGAAGATGAGATAAATCTAATGGTGCTACCATGGATGTTTGATTTTATTCATGGAACTGATCAACTTGGACAACCATCATCTCCTCTCTTTATTACATTTGGTCTCATGCTTAACTATGTTATTTAATTCCAAGTTGGAAACTTGGGTTTAGGAACCTCTTGTATTAAAGATATTTCAACTTGGGGCATGATTGAGAAAACTAATTGTCGAGGTGGAATTGGAATCCATTGATAGTGGCATGGGAAAGAAAGAGGTAATGAATTTTGAGATTGAGATTGGTTACTTGATTATTATTGTTTTTAGGCTAATATTTCTTCAAAAATCATTTGGTTCACCCTCTTTATCTCCTCTATCTCATCATGAAAATTTAGTGATTTTTGGAAAGGTGGTTGACATTGGAATTAATATGGCTCATATAGAGGATAATAAGATTCATGTGGGTTATCATAGGATTGATATGAACCATTTTAATATTGATATAAAGCATGTTAGGGATGATAGGGATGATGATGAGTTGGGTATGGATCATGTTATAAATGGGATGGTGACTAGGATTATTGATAGGAAGATGGACTACATAGGCTACCATAGCATAAAAGACACATAAAAATAATTGAATTTATGAACAAAAACTGCCCTTTATCTCTGAGATGGTGACAATATAAGTACTAGAGACTACCTCAAAAGACCAATATGTTATAAATATGTACTTCAATGTCTAGATATATGTCCTATTAGGTGTGCCAAAACTATTAGTAACCTAGATAGCACCCTATTAAAAGTAGATTACTTGAATATCCTTCAAACCTAGACTAACATTGGAATGGTCTAAGGCAACGAGACACATGAATCTTAGAATATGCCTCTATATTTATGAGGGTATCTCTTATGATGTATCACTCTTGATCTATTTCTTAAAACTAATTTTTTTTTGGGTTCAAAAGGGTTAAAAGGATAATTGAAATGGAAATATATTATATTGATGGTGATACACTTATACTGTTGGTTCATCCACTCTATTTGAGCTCATAACAACACTAATAAGAAATGAAAATAACTAAATTTTACGACTCCAAAGGAATCCTATGTAATATTATTTCACATAAAGGTTTCATTAAGTGATAAAATCATGAGAGCAATGATGGTAGGCCTAATTCAAGGCACTAACTAGTCAATATATCTATTTTTAGATCAATAAATCAACATCAAACACTATATATGACCTACATAAAACAACATACTAGAAACTAGGTGAGATTAGGACCTAGCAAGGGAGCAAATACTACCACATGTTCAAATAAAATTAACATAATTACACTAAACCTATATTAAGGAATTTTAAAATAGTCATTTTATTCAATCAATAGGTTTATAAAGCTCAGTCTTGGTAGAGTTTCATCATGCCCAAGAGAGGGATCCTAAAAAATGGCCTAAAGGCCTAAATATATACAAAATGAGAGAGAAATAGATAATATATTGGTGTATAATAGAGATGAATAATTCAAATCCACATTAACTCAAGTATAATTTAGTTGTAACTTGTAGAAAATGGTCCTTCATCACATCTTTTTATGTTTGATGCCTTGTATGAGATTTGCATGATCTCTTTGGTATTGAAAACAAGGTAGTGGGTCATTTTTGTCTTATTCAAACTCCTCATGAAGAATTTTATGCCATAAATTGGTAAATAACTCAACTTGAAATGAGGTCAAGTTAATTTAATGATTATTCTTCATGATTTAGACTTGAAACATGCGTTGATTGCTAGTCAACTCATGATTAGTTAACTTAGAGTTATTGGCACACAAGACAAGGTTACTCCTTCTTTATCCATCCTTTGCATGAATTATAACTTGAAGAATAGATATGTGGTGTAATAACTTAACATAAATTCATTTTATATCTCTTCTACATCATTTTCAAATTTAAGTGATTGACCAAATAGGCCTACTAGGCCAAATAGGCCTAGCAGCCTAACTTCTTATATTTGATAGCTCTAAAAAACTGGATGAAACTATTATAACCTACAAATATAATGATATTTATGCCTAAAATGATGATTCCATAAAATGGCTTATTATAACTATAAAATAACATCTTTTTCTTGCATAGGAAGTGGATCTAAATGTAGTTTCTAAACTTATGGTTTATTTAGAATAAAATATCAAGTATATATCATGGTTATGTCTTTGAAATTAATTTTTATCTATTTATTACTTATTTATAATGATTATTGAGAAAATTTTATCAATGAATATATGTATAGTTCATAATACACTAAGAATGATTCAAATTATGAAGAGTAACATGTTGAAGTCTTCTACAACAAGATCTAGTATTCTAGTCAAGATATGGACTCCTATAGGCTTGCTACAAAATCTCACAGTAGCTCTACATTACAATAGGTTTGATATAGTTTCTAAGAATTATAATAGGCTTGCTATAGACCAGGTACAAATTACATCAGACTAGTTATGAATTACATTAGACTAGCTACAGATTACATCAAACCAATTATGGATTACATTAGATTAGCTATAGATTACATCATACCAACTATGGCTTACATCAGCTAACTATGGATTTCACCAGGCTTGCTATAGATTTTAGTGGGCTTACTACAAAGTTTAGTAGGTTACTATGGATTTCAATAGAACTACTATAGACTTCAAAAAAACTACCATAGACTTGTTTGGAAAGTATTTATAAGAGTATTTCAATGTTCTATCTATCATGAAGAATGTTTTCCATTTAGATTCTTTCTATGTATATATTTTCTATAACAGATTATATTCAAATATATGTAATTTTATTCCAGTAAATATCTCTCTCCATATTTGGTGGGGATCAAGATTATATTGTAATATATTTTATTATTGGAATAAATATCTCTCTCCATATTTTGTGGAGATTGAGATAGGATAGAGTATCTTAGTTATTATTCCTAAATAAAGTGTTTGTTAGAAGCATGAATTATAAAGTCAACCTTCCACACCTAAATGAATTAATCAATGAATCAATACACTTTTTATTTTCATTATTCTGAGCAACCCATTTTGAATTCACGTTTTGAATAAATCCTCTTTTGAGGAATGAGATGGCCACTCATTTCAAGGAAGATGGATCATGTATTTATGTTTATTTATTTATTATATATTTATTCTTTTTGCTATAGATTCTTATTTTATTTCTTTATTACTATAAATATTTCTTTTGTATAGTTTGCCGTAAACCTGTAGGTATTTTATGTGTTTACCATTTATTTTCAATTCAATAATTTCCTTTCTATAAGTGTGTTTTAATTTCATGCAAGAGTGTTTTGATTTCTACAAGTGTGATTTAATTTTTGTAAGTGTGATTTTATTTTTGTAAGTGTGATTTAATTTCTACAAAGCATGATTTTTAATTCCTGTACAGTGTGAAGTATTATATAAAGAACCATTTACCAGAAATCTCTTTCTCCTTTTGCATACAACTTTTGAACACCAACCCTAAATTGATATTATTAAATGAAGGGTATTGATGACACCCATCATTTTTGGTAATATTTTTAGAAAACCATGGTGTTATTAGGAGATTCAGATCTACTAAGGATATTCCTAGTGAGAAGAAATGTTTCTTTCCAAATTTTGTGATAGAAGATACTTAGTTAATGGTTTATTTAGGATTTATTTTCTACAACATAGATTAGAATTTATTTATTTGCAATCAGATTTTAGATTTAAAATTCAAAAAAACAAAACCCCTAATACTAAAATTTGTGTGTATATTATAACAACTACTAACATCATAAAATAAGATCTAATTATTGATGTAGGATAGAAATGAAATTTTGAGATAGCTGTAAGATGGAGAAAATAACCTACTACATGAATTTCTATTGTTCACAAAAAAAAATATGAAATAGATAATTTTGTATCTAACATACATATTTAGGGAATGATCTACATTTTAAATTAATTAGATCAACTAATATGGGGTTATGTGAAACTTGTACAAATATAGTTACACCTTGTCTAGAACTGCCTATAATGGATCACATATCTTTTGGAAAATTATAAAAAAGTATTTTTTTCTAATAAATATGTGAACCTCATTTTTAAACTAGTATCTAACTATTTTAAATCATCTCATACCTGCATGTTTGCAATAAAAATGTTTTGATATTATCTATTTGGTTAAAAAACACAAATAGTTTCCAACAAGATAAGATTACAAATCAAATTTTGATTGGGAACAAAATTTAGAAATGGATAAAATTTACAAAAGGAAGGCTAAAGTTTATGAGAGGATGGATGAATTATACAAGGAGATGGCATTGTAGATAAATAAAATTATGTTGATAATCTCTACTAGAATAAAATGGTCTATAATCTAGTCTGTGTAATTGTTGAAGTAAGACTCTTAAGTCATAATTATGTGAATATTTAATTTATTTGGTAAGTACAGTTAATTTTTAGAAATGATTAAAATATATGTAATTGATTTATATGATATGTTGAAAATAAATTGTCACTTAAACCAAAATCCCTATGATTTTATCTAGTAGAATGTCATGTGTAAAATGGATTCCATTTTGATCTAGTATGGCTGACCAAAATTGTTATGCATGATAAATGATTTTAAAAACTTTTATGCTATATTCATTTCATGATTAAAATGTATTTTATAAAAATTCATGCAAACATTAGATAAAATACACAAATTGAGCCTCCAAAATATTGTATGCAAGATCACCATGCATAAATGTCATTTTGAATGAATCACAATGAAAGTTATTTTGGATAAGCCACATGGGTCAAACAAATTTCACAAGTCAAAAACAATAAAAATTTTCATGCAAAGTAGATCATAGAAGTAATCATGCAATAAATTTTGCATCATTAATAAATTGCTCCAAATTTTGTGAGAATAACCACATTATAGATAAGTCTTACATAATTTTGGATTTTTACAAATTTTTAGCATGCACAGTTTGTTGCTCTTAAATTGGGTGATTTAACTATTTTTGTTTCTATTTTCTCCTATAATTTCTAAATTTTATATTGAATTTTTGTTTTATTTATATTCTTTCCAAACTATAGCCCTAATTTTTGAAAGAAAATATAAATTGAAATACTAAAAAATTACTCTAATATCAATAATAGATGTTTATTATATTTTCTATGTTTATTATTAAGTCTACATAGATGAGGATATTTATCATTAAAAAAATGACAATATTCTACAAAAATAATAATTAGACTTCCCTTTTACCCCAAACTAGCATGCAACCTAGAATATTGAATTTACATATAGTCACATAAGACTGAGTGTTTAATAAATTTTTAGTGTTGTAGATACTATAAATTTATAGAAATGACATGCCTTCATCAAGGTGTCAAAAATAGCATAAATTCATCAAAATATCTTCAATGTTAAGAAAATTTATGGTTATAAAAGTGGTAAATTGGGATTAGCTTCAAAGGGATCCACCCTTCAACCCTACCTTGTATCATGATAGGGAGCACGTAAGGGGCATTACACCTTGACCCCACTGGGGGAAATTACCCCTAGACACCCATTTTTGATTTCCCAACTAAAGAAGATAGTGATAAGCTTGCTCAACATGATGTAAATCTAGGTTAAGTTGTAGATTAAAAACACAAAATAATTAGCAATAAGAAGAGGCATGTAAAATATATTTGCAATAAGGAAGTCAAGGACCTCCAAAATTTAGTTATCATGTATGTTTTTCAATTTTTAATTCCCATCAAATAATTTAGTAATGTAATTTTATATTCCCTATATAAAATAATAGTTATTATTTTTTACACAACTCATAATAAAAATAATTTATGACATTTCATTTCACTCATTTTCATCCATATTCAAGAATTAGCTAAACTCATATCCATTTGCATAATAATAGAACTTGTCTAAGGAAGTTTTTATTCTCCATAATATAATCCCATTATGAATAATGTTATTTCCTAAACCATCAATCATTCCTACATAGGATGAACTATATTCTTTCATATACAATCAAATGTTCATCTTAACTTTCTGTTGTTGGCATTTATACTTCTTTGACATTATCGATATTATGCTTGTCCAAAAAGGATTTATTTGTTTTTGGTTTTTATAGGATACTTTCACTACAAGGAGTCATTCTGGTGATGAAAATTTCTACCCATGACTTTAGTAAGCAACTAGCAGATTATCTTGAGTTATCTTTGATAACAAAATGTAGCAAAATCAATAAGTGCCTATCACCAATTATTGGTCATCACTACAAAGATCAATGCTAAAGAATGTCAACATATAGAAAATTCTAGGCCACATTTTCAAGTAGTATGAAGATGCATAGAGTATATGGCTAAAATTTTCCATGTCATTAGTTTTCAAAAAGAAATTAAAAAAAAACACACAATGAAAACCTTCGGGTATTATTGGCAGCCTTGGTTTGAAAACCAACTTGCTAGCAGACCAAGTGCTTGAATAAAGAGCCTTGACTAGCAAACTAGTTTACTAGCTAGTCAAGGGTAAAAACATAAAAAATAAATAGAATAAAATTTTTCTAATGAGATATTTGATATAATTTTTACATGGTTACTTAATTCTATGATCTTATTTTTAACATAGCAGGACTATACTTTTCTCACCACTTTTTTTCAACATATTTTACTTTAACTACCATGGAATTAGAACTAAAGACTAAAGGTATACCATGATATTTTACTTTAATATTTTATGTTTAAATTTACATGTAAGTTTTGTTATTATGTGAAAATCTGATCTTGAAAATAACATTTTATGGGTAAATAGACAAACTTCCATCTGATCTTGTGTAATCTCATCTCACTTCATTCATTTGGCATGCATGAGGGCATGCATGAGCTTAGGTATGGGAGAGGAGAATAGATTTGAAGATATAAGTATTAGGCTTATCCAAACATATAAAAATAGTTTGATCTTGATCTTAGTACATAGTTTTGAAATAAATAATTTTTTTATGCCAACAGTTATTTTGTGGTCAAATTAAAAATATGTAGACACAGTATGAAATTCTCAACACAAAAACCTACTCTCACCCCATTTTTAAAATAAATGGGAAAAAAAGAAAAGAATTAAAAAAAGAGATAGAGAGAGTAGCATGAGTCTTCCACACAAGAACTTGTGTCAAAAAGAATCTTAGGATAGTAGTTAAAATCTTCCACATCCTTAAATGTCCATTTTCATTGACCACTTTTGTTTGAGATTTTAAAAGATAAATTTCATTATACTTGTACCAATAAAATTGATTTGGGAAGTCCATTTGAATTATGAAGCTAAGTCTAACCCATGCATATGTATCATGATTTTTTAAATAGTAGCATGCATGAGATTAGGTATGGGGAAGATGATGAACCCATAAAATAGATCATTATATCCATAAAATAACATCTTTTTTCTTACATAAGAAGTGGATCTAAATGTAATTTTTGAAATTATGTTTTATTTAAAATAAAATAGAAAGTATGTATCATATTTATGTCTTTAGAATTCATTTTTATCTATTGGTTAGTTATTTCTAATTATTATTGGAAAAAACTATCAATGAGTGTATATACATTTCATACTATGATAAGAATGATTCAAAGTATGAAGAGTAACCATGTTGAAGTCTTATAGAAAAATATCCAATATTTTGGTCAAGATATAGACTCCTATAGGCTAGCTACAAAATCTCATAGTAGCTCTAGATTACAACAAGCTTGTTACAATAGCTATGGGTTATAATAGGCTTGCTACAGACCAGCTACAAATTACATTAGACCAGCTATGGATTACATTTGATTAGCTATGGATTACATTAGACCAGTTATGGATTACATCATCCAGCTATATATTTCAATAGGCTTGCTATGAATTTCAGTATGTTACTATGGATTTTAACATAACTACTACAAACTTCAAGAAAATTGTTATAGACTTGTTTAGAAAGTATTTCTAAGAGTATTTCAATGTTCCAACTATCATGAAGAATACTTTCCATTTAGATTATATATATAGATTTTCCATAATAGATGGTATTCGAATATATGTAATTTTATTCCAATAAGTATCTCTCTTCATATTTGGTGGGGATCAAGATTATATATATATATATATATATATATATATATATATATATATATATATATATATATATTCCATAATAGATGGTATTTGAATATATGTAATTTTATTCCAATAAGTATCTCTCTTCATATTTGGTGGGGATCAAGATTATGTTGTAGTATATTTTATTATTGGAATAAATATCTCTCTCCATATTTTATGGAGATTGAGATAGGATAGAGTATCTTAGTTATTACTACCAAATAAGGTGTTGGTTGGAATAATGAATTATAAATACAACCTTCCACACCCAAATGAATTAATCAATCAATTAGTACACTCTTTATTTTCATTATTCTGAGCATCCCATTCTAAAATTCATGTTCTAAATAAATCCTCTTTTGAGGAATGAGCTAGCCACTCAATATAAAGAATATGGATCATATATATATATATATATATATATATATATATATATATATATATATATATATATATATATATATATATATATATATATATATATATATATATGTTTATTTATTTTGTATTATTCTTTTTGCTATAAATTCTTATTTTATTTATTTATTATTGTAAACATTTATTTTGCATAGTTGTAAACCTGTAAGTATTTTGTGTTTGCCATTTATTTTCAATTTAGTAATTTCTTTTCTATAAGTGTGTTTTAATTTCATGCAAGTGTGCTTTAATTGTATGCAAGAGTGTTTTTATTTTTACAAGTGTGATATATTTCTATAAGTGTGATTTTATTTTTTCAAGTGTGATTTAATTTTTACAAAGCATGATTTTTAATTCTTGCAAAGTGTGGAGTGTGATAGAAGGAAACATTTGGCAAAGATATCTTTCTCCTTTTTCATACAATATCTAGACACCAACCCTAGATTTACATTATTAAATTAATGGTATTGATGACACTCATCATATAAAAACTCCTCATATCATGAAATAGGTCCTTTTGATGAAGGAAAACCTATAACTTAGTCAAAGTAGTTGACTAGGTCAAACTACCTTGAATTTCTATAGACTATCTATTTTGAATGAGCTCATAGAGGCATTTTCAAGCATGTTTTTGAGCATATAATGATTTTAGGAGGAAAAACAAGTGCCAAAATTCACTCTCCATGGATTAAAGTTTATTAAATGCCTTGTACCTCTGTATTTTGCACCTTTTCTTCAAAAAACCTATCTTTTCCATGTCTATACAATTTTGTACATCATGGTACCATTTATAGGATTATCTCTAAGTCTAATTCATTTTTAAATAGGTTTTAGTATGATTAATGAGTTTTTTATTGCAATAAATTTGACTTTTCTCAAAACTGGTCTATAAGAGGGTTTTGGAGGTGAACCTTCTTAACGATGGTTCATAAAGTACAGACATTCAAACCAAATTATTTCCATGAATATTTATTACATATACCCCCTCAAATTTCTCAATAATCTTTGGTTCCCATACAAATGGTGTGAAAAGATATGTACTTAATGAAGGTTGCCATAGGGTTTTGCTTGCATTCTAGACATACTTATACTCTTAACTATGGTTTATATACCTCATACCCTAAAATAAGCTCAATTCATAATTTATTATAATGTAATATAGGTATTTAAAACATTTTAATATTATTTTGACAAACTCCCCTTGTGGTTAAAGATATGAGCACTTCAATAGGCGGTTTGAATGGGTGTCTTGATTACAGAGTTTGAATTTATCCTTATGGATAAAATTGAAATTTTATCCTATTATTATTTTCTTAAATAAAACTTCATTTTACCTTTACCATCCCATTAAAAATATTCATTAATTAATATTTTCTATATATATTTTGTTAGTATCTTCATGTGGTGTAGGCCTTATAGGCCTAAAACTAGCTTTAGGCTTGTTTTGGCCTAATATAAGTTATAGGGTTCAATGCTGATTGTAATTTATTTATTTCTAAAAAATAATCATTAAATAATAATTCATACCTATTTTAAACCTTTACTCTCCTCTTCAAATGATCAAACTTCAATTTTGCTCTTCTCTCAAGTGGTTGCATGTATGCTTGATTATGTTTGCATGTGTGTTTATGAATTTTTGAGGATTAAGAGTTATAATAAATTTTTAATTAAGTTTTAAAAAATTATATTATGTATTATAGTGATTAAAATTCTAAATATTATTTTCCATCTCTTAAAACTCTCTACTCTCTTCACTTCTCCACCCTAGGGTTTGTAAGTAGTCTTAGCTTGTAAAACTCTAGGTGACTGGGTTTACCTATTTTATAATCTACACTAAGATTATAGACACCATATAAAAATTAAAATAACTTTTAAAAATTTATTAAATATGCCTACATCATCAAAAAGTCTCAAAATAAGTAAAGAATCATTAAGAATACATAGGCCTATTTTGGTCTTTCTTATCTTAAACTTGCCCTCAAGGGCCTTTTGCTTGAAAAATTGAATGTAATATCCTCCACAGAGAATATTAAGTCACTAAAATCATAATTAAATATTTAATTACATCTTCATGAAGTCCAAAACCCTTTTTGTTCTTTAAAATCCTCTTAAAATCTCACTTGTCTCTTCTTATGGCTGCCTACTTGTATTAAGATTATCAATAGACATAGGGTTGAATGTGTCAAAATAGTGAGTAGTTACACTCCAAATTTGACCTATAAAATTAAATTATAATATTTATATGTTCATAATTATGACTTGTACCAATTTTTAGGGTCTAATTCCACTTTTAGACATTCTAAAGACACAAATTTCTCTCTAAACTATCCTTTTATGTTGATTGTATGTATATGGCTAGACTATGTTTCAATATTGAAGGACTGTGTTTTCATGTTTTATCTTGTATTTTATTTTAAAAATTATATTATTTTATTAGGTCATAACAAACCTTCTTACAGTGACTCTTACCTTTCACTAATCACTTTTTGGATCATGCTACCCATCACAATAACATTTATCTTCTTAGGCTCTCAAAACTTACAACCTATAAACATTATTGTAGGTGTACATTGGAATAAATGGAGGTTATTTATATGTATTACATCATGAATTGGAACCTTTAATACCTCTCATAACACTTATAACCTTCCTCTCACCAAGCTCTTTAGTATTTTTCTCTTCAAACATTGTTTTTAGGCATTATACAATCATAGTCTTTATAATAAGCCTATGTAGTACTATAGGCATATAAAATATCCAAATTGGTAGGTTGAGTGTGTCTTATGACACCCTATCCATAGGAACTTATTTCATTCTCTCGTGACCCTTATATACACCATTTTTCTTATTATCAATCATTTATAAGCTTCTAAACCTTGATTCTAGCTCATCCAAACTCAGTTTCCCAAGCTAATTATATTCCCCCAGTTCCCAAGAATATAGGATAGGAGAAATATACCTAGACTATAGCACTAGACCCTAAGTTTTCTTATTTTTAGTGCTCTTATGCAATCACATTTTGAACCCAAATGACCATTTTCATCCGATTCCCATCCTTCATCATGTCGGCCTAACATGATTACTTCTAACCCATGACCAATAGTTATCTATAAAAGTCCATCCAAAGGTCATTTACAAGGGGGTGACAAATCTTACAAATCAATCAAGAATATAAAAAAAACCACTAAGGCAAGTTTCCCTATTATCTACATATAGTCACCCAACATAGTTGTAAACATATTCAAACCCTCACATAAGTTCCTAGCCACCTCAAGCACTCTTAATTTGGCATTTTTACATCCTCATTACACTATTGAATAAAGCACATCAAGTGGGAGAACTACATATGGATTAATCCCTCTTCATATTATTGTTATGTAGGCATCATTCCCACACAAGGGGTGTGGATATGTGTTTAGTGCATCTTACATACACTAACCCTCCTCTTTCTCAAGTTTTATCAAGAATAATAAAGGTCTAGGGTTTCAATATTAAATAATCTCTACAAGGAGATCCATCAACATTCAACACTTAATATTTCATAGGTAGACTCATACAGGGAAAGTGAATAAAACCTGAAAAACTTAGATCTATGTGACTAGTTGGGATAATAATAGTATAACCTAGATAATAACACTAGACCCTAAAGTCTCCTCTTTTCAACATTCCTATCCTTTCACTGAATGAAAGCCAGATCTAGATTCATTATACTATCCCAGTGTTTCACAACTAATTTCAACCTCTGTCATAACTATCTTAGTCCAATTTTAAGCTAAGTTGTATTTCTCATTACTTTTAGTTATTTTTAGAAAGGTTTAAAAGACACAATAAATTATTTAAATTAGTATTGTAATATTATTTATTGATTTATTATTTTAGACCCTTAAATAAATTATGAATAAAACTCCAATATTCCCAAAATTGTTAAATCATTTGGTGAACCCAACTTCCTTTGTTTGTGCACAAAAACCTCAGAAACCCTAGGGAAAAGTTCTTGATAATATTTTTCATTATTTTTCTAATTTTTCCTACATATTTAAATCAGAATTTCACATTTAATTTTTAAAATTTACCTTAGTAATTTTTAAAAAATATTTTCTTTCAAACCCTAGTTTCCTATACTAGGTATCGATATTTTTCTAGTATTTTTTAATTTGTTCCTACATATTTAAATCATAATTTCACATTTAATTTTTAAAATTTACCTTAGTGATTTTTAAAAATCATTTTATTTCAAACCCTAGTTTCCTATACTAGGTCTCAATAATTTTATAGTATTTTTTCTAATTATTACTTACATATTTAAATCATAATTGCATATTTAATTTTTAAAATCTACCTTAGTAATTTTAAAAAATCATTTTATTTTAAAACCCTAGTTTCATATACTAGGTCCCCTTGTTTTTGAGGTATCACCTGAAATTTTTGTGAGCTTCATATCATTTTTATGCATATTCCAATTTTCTATTTTTAAGACTTTACATTTCCTTTATTTAGTACTTTCCTTCCATTACATTTTGATTATTACAACTTATTGAAAAAAATTTAATCCATTTTTAATTTATTTTCCTACTTTAACAATGGCCCAATATACCAATTTTGATGAACTAATAAGAGGTAACTTTAAGAAATTTTAATTAAACATCCTAATATGTAAGATGACATGCTTAAAATACTATAAAAATAAAAATAAAAAGTTAACAATGGTCAATCCTCTCAAACCACAAAACCACTAGTTGCAAATGACACTATGGGGGTAATTATGTCTCAACAACCCCTTATAGTATCCCAACCTTCCTATGAAGCACCACCAATTATGACTAGTATATATTTGTCTTTTGATGTGACTACCCTTGTGCAAGAGATAAAATATCTTCAATCCAAGATGATACATCTTGATCAAGGTGCCTCTAGACTAACATAGGCCTTGGACTCTTTTTCTCTACTTCATACACCATTGGCATGTCACATTACCTCCACACCCTTGCCACTAGGTTTTGTTTAACCCAATCTCACTCTATATGATGCCAAGGGTGATCCAAAAACACACTTGAGATATTTCCATGTAGAATGCTTGGAATATGTGCCAAATGACTAGTTATTAACCAAGTTGTTTCCATGAAGTCTAAAGAATTATACTTTACAATGGTTCTATAGTCTACCAAATCAATCAATCAATGCATTAAATATTTTAGCTGACAAGTTCCTAACTCATTTCATCATTAACATAGGTGATAAGGTTCCTTATACCCAAGTTGAATAATAGAAACAAAGGTCAAATGAGCATTTCATAGATTATCTTCTTAGATATAAGACTATCTTGGCTAAAATGAATAGCCCTATGGCTGATCAAGAATTACAAGATCTCTTCAAATAGCATCTTCTGCCAGCTTTACATGAGTCAATAATGTTCAAAAGGTTCTCTTCATTCACTGAGTTATGTCATACACTAAAGGAAAGGGAAGTCAAATTAATTTAATGGGAAAACTCAAGTACATAAGCATATTAGAAACAATAAATGAGAGTAATAGAAAAGTCCCATACAAAGTAAAGGTCAATGATATAAAGAGTCAAAATTAGCCTATAGTTAATGCATCTTCAGAACCCCCTCAACAAGTGGTTTTATTAACACCTCCTTGATGAAGTTTTACCAATCTACCAATATCTCCAACTAGAGTCTTACAATAGTTATTGAAATGTAATATCATATCTCTCCCTCCTATTTAGGAAGTTGATCCAACAAAGCCTCTTCCATAGGGATATGATCAAAATGTATTTTATAATTTTCATAGGGCACCAGGCCACATAAGAAATATATGTATCATTTTGAAACACAAAATATAGGACTTGATAGATGGCAACATTATTGATCTTGGCACTCTAGTTGAGCCTCCTCAATAAAATTAAACACAAGACAAAGCTTTGAAAATCTTCTCAAATCCTTTCCCATAACATTCTAAATAAGATACATGGGATACATTAGGTGTTCACCATGCCTATCATGCACATCTTCCACTAGACATATACCAAGCACCTTCAATTGAGTTATACCCTTTGAGTAACATGATTGGTGTGTATAATTTTAGAGTTCCATCTAGACCTTCCATCTCCTTCTTAGATCAGTAGATAGTTGAAGATGATTTGGATTACCATGCATTCTTTATTAGAGCTTACATTAATCATCATCCCATTTATAGTATTCTCATAGATAATGGATTCAGTGTGAACATGTGCACTATGAAATTATTGTAGCATTTGGGATATTCAAAGTAGGATATTCCCCCGATAGACATACTTATCAATGGATTTAGTGGGCACATATAGATTTCATTGGGTGATATTATACTTCTTCTACATGTTGGTCAAACACATATGGCCACACCATTTACTATTATTCCTAGTGTAAGATTTTTTGATATGTTTCTTAGCTAACCATGGATTTAGAAACTTTAAGAATTACCTTGTATAATTCATAGATGCATGAAATTAATTCATGCTAATCAGGTTGTTACAGTTAGTGGATTTTCATATGAGTTACAACTCCCCACTTCAAAGCCATCTTCTACTTTACAGTCACTAGTTTTAGCTTCTCCACAAGTTATAGTTCTTCTTCTAGTTCATATTTAGACATAATCAAGGCCTTCCTCACCAACATAAAGAGTTCATGCACTTCCATGGAGTCCTCTTTTAGAGTATCCATAGTTTTAGGACTTTAGATAGTTTTCATCTATAGTTTTCACACCCAAGGTAGTATCATTGAGGTCTCATTCCTCTACACATAGAGCACATGTTCAGAGGGATTCTCCTAAAACTAGATGGGTCCCTAAGAACCTTAAAATTGCATCCACTTCTCAAAGTTACAGGGATACCCCATAGTTAGTTTCTACTACAAATATTTTACAGCATTTATAGCATACACATCTTTCAAAGCCACAATCTTAGCCATTCCATTATGCTTCACGATCATGCATGACCCCTCTCCTTGATATAGGAAACCATGATAGGGTGTCTCTCATGAGACTCATCAGTTAGTATCATCTCTTCTTAGACTTACTTGTACATAGTTTCCTTTTAATTTCTTGTACATAACTTCTTTTCAATTACTTGTACATAGTCTTCTTATGATTGAGTGTACATAAATTATATCAAAATATAAAAACATTTGAATATCTCAAAATCCAAAAAAATTAAAATAATTCAAAATACCAAAAACATTTCAATTGCATGTATTATCCATGCTTTACATTTATACTACCATACTAGACTTACATTTTTTGTTGAATGTTATTATTTGTCAATTTATCTACATTACCATGCTTCACTTGATCTTCTTTGAGTGTGTGTAGTGACACCTAGATTATTGATTGCTTCACTCTACCCATTAATGGGGCATCCTACTTCTACATTCAAGACATACATTGATATATCTACTTATTGGGGGCATCTTATACATGACTACACCATGCAGGTTATGTCATTCCTACACCACACACTCTAGTGATCATGATGATGTAAATTATTTACTAGCTTACATAGATTACTCTATCAACAATTACCAGTACATAACACTTGTGTATTTATTTTCATATACCTAATATTGTATTACATGTTTTTCATACTTTCACTTCTTGCTTTGATTAGTGAAATGTGATTGTATTTTCAACATGTTTACATGCTCTCCTTTCTTTCTTTTCATATCTAGATGTGATTGCATTTCTTAGTTCTTGTTTTGTCTCTTGTATGTTACTTAGGAAATTTGCCAATGTCCTTTGATTATATTATTGGGTATGCCTTGGGACATTTTCTAATGTCCTTTGATTTTACTCTTCTATGTGATTGTGGCCCTCATGCCAACCTTGTTTGTTTTCAATTATATGTGTATGTGGCATTTGAACATGCCTTGTATGATTTCCTTCTAGTTTAAGTTACATGTGCCCATTTACCTTTTTTATTTGTCCCCTTTGCCACTCTTGTATGCTTCTTACCTCATGTGCTTTTTTGCTTGTTTAATTCTCAACTATTTGAAATGTCATGATCCAAATCATGCATTATCTTGCTTGTTTGGATGTCATGATGGACATCATGCTCCATCCTTTTTTGACAACTAACATTTCCAATTTAAATTTAGTATAATGCACATGATATTACATTGTTATATCTATCTAGGCATTCCCCTATTGATCTAATAATATCCAATACAAACTATGTTATATATTGAGACATCTTTTCAATTGTCATTACTATATCATGTATTTTATAACATAACACACTAGCAAGACTCTTTCTTCTAAGGACATTCATTGTAAGGTTTTCATTTCTACCCTCACAAGAGGGGGAAATAATCAAGGATTTTTTCATAGAGATTAGAGACCTCTACCTGCCAAAAATCAATTTTCAAAACAATCAAAACAACCAAAACCCAAACTAGGCAGAACATACTAGGAAAATAGTTAAAACTATATAACATTGATCAGAATTAGTAAAGGAAAATAACACCAAACCTAGACAATGTCACTAGATAGCAAGGTGTCCTATTTTTAGTGCTCTTATCCAAATAGAAAAAACCCAATCTTTTTATAAATAGATAGAAAAGTAATTTTAATTATAGTTTTGTTAGTAACAATATAGTTTCGAATCAGTAGTTTCAATACAATTTTATTAGAGAATATAGATATAGGGGGAATCATGCATATCTTGATGGCTCTCACTTCCAATTTCAAATTAGGCAATTGGTATAACTTCTAGATTAGAATCCATGTTACAGACACCAATGATTGGGGGTAATGTGTGTGACACATTGGACTTATTTTATCTTCAAGTTTAGTATATTACCCAAGCATTATTATTAGTTGCATGCCTTATTCCATCTGCAAGTGGTTGGTATCATTATTAAGTGGCTTCTACATAATCCTAGTTCCTAGTTTCAAAGTGGCTTTCATACATGCCTAATCTCCACCTTTCATAATGGCCAAGATTAGCCTAGTTTTTAGTACACATTTAGCTATCCATGCCACATTATCATATTTTAGAACATTCATGGGATTTAAGAGCCATTTATTATAATACAAATCCATATTGGTATCAATTCATAGCTTCACTTAGTGGGTAATGATGGAGCCAAAGTACTAGATATCCTTTGTATTCTTGAGCCACCTACTCAAAGGGATTGGACACATAGTCTAAACATCGATTAAAACATGCATGATCACATAACTTCACTTAGTGGGCAATAATGGATCTAAATGGATAGACTTTAAATTCTTGAGCCACTCTCAAGGAATTGAGCACTGAGCTTTGTTCACAATATTAATCTTGGTACAACACATACCTAGCATCACTCAATAACATAATAGGTTTTGTATAGGTTCACATACCTGGTGAGGTGTATTCATTCCTTTCTCTTCCTCTCTCTCTTACCCAACTTGTGTACATTCTTATTTTAGATATATCATATCTAGTAAGAACTAATTTACTCTTTTTTTTCTCTTATAGATTTGCACTTCATGATGTGCTCTCTCTATGCATAGTCAACATCACATAGCTTCATGGGATTCACCCTTATAGGTACGTTTAGGTATGCTTTCTACCTTTATCTTAGTATTTTTATTTATTGTATCACTAGAATAAAAAATGGGCAAATTTAGTCATATAAAATGTCCAAATTGGTAGCTTGAGTGTGGCATGTGACACCCTATCCATATGACCTTCTTACATGCTTTCATAACCCTTATAGACACATTTTTTCTCATTATTGATCATCTATAGACTTCTAAACCTTGATTCTAGCTCATCTAGACTCAGTTTCCCAAGCTAATTATATCCCCTAGGTCTCGAGCCTATAGGATAGGAACACCATACCTAGACTGTAGCACCAAACCCTAGGGTGTCCCATTTTTGGTTCTCATGTCCAATCATATTTTGATCCCAAATGACTATTTTCATCTAATTCCTATCTTTCCTCATGTCGACCTAGCACAAATACTTATAACCCATCACCAATAGTTCCCTATAAAATTCCATCCAAAGGTCATTTACAAGGGGGTGAAAAAACTTATAAATCAAGAAATAATATAAAAAAACACTAAGGAAAATTTCCCTATTATCTATATATAATCACCCAACATAGCTATAAATATATTCAAACCCTTGCACCAATTCTTAACCACCTCAATTAATCTTAATTTGTTATTTTTTCATCCTCATTACACTATTGCATAAAGCACATCAAGTGGGAGAACTACATATGGCTTGATCCATCTTCAATTTTTTGGTATGTAGGTAGCATGCCCACATAAGGGGTGTGGATACCTGTTCAGTGCATCTTACACACACTAACCCCCCATATTTCTCAAGTTTTATCAAGCACAATGAAGGTCTAGGGTTTAAATATTGAATAAACTCTACAAGGAAATATGTCAACATTCATCCCTTAAGATTTCATAGGTAGACTCATATCGAGATAGAAAACAAAACCCAAAAAACTTATATCTTTGTGACTAGTTTAGAAAATAGTGGTAGGACAGGGACAATAACACCAAACCTTGAAGTGTCTTATTTTTGGCACTCATATCCTTTCACCAAATGGAATCCAAATCTAGAATCATGATATTGTCTTAATCTTGCACAACCAGTTTCACCCTTTATCTTAGCTATCTCAGTCTAGTTTAAGCCAAGTTGTATTTGTCCTTATTTATTGTTATTTTTAGAAAGGTTTAAAAGATAATAAATTGTATAGATTGGTATTTTAATTATTTAAATATTATTTATTGATTTATTATTCCAAACCCTTAACTAAATTAGGAATAAAACTCCATTATTCCAAAATTGTTAAATCAAGTACCTTCATGAGTTAATAGTACTATGTATGATCTTGATACAAGATTAAATATGCCAAATAATCATTTGAATTTGGAGTTGATCTCACAAGCTTCCATCCTTGAGTGAATGTACCTTAAACTGCATCTTTAGGGCATAAGACTGTGTGAGATGAAAATGATCACCTAGTATGGCTATAGGTGTGTAATTTTTGTTTGACATTGACTATGTCTATGTTTAAGATGAATAATTAATGGTCTGACCTCATTTACATAATAATTTTTTCCTATGAATACTTTATGTGACATCTTCCATTTGATCACACTACCCTCATTTCCTTATAGCTTGGAAATAGGCATGTCTAGAAGGCTATAGTTGGTCTTTGACTATGGTGAATGACTATGTCATTGTGGACTTAAAGTTTATAGCTTAAAATAACTCTTCACAAGATTTCATATGACTCTCAAAACTATTTAGAGACCTCTTTGATAAACAAGGTATAACAACACCATGTTTTGATAGTCTTGATGCACTTCAAGATTATACACTTTAAGATCCATCATAAACTTTATTATAGGTGTGTATTTCCTTGAAAATGTGCTCTAATTTGAGAGTTATGTATCCTTAAGGTGCCTGTGATCCAAAACTTATAGACATTTTAATGCTACACTATTTCCTTTATATCATACCACCATCATCTTGAAAATAGACTTCTCTCTCACTATATACTTGACTATGATCCAAATTTAACCATTGTATAGAGTATAGTAGAGATAGACCTTAAATAAAATCAATCAGGCCTCTAAAGTTATTTAAATGTTCTCACTTTTTTTTAATTTATTATTGAGTTCAACCTCTCCTTTCATACCCTTGATTTGACCTAAAAATGCCTCTTTGATCTCATCCTTTGCTATCATGGCTGTAAGTGACTATTGTATGTACAATTTTGTACTTTGAGAAGGTCACAAAGCAATATCAATGAGCTTGTGCTTTATGTATTGCAAATTTATGAGGGAGTTTTAATAAATGCCTTCAATGAGATGTCTTTCACACCCTTCTTTATTTACATTTCCATGAGAAACTCTTGATTGTGATTTTTTGTTGGTTATAGGTAGATACTTTACTAAGTCTTATGACATTGCTACTATGCCATTTGGACTTTATTTAGATATAAATTTTCACACCATTGAAGATAATATTTAAACTAAGAATTAAAAATCATTGTATCCTAAGGATATGACAATATTCTCCATAGTCTTGGTGTTGGTATAAGGTTGGCACAGTTTAAAAACTTTATAACCTTATTGTAGGTGACTTTTCTTATGCAAACATGATCTATTTTTAATTCTTCATATCATGAGTTTGTTTTTGAACCTGATTCATCTATAATACTTTGAAACTATATCACCTTCATCCTTATTACTCTACTATCTTGAAAATAGTCTTTTCTCCCTTATAAGTATGACTATGTATGGAAATATAGCATTTGTACAAACTGTATAAGGGTTTCAATTCTTGGATTTGATACTAACAAACATCCTAGGATACTCTAAATCTCTCATTCTTGATTTAAAATTCTTTTTTGTGTTCAAAACTCTCCCTCATAGTTAAAGTTCCTTCTTGTTTGCACTTTTGGTTTCTTCCTCTTAGAATCACTATAAATGGAGGTTGACTATATTATTGTATTGACAAAGATGGAATTAGACCTTGAGGAGGTTATTGTTGACCAAATTTGAATTTTAGGTCAAATTAGGGTACCCCTAGGTAAAAAATTGGTATTTAGGTGTTCTAGGGGATCTAAAATTATGTCACGAGGTGTTTTATATGCTAAATGATGTCATTTAATGTTTTACTATCCTTGCTATTTAGTATTTTAGTATTTTTAGTCATTTTGAGTTATTTTAGAGGTCAAAAAGGTGCATTTAATGAGTTGTACAAATTTATTATGAAGTGTGAATGTAATGGGTGATTTTACATTAAATTTATCCTAATAAGTCTTAATACACTATTGGTAACTAAAAGTGGTATGTTCATCAAAGAAAAAGGCAATTTTCTTAAGGAAAATAAGAGTTTGGCACTTGTATGACCTCCTTAGGAAGGACATGAAAAATGGGAGAATAAATAATAACACATAAATAATTTATCATAGAATTGTTTTTAATGTCAAAATACTACAAAATCACCTATATTTATTCCCTCAAAGGTAAAAAGATAGTCAAAATGAGAAGCACCGTCTCAATCCATCAGGTTGAAAAACAAGGCATATTTAAGGTGTTTTAGTAAAGTTTATAGTGGAAAGAGTTTTTAATATATTTAAAATATATAATTAACATATAATGAACCTCATCCAAGGAGGCAGAGCATAAGAGACCCCTTTTCAAAGCATACACAGTCAAAACCAAAACATAGTCTACCTTGGAGGAGCTAAGTTTTGGGTTTTAGGTGTTTTGAAATGTCAAAATGCCAAACCATGGGTTGAAAATTTATGTATTTCATCCTAAAAAATTTAATAACGATCTCCAATACCCACATATCCTAATAAAATAGGGTAATTACCCCCTATTTTGTCTCAAATAGGGGGTACTTCCCTAAAGTGCAAACTATCAAGATTTTGGTGAGTGAGGTGTAAAAGATAGACTAAGGGATAAGGGAACATATTTGGAAGGTATTATAAGCTATATTTCACATATTAAAATATATAAAACACCTCACATGATTAGGTGACTAGGTAATATGGTTTATATTTCTAAGTCGTAGGTAGGCCTATTGAATAAGGTGTAAGCCTAAGGCCAAATGAGGGGTCACTCATAATTATAGATTTAAGTGAGATTTAAAACATATTTAAACATGTAAATTGTGTCAAATAAGAGTTTATAAATCCATTATAAGGTAGATAAAGGAAAAAAATCATTTTTTAGGTCCAAAATAAACTTAGGCATGTCGAAAATAGGAAAACAAGTGTGATAGGTTAGGTTGTGATACTCATATCTTCTTGGAGGATTTACATGGGTGCCAAGGGAGTTAAAGGATGTTATAATGGGTATTTAAGGCCATTTTTTTGTAATATATTTGAAATTTGGATGTCAGAGCATTATGAACAAAGCTCAAGAGGTTAAACAGGCCTAAAACCCTTGTTAAACTCCTACATAGACTAGTTTGATAAAATGGAGTTAAATAACTATTATAATGAGATATTTTGAACATGATGGTGTTTTTACCTTTTATAGGACTCATTAAATATTATCCTCATAATTTTTATCTATATGGACTTGTATGGATGGGCTAAAAATAGGCTATTTTTAACCATTTTATGCATTATGTAGGCTACAGGAGGAGTCTGAAGATAAAATAAAGTTTATATGGAAGATTTATACTTGTTATAAATCCATATGGAAATTTATTTCTAAGAAAAAAATTCTAATTTTTCAAAAATTAGCTCTCCTTTCAGCTAATCAAAACTGGCATAGTGGACACAAGGGTGAGAAGGGTGAAAACTCCAAGTGTGAGTCTTTTTAAGGTGTACATAAGAAGTATAAGGACATATATAGTATTTATAAGTGTAACCCACTAACATACATGTATTTTCATGGACAAATTATTCAAATTTTGAGGCCAAGTGTGTAGGGTGCATTGAAGAAGAGTTTTCTAGACATCAGATGATGATAGTGCATTTTGGGATGGTTCCAAATGACCAAGCCTACATAAAATGCATGGAGAGGCATGCATGATACCATTACAATTCATCCTAATCATCATAATTTTTTATAATCATTTATAAGTCATTTAAATAGGGCCAATCATGAAGGTAATTTTTCTAAGCCAGAATGAGGAATTTTATGCTACCTTACAAGAGTTTGATGACTTGGATGGACACTTGGAATTATTGAACTTGAATGGTTCATCCAATATACTCTTATCATGCATAATTAACTGATTTTATTATCATTAAAAGTGTCCTTGTAACCCTTGAACTTATCTCTTCTCTCTCTCTCTCTCTCTCAAGTTCTATAAGAATTAGCCATTTTGGACATTGTACTTTATGCTCCACCTGAGTCTGGAGAAGCCCTAATCATATGTGTATCTTTTGATAAATGATACTAATTATTTTCAACTCCATGAATTTTATTAGTGTGGTAATTTTTAGTGTTCGATTTTTCTTAAGCAAAGACTATGGATTCTTTAGCATGTTATTTCATTCTACCATCTATTTACAGTTGGAGAGCTTCTTCTTTTAGGTCATGTGAAGTGTTATAGGAAATTTAAAGGATTGAGTTAGTTATTATATTCATTATTTCCCTCATATGCCTCTTTTATAGTCCTCCTATATTTTTACATTCATCCATAACCTCATAATGTAACACTGATGTGAGAAGATGAAGATTTGAGAAGTGTATGTTCAATTTGTCCATTGATTTCAAGTGTAATATGCATATAGTTTGAAGTCATAAATATATTTGGTACATCACCTCCCTTATGATAGTTTTTTTTTGCAATTATCTATCTCCAGTTTCATCTCCACATTTTAGTTATAGTTATGATCCAAAGTGATACATCAAGGGAGCTAGCCCTATCTAGAGATTCACCTCATTCCTTAGCTAACCACAAGCCTAGAGGAAGTCATACATATATTTTCCACTTATATTAGGATATATTTAACATATCCTCAAATGGTAATAATATAAGTGATAATAGTTTTTGGCATGCCTAGTGGGACTTTTGGTGCAAGAGGTTGAGAGATTTTTGGTGTTGTCTCTCAATAATCGGCCTTTGGAGGCATCTATCCAAGTATTAATGTTGAATCTAAAGATACATCAGATGGTAAAGCAGCCCAAGTTTCTTTTTAATATTTTTGGTAACATTTTCCTTTGTGTTCTTGATTTCAATGAAGTTTCATGGTTGACTTTGGTGTTGAGTTTTGTTCTTTACAAGTTGGTGAGACATTACAAGCTTGTGTCATTCCATATCAACAATAAAAAGTCCTTAATCATCCATTTCATGAATTTACCATCCCAAATATGGTTATTTTCATCCCCAATATGATAATATTAAACCTTATCATGATTTTTTTAAGTCTTATATCCATCTTCCTGAATATCTTGCTTCTCCTAGTCAACCTAGCCACTCCTCAAATCCATCCATTTCCACCTTCAATAAGACTCTTTTGGGATATGAGAGGTACATGTTGGAGCTTGATAATCTAAAAATAGGTGGTAAATATGTTCCTATTCATGTAATTAATAAGGTGATATATGCATTGTATTTGGTCAAAAGAGAGTGGGTACCTATTGACAGAGCCAATTGGCAAAGGCTCACAAGTGAGATGCTTGATGTGAGTGGCCTAGTTTTTTCCTTGGAGGAAAATATAAGAATTAATTATAGGAAGCCTTACCAGGTCTATAAAACTTTATATCCACTTCCAAAAAATTTATATCAGCCATATTTGATCCCTATTCATGAGCCTAATCAAAACTGCTAAAGTCATCCTTCTCCAAAATCAAGTGGAAGAGAGAGTTGAAAAGACTAGCCTTGTGTTTGAAAAAAACCTTGATAGAAAATTGAGTTGGCCAATAAGAAAATACATTAGTCAATATTACTATAAAATGAAGTGGATTTAAATCCCTCATTTACCATCTGAAAAAGAGACTCATAATCCCAACATCCTAAGTTGGAACAAGATAGTAGAGTCATGGGAAAAGAAAGAGGAGAAAATTCTTGACAAAAGGTGTGAAGTTGAGAAGTATATTGATCCTATACAAACCTATTCCACTCTTCCTCAATAAAAATATTATAATCCTAATATCCTAATTTATAGTAAGATAGCGGAGTCATGGTGAAAGAAAGAGGATAGAAATTTGGTTGATAAGGAGTGTGAAGTTGTGAATTAAATTGATCCTCCCCATTCCTCAATAAACCTCTTGTCCTCCATATGAATGCCCTTATATTAATTTTCCTAATTAATAATAATATTAACTTCAAAAAATACTTTTCCAAGATAACCTATATAATCAAATTTAAGAGTTAGAGGCAAAGATGAGATTGTTAAGTCAAGGTGTGATAGAAGGTTTAGACACAAAAGAAGATCTTATGCCTAAACACACACCATCCAATATTCCTAAAGAGAGTAATAAATATAAATTATATTTGAATTAAGTGTTTTCTAAGTGTGAGGAATAAATAAAGTTGTTTTATCCCAAGGTTTGCCTTTCCTTCTTCAAGAGCTTCCAAAAGAGGCTCCTACATTTCACTCTCAATCTGATTTTGAGTTCTATGTGCCACCTCCACCAACTATAGTTCACATTTTCCACACCCAATCACCCTTTTAATTGATTTACCTATGGCATGGTAACCTAAATCTGAGTATCTAGTTGTTAAGAAAAGATAATTCTTTCTTGAATAAATTTTATCTCTTTGTCAGCCTCATTGGACTAAGTCACATGACTTCAAAATGCCTAATCATGGATCCAAAAAGAAGGAGATGGAATATCTTATAGATATTTAAGATAAAAGTCATGTTTTAAACATTGAGATTCAAATTTAATGTCCTCAATAGGTCCTAATTTATGAGTAAGAGGTGATTTCTTGGGCGGAAATTTCTAATTGGGTGGATGAAGAAGAATGTCTTCTTTTTACCAAAGAGGAAGAAATGGTCATTGATTCTTTCATCACTTTGAAATATATCATAGATGAGAAAGGAAAATTTATTAATTAGTCTTGGGATGATATGTTTGAAATCATTGGAGAAGGCTATACTCCTCTTTGAGGAGGCTATGATTTGGTCAAAGATGGAGAAAGTAGCTTCGGTACTCAAGTAAGTATGCAAAGGAAAAGCAAGATTTAAAATTTGTCCTTTCAAGAGGCATATGAATTTGATGATGATTTTTTTGAAATAATCAAGATGGGATACCATGCTCTCATTCATTTTGTAGGAACACATTAGCTCTTAAAGGATGGAACTATCTCCTATTCTCCTCAATCTTCTAAAGAACATGAAATCAATCCTCTTGAATCTATGCCTACAAATAAGATGCAAGTTGACCATGAAATGAAGAGTGTGTAGTAGTATGAAGTATGTGAACATGTTCAAGTGGAATATATATACAATAGAGACCTATTAAAGGATTATATAGTTAATATTAGATCAAGTGAAGTTCTAAGGAATAGGTCTGATCCATAAAACATTAAATCCAAAGAGAAACATGCTTGGCACTATGTTTCATCTCACCATGAAGATGATTTAAGAATTTTTAATTTTGATCCTAGAAAGGAGGTATGTTTAGTCTCTAGTTGTGCATAATAGTTTGTTTTCAATTTCCCCTAAGTGCCTTGAGCACATGTGTGTGTTTGTGTCACGTTAGTTTGTTGCCTTATTTTATGTGTTTCATTTGATTTGTGTGGTTGAGGTAATTATTGGTCTTATATTTTGGTTAATGGTCAAAGGTTTCCTTATTTGTATCAGACTCCAAATGACTCCTAATCCCAATGGATTGATAAGCCTATTGGTCTAGTTAGTATAATAGGAATACTATCCCTATGAGTCACCAATTTGTTGATCAATTTTGACTTTTAGGTCAAATTAGGGCACCCATAGGTAAAAACATGGTATTTAGGTGTTTTAGGGGGTTTAAAATTATTTCACAAGGTGTTTTATAGTCTAATTGATGTCATTTAATGTTGTAATAGCCTTGCTCTTTGGTTTTTTAGTCATTTTGGGTCATTTTAGGGGTCAAAAAGGTGAATTTAATGAGTTGTATGGATTTATTGGGAGGTGTGAAGGTTTAAATGGGTGATGTCACGTGACATGTGTCCTAATAAGTCTTAATTCACTATTAGTAACTGAAAGTGTTAGGTTCATCAAAGAAAAAGGTAGTTTTATTGAGGAAAAAAGAGTTTGGATCTTATACAGCCTCCTTGGGAAGTGTTCCACATGATAAATGGTCAAGCTTTGTTTTCTTTGGAATTGTCATTTTTGAGCTAAACCATTTTTCTCCTTTTTCATCTTTCTTGGCAAGTGGAAGTAACCTTCAATTTTTTACTTGGTACGAACAACTCAGAAAGCTTCAAGGAAAATTATTTTGGGAGTTTGTTGTAAACTTAGAGAATTTAATTTACGTATATGTATTTTGAAAAATGGTGGTTTTTACTTCATGAACCATCCTCATGAATTTGACCTTTTAAATCTACCTACTAATCTATCTACCCTACAGGTTTTACCTTGGTTTGAGAAGCTTCGTATAATCCACTTGATGAGATTAATTATGGAGGAGGTTGAATATATTCTCTCATGTTATCCATGATTTTTTTTCAAATTTAGAGTTTATTTTAGGGGCCAACTAACTCACTTTTTAAGAAGGTACCACCATGTGCAATCTTAGTCAATTTTCCACTTACAAGAGGTCGAATTCCATGCAAGGGCTTCCATGTGAATAGTATATGGTGTCTTTACATGTTGTAATGTCATTTTGATCATCCTCTCTTCATGTCTAGTCTCATATCACCATTTTTGGATAAATTTTTTAGTCTTGATAGGATCATAGCCAAATTTTTTCTCATTCCCACTTGCAGTCATAGAGAATCACATACGTGGAACATGCTTAACATGATTAATGGAAGTGAAATGGGAGTCTCAATATTTGTAACACATTATAATACTAGTTACATTAGTTATATACCATCACTTATCAATAGTAAGAGACTATGGTAGTCATACATATTTACCTATATAGTCTACCATGAAGATGTTCATCCACAAATACTTAGAAGAAGGAAACATGTAGGAAACTTGGCGCACATATTTTTAATCCATTGAGAGGTCCTAAGCATCCACTTAAAAGTATTGGAATGGAATTTAAACTCATATAAGGCTAAACAATACTCATTATGAACATTTGTACATAGTCTACCTCCATACCTTTTCAAGGTGCACCTATAGGTGATTTGGTAGAGATTTTAAAGAGCCTTTTTGAGGTGTTAATCTTGATGTTTAAGTTCTCCTTCAGGTCATAATGTAATTAAAGCCTCATTATATACTCCTTTTAAGAGTTAGAGTGACAAATTGAATGACAAACTACATTTAAAAGATGAAGGACTGTGTTCTAGGAAATTGCCCCTAAATTGGCAAAATAAAAGTCTAAGAGGTTTTTGTAGGTGCTTTAAAACATGCTTATAGAGTGTTTCAAAGCATAAAAATGGGTGGAAAATGTTACCTCTAGTAAATACAAGATATACAAAAAGTTTGAGGGGAAAATAATTAGTGGATAATGGTGGTTGAGGGCCCTAAAGATGCCCTGAAAAACCTTAAGTACAGGGAGTGTCATCTACAATTATGAGTTACAATGAGATATTCTTCACCCAAAGATGCAACCTAACCTTACAACACATTTGAATAATTCCATTTGGTTTATGGAACATCTATGACTCATAATACCATCAATAGGAATGATATTTAATGTTTTGCTTCCTACATAGACCTATAGTCCATACAATAACCTAAATAGGTACCTATAATAGGGTCAAATAATGACCTTAATTTGATGCCAAATTGGTGCTTTAAAACTATAAATAAGGGAATATTAGCTCATGTGTGTATTTTATAGCCTAAATTATTCTAAATAGGTTCAATTAGAATCTCTAAGCATCATGAAAAAGTGTAAGTGAGACAAAGTACACCTATAGATAAGGTATTATGGGTAGGGTTTTTCAATCATAACAATGTCCCTAAATTGGTGATAAAGTAGTATTTGAGGACATTCAAAGAGTAAAAATAGATTAAACCTATAAATTTTAACCTAGAGGGACTCAATTAAGACCTATAATAATCATGTAAAAGTTCATTTTACGCTCATGCATACCTATAGAAATTAAGAGTAGGGTTTCCTAGTCATTTGGGGGAAAAACTCACTCTAGTGAGTTCAAATAGTAGGTAAGGGCTAATGGGAGGTCAGAATGATAAATTAAACTTGTGGAAACTTCTTATCCATAGTAATTATGAATTTAATAATCCATAATTAAATAAAAATAGGCCTATATGGACCCTTGAAACCCTGTACACACACCTACAACCAACCGTAATTGACTAAGTCAAATAGTGAATAAAGGGATGATGCTTTTGAGGTTGACATTACAGGTATATAAAGTGGATATAAAATAAAAATGTGAGAGTGAATAATAACACATAAATAAGGTCTCATATCATTATTTTCAAGGTCAAAATACTAAAAAATCACCTATATTTGTTCCCTTAAAGGCAAAAACACAATCAAAATGAGAAGCATAGTCTTAGTCTAAAAGGTTGAAAAGCAAGGCATATTTAAGGTGTTTTTGCAAAGTTTATAGTGGAAAGAGGTTGGAATGTATTGAAAAATGAGAATGAACATCTCATGAACCTCATCTAGGGAATTAGAGCATAAGATACCCATTTTCAAAACATATATAGTCAAAACCAAAACATAATCTACCTTGGAAGAGTTAGTTTTGTATTTTAAGAGTTTTAAAAGGTCAAAACACCAAACCAAGGGTTCAAAATTTGTGGAGGGAATAATAAAAAATTTAATAAGGAACTAAAATACCCATATATCTTGATAAATTAGGGGAATTACCACTATTTTGTCTCAGATAGGGAGTAATTCCCTAGAGCGTAAACTATCAAGATTTTGGTGAGTGAGGTGTAAAAGATAGACTAAGGGATAATGGAACTATTGACCAAATTTTAATTTTAGTAAAATTGGGTAAAAAACTACATATTTAAACTTTTAACATGTTCCCATATGTCTATAGTGTCTTATGTGTGTCTAAATACCTTACATATCCCTGCTCTAGCCTTGGTCTAAGCCTAGCTTCCTTACACTAGTCTAGTCAACCAAAGTCAACTCTAGTCAAACATGGTCAAATTTATAAATTATATTTAAAATTTCATCATGTGTTCATTTATATGTTTTTAATTTTTAATAAGTCATAAATTGGTCCTTTACCATGTCTCATATGCAAAAAGTGTCATTTTGTCATATTTTTAGCTCATTAAATGACTTGTACAGACTTGTCAAGGAAGCAAATTTGTCACCAAGGGAGTTTTAAATGTGGAAGAGGTCAGAAAATGTTAGGAATAAATCAAATTTTGTCAAATAAGTAGTTTAATGTAGAAAGAGGTAGTTTCTCCTTAAAAATAGGCCATTAATGGCACTTGTACGGACTTGGGAAGTCCATCTTCAACTAAAAATGTGGGAATATGCCTCTTCACCTCCATAAAGTCCTTAATATGCTTGTTTTTAAGAATAAAGGTCAAAAATATTATTTTTATCTTCTATTTCTTCCTTTTTGCCTTTGCAAGACAAGAAAGGTCAATTTGGAATGCATAATACATTCTGTATAAGTGGAGTTGGGAGGAATGATCTTGGGGGTTGAAAGGAATCTAAATTATCTTAATTTTAGTTTCATGGATTCTAATTTATAAACCATCACTAAGAATCTAGGCATATTTTTATGATTCTTTATCCCATAGGGATCTCCATGATGACACCATGATTTGATAATGACCTTGGAAATGTTTTTAATCTCTTGGAGACATTTAGAGTGTATTTTGAGAAGTTGAGTTGATTCACATTTCATGAACATGATCATAATAATTCTCCCTACCATTCTTGTATTTACTACCTTCTACAATTCATTGCCACTTATAAGAAGTCATTGACAAGGAACATGGAACCCTTGAAGAATGTGAAAAAATAAAGGAAGATACCCTCAAAGTCTTAATGCATTGAATTTTATCATGGAAGAATTAGTTCTAATAGAATGAAAAATGAAAGAGGAAAACCATGATAAAAAGGTAGAGGACTATATATTCAAGGCTTTTGTCCCTAAAAACACTAAATAGAGGCCTATAAGCTTTTTGGAGGTGGAATATAACATGATGGATATGATCTTAAAGTAATCTAAGTGAGTGACTCCTATAAATCTATCATAGGATAGTAACTATGCCAAGAATGGAGGCAAGATTAGTAGCATAGGATGATGTTTAAGGGCCTCAAATATGCTCATAAACACATCGAATTATTTCAAAGATGTCTATAGGCCTTGAGTACCAAATGTTATTTGTCCTTCTAAGTTGCATTACAAATCACTTCACATGGTTGAATGGTTCCATGTGACCTAGGATAGTATAGATAATATAAATACCACTGGAAGAGGATGTTACATATATTTTGGCTCACTTTACTCACTCTCTATCCATACACAAACCTAGAAGGTTACACCTACAGCCAGGCAGGTTAATAGTGAGCTAGTTTTGATGCTTAGTGATGTCAAAAAGGGAATTTAGTGTAAAGAGAAGACATGAACATGAATTATTGTGAGATAAAAGTGATTAAAAAACATTTAAGCAAGGTATTAACATGGAAATCAACACCCACAAGTCTGAGATGAACTAATAGGTAAGGTCTTGAGGAGAAAGATGTCTCAGTCTAAGTAAAACATAGTTTAGACCTATTTTGAATATATGAGAGAGTTAAAGATGAGTTAAAAGTGATATATAATGTGGTGTGTCCTAAAGTTTATTCAATAAAAACATTTACACATGATAAACAATATCTCATGGACCCACCTCCACCTACAGGTAGGAATATATAAGGTCATCTCAGTCATAGGATAGTACGTACCAAGTTATGGTCAAAAGTATATGTGAGAACCAAATGGGAGGTTGGAATGATGCATAAATATAATTATCACTTAATTTTATGTTAATTATTCCATATGACTCTTCAAAATGTTTAAATCAATCCTATAAAAGGGTTCAAACAAGAAAATGCAGTCATACTCAAGGCAAGTCCCAGTTTGGAAGGAAGTGTGTAGAGTATGAAAAATGTAATATAATGGAAAAAAGGAGTCCAAATTAAAAAAAAATGTACCTTTATGAGATTTATGATGTTAATTACATTACAATTGAGGTAAAACCATGCTAAATGGACACCTATAAGGGTCTATCAAGGAACTTACAATCAGTGTTTTATAGACCTAGTCTTGTGAATCCAAGAGCTTAGAGATGGTTTGAGAGGCTAGGGTATTGGAGAAAGATTGGAAGCACTATATGTGATAGTATAAACATATTTATGCCCTTTAAATGAGAATAATTAAAAACAAATAGATTCTAATTTTATGAAACATAGTCTAATAGCAAAATCCCCTACATAGTCTACCTTAGAAACTTTATTCTTGGAGATTTATGGTTTTGAATGGTCAAATCATGTATTAAAGAGATAAAATTTGGTCCAAATTATCCTTGGAAATTTAGGAACACTCTAAAATAAAAAAATTTATGAAAATTTAGGGAAACACCTCATTGTTTTATCTCATAGGTAGATTACTTTCCCCTTACACCAAAACCCTACAAATTTAGAAATGGGTAAGAACATGAACCAGAAGGCCTAGTAACTTGTCAAAAAGGTTTGAAGAGTTTAATTAAATCCAATAAAACATGGGTAACTAGTTAGGAAGGTTTGAAACTAGATAGGATGGTCTAGGCAACTAGGTTTGTAGGTAGACCTAGTGAGCAACGTATAAGCCTAATGCCAAAGTAGGGGGTCATTTCTAATTATTGCATTTGAAAAGAATTATAATGCTTGATATCATGTCCATGGGGGTATTATTGAAGTGTTTGAACCATATTTAAGTAGGAGAAATGATCAAAATCTAGGTTGAGCTCAAGAATGTAGGGTAGACCTACTAGGTAACATCAGGCCTAATGCCAAAGTGGGGGGTATTTTACATTTTCACACAAGATAGGCATTATATAATATTTAAACATATTTATGGGATCATATTAGGTATTTTTAAGACTTTAGTATGTAGATTTATCCATCAAAAGGCCATTTTCTTGTCTAGAAGGCACCTAAACCCTATAGAATGCATGGATAATTACATGAGTGAGCATCTTGATATGTTTATAATCCTCATAATACTTTTCATGGTGACCTAAGATGATAAAGGTAGTTATGGAGGGTCCCTAAGAATGCATCAATGGCATTTGTTTAGGAGTTGAAAATCTGGTCTTCATGAACAAATGTTTAAGACCTAAAAATACCAAAAAACCCTCATAAACCCTCTCATATGACCTAATTGGGAAAATAATGTAAATGGAGTATCTATATGGGGTGTAAAGGCCATGAAACCAACTTAAAATTTTAGATGACTCTCTAGGTTCCTATTCCATGTAATGAGATGTATTGCATTTGTACAAAAAAAGTATAACATGGATTATTTTGACAAATTTGTGTGTTTTATAGGTATGGATATGTTTAAAAATATGAAACCACCTTTGGTAGATATATTAGGACATTTTATAATTCCTCGTGTACATAGGTCTAGTTATACAATCTCCAAAGTCTGCCTACCATCTTCCTCATCTTAGCTAGTCACAATAAATGAGTAGTGAACACTTAGTGAAAATGGTGAAACTCCAATTAGGAACCCTTTTAAGGCTTGATTCATAAACTTTATGACTTGTAAACTCTTTAAATTTATCATAACTCCTTATTCATGTATTATATTGTATAATTTGAAAGTTTTTCGGTGCCAAATGTGAGAGGTGCATGAGAAGGAGTCATTTTGTAATTGTTTGAGATGATTGCTCATGGACAGAGGAATAAGAATGATTAAGGAAAAATAAAATTCATGTGAGGTATTTTTGGTAACAATTCACATTAAAATAAATCATCATAATTGACCCTATTTAGTGGTGATTTATTTTTTTGAAGTAAAATCATGAGGGTAGTTTCTTATGCAAGCAATGAGAATTTACACCACATATAGATGATTTAGCTGAGTTGAGGGACATTTTTCCTTATTTTCCTTGTAGCACCTATCTCATGCCTGATTTTATTACTATCATAACTAATTATACTTTCTTTAAAATTTTCTTAGTGACTCTTGAGCTTCATTTTCTTTCTCTCCTCTCATAATTGCTATAAATTCTGGCCTTTTTGGTTGTTATATGGATCTCTCCACTTGGGTATGGTGAATCCTTGATAAATTTTTTCATTAAATTAATTAATAATGTTGTTTTACCTCATTAAATATTTAACTAAGTTCATGTTTTTTTTTTGGTCTTGTGCAAGTGTTTTTTGCTTACCTTCACATGTTACTCTTCCTAGTGCCTTGTGTGACTTGAAAGATCTTTTTTACAGGTCAACAAGAAGTGTCTAATGTGGATTGTAGGTATAGTGAGTAGCTTATTCATTAGTTTTTATATAAGACCTATTTTATATGTCCTCATATCCTAATATCTCTTCAATACCCCATGCTTGAAACATTTATGTATAAGAAGAGTATTGAATTGGGTGAAGTTTATGTGTGGGATTCTCTTTGGTTTCAAGTGCATTGTAAGTAGTGTGAGTAGATAAACTATTTGGTGTATCACCTTCAATATATTAGTTTTGTTTTTATTTATCCTTCTCCCTTTTCATCCCCCAAAAATCTAAATATAGGTTTGAGCTAATAGTGATACATCATGGAAACTAGCCCTAATCTAGAGATCTACCTCAAATTTGGGTCACCCATAGCGCTGAGGTGGTTCCATTATGCCACTTTAATGAGGAAAGACTTGTCATATCCTCAAAGGGTGAATGTTAAATTGAAAATAGGAACCCATTTTGAAGGTATGATAAGCTAGAGTGCACCTATTATAACATATAAAATATCTCATAGGAGCAGGGGATCAAGTAAGATGGTCTAGATGTCTAAGATGCAAGCAATCCTATTGAACAAGGTGTAATCATAAGGTCAAATGAGGGGTCACATATAATTATAGACTTAATTAAGATTTCCAACCAATTGAAACATGTCCATGGGGTCAAATAAGAGGTGATCAAGCCATTAGAAGGTAGAGAAAGCAAAAAGAAATCATTTTTTGGGTCCAAAAGAAACTCATACATGCAAGATATAAGAAAACAAACTCAATAGGTCAAGTTGTGATACTCATATCTTCTTGGAGGATTTACATGGGTACCAATGGATTTAAAGGATGTTATAAGGGGTCTTGAAGGCCATGTTTTTAGAATTTATTTGAAATTTGTATGCCATAGCTTTATGAACAAAGCTTAAGAGGTTAAATAGGACTAAAACCCTTACAGAGACTAGTTTGAGAAAATGGAGTTGAATAGATATTATAATTAGTTATTTTTACCATGATGGTGATTTTAAATTGTAGAGGAATCCTTTAATCTACTCCTCATTCTTTGACCACTTTTTACCATTTTATGCATTGTGTAAGCTAGAGGAGGATTCTAAACATGAATCAAGTTTTTTAGGGAATATTTAGACTTTTTATAACTCCTTATGGTAATTTATTTATAATAAAAAAATTCTAAGTGTTCAAATAATAGCTCTCCTTTTAGCCAACCAAAATTGGCATAGTGGACACAAGGGCGAGAAGGGTGAAAACTCTAAGTATGATCCTTTTTAATGTGTGCCTAAGTATTATAAATCCATGGATATTATTTAAAAGTGTCACTAACTCCCACCCATGGATTTTCATGGATAAATAATGCCAATTTTGAGGCCAAGTGTGCAGGGTGCCTAGAGGAAGATTTTTATAGACAAGAGATGATGATAGATCAGTTTGGGATGATTCCAAATGACCAGACCTAGAACCAATGCATGGAGAGGCATGATTGAGACCTTACACTTTATTTCAATCATCAGACCTGGTCCTAATTAGTTATAAGGCATTCAAATAGGGCCAATTATGAAGGCAATTTTTCTAAGCCAAAATGAGGAGTTTTATGCCACCTTGTAAGAGTTTGATGACTTGGATAGACACTTTGGATTCCTAACCTTTCATGTTTCATCCCATATCCTCTTATCATGCATAATTAATTGATTCTCTCAACTTGACAAGTGTCCTTTTAACCCTTTAACTTATCTCTTCTTCTCTCTCTCTCTCTCAATTTCTATAAGAATTAGCCATTTTGGCCATTGTACTTTAAGCTCCAATTGAGTATGGTGAATCCATGCTTATTTTTATATATTTTTATCAATAATACTAATGATTTTTACCTCCTCCATGACTATTCTTAGTGTCTTCATTTTGCATGTTTGATTTTGCATAAGTGAAGACTATAAATTCCTTATCATGTTATTTCATTATACCATCTATTTGTAGTTGGAAAGCTTCTTCTTAGAGGGCATGTGAATTTTTCTATGAAATTTCAAGGATTGAGTGAGTTAGTCTATTCATTAGTTCCTTAAAATGCCTCTTTTCTATTCCTAGCTTTGAACATTCATCCATAACCTCACAATGTAACATTGATGTGAGAAGATGAATATTGGAGAAGTGTATGTTCAATTTTTCCATTAATTTTAAGTTTAATATGCATATGGTTGGAATTTATCAATCTATTTGGTGTATCACCTACCTTAGGATAGTTTGTTTTCATTTATTTCTCTCCTTTGTCATCCCCAAATTTTAGTTGTAGTTATGATCCAAAGTGGTACATCATGAGAGTTATCCCTATCTAGAGATTCACCTCATTCCTTAGGCTACCCACAAGCCTATAAGTTTTTCCATTGTGCCACTTGGATGAGGATATATTTGACATCTCTTAAAAGGGTACAAATCCAAGTGACAATATTTATAAGACATGAATATGAGCCTTTCCTTTAATCTGACTTGATGACAGAGGAATGATGAAAGACCAAAAACCTTGAAAGATATGGTGGATTATTTCCTTCACTTTTATCTTCATAAATATCTTGAATGTAATTTTTTTATTTTAGGTGGAGATTCATTCCTCTTAGTAGGGTTTTGTTATTTGTATACCATCTTTAATTGACAATGATGCTCAACAACCTTGACTCCTTTGGCAGTGAATCCATGAGATGAATATGAGTGGAAGATGGTATTATGTGAATGGAATATGGGAAATTTAATGGAGATGGATCCTTATAACAATGAAAAGGTAGTGAGAAGATAGTGTATTGGAATGAAACACAAAGGAGGTGAAAATATCATGAAAGGGGGATGTTAAGACCATTTTTATTGTCCTATGCAAGCATGATCATATCCTCCACCACAAATATTAATTTTTAGGCATTTTAAGGATCATAATAGGGTGAATTGAAACCTAGAAGTATACTAAGATCCTTAACAAGTGCTAAGAAACCTTAAACTTTGCTAAACAGTGACTCCTTGAGAACTCTTGAGAGCACATTAATGATATTATTTTATATGAATCTTCTTGAAACTTTGAGAACATGAGGATAGGACATATGAACATGAAGGATACCTCCTGAAATAAGAATACAACAAAACTTTGAAACCCTTTCTCTCTTTTGGATCATACAATTCTTCTTCATGTGTTTATAGACTATAAAATTGCATTCCATTATCTTTTTGAGCCCTATTTGATCCTCACATGTGTGTCAAAGAACTAATGAATACCATGTAAAGGTGAATTATGTTCTTAAAAATTTCTAAAATCTTTAATTTTTTTTCCATGATGCCCTAATGAGGAGAAAACATAGAAAATTGACTATCTATTTGGATGAAAGAGATAAAATGTGTGACTTAAATTCAAAGGGATGTTTCATGAAGGTGAGAGGAAAAAATTGAGAACCACTTGATGTATCTATAATCTCTATGAGAATAATTTCTCTAAATAAATTTATAGACCTTGATTTTCTCTCTCTTGGTCATACCCCCTGTAAACCTAAAGTGCTCTCACTATGTGTAAAGAAGCTAGATGATTGAAGGGAACTAGTTTTGGTACTTTATTAAATATTATTGCCTTTAAATTATTATGAAACACATATTATGTCCTATTATTCCTTATTATGAGATCGACTATATAGAATGGGCCATACAAGTCCATACCTTGCATGGAATATGCATGAAAATGCATATTTCTTTGCCTTTTATTCACATTTATGATTTGAAATGCTAATTTCAAGGTAAAATAAGGATGATAATGAGTAATTATCATTTTATAATAATATTTAAACATTTTTACATGATTTTTGGGATAAAATTAGCATGTGGGATCCTTTTGAGGCCAAAATATGACTTTTAGTTGCATGAAAAGATACTTTCAAAGAATGACACTTTAAGACTAAGGAAATTACATGAATTTGAAGATGTTTTAAGTTATTTTGGATTTTTGACACAAAATTTAAAATTTAAAGACCAAAAATTGTCTCTTTTAGGCCAAAATACACATAATTGATCATCATGAAGAGGCTACTAACAGTATCCTGAAAAGTTTCAAGTTATAAGGGGTGGTATTTGGCCTTGACAGGCCAAATTATCAACATTAATCTCTAGAAATATATTTGTAAATATATATTTTTCTTTAAAGTATGGTTTCATCTTTGGAATGTGTAACCCTTATTAAAAAAAAATTAACTTTAGAACCCTTTTGTTTTTATATACTAAATAGTTCATTCTTGAATTTTTGTAATATGTTGAATGCAATTTATTTCAGTATTGATTGAAGTTAAAGGTAATTTTTTTTGAATTATTTAAATAAATATTCAAATTCAAATCTAAATTTATATTTTATTAATTGGATGATCAGTGGGGAATCCCAAGTTTTGATCTAGAGGATCTTGTCTAAGTGGCATATAATTTTTTCACTCATATAATATTTAATAATGGAATGTTATAATTAACATGAGGAGTGAGAATATTTACCTATAATTGTATTTTACTAACCAAATTTATTAATTTATTATAATCCATGAATATATCTACTACACCCACTTCTCTCTTAAAAATAAAACTAACACGAGGTCCAAATATTTTTTATAAATTTCAAATACTACTAGTAAATCATGTTAATACAATAGTGTGACCCTACCATACATAATTTTAAACCTATAATTTAATGTATTTATGGGATCATTTATCTCTCTTTAAATACTATAAAATTGTTTTCATAGAATACAAGATTTAATAACTTGACCAAATTGTGCTAAAAATGTGGTTTAAAACAAGTTCGCAGTGGTAATTTAATTTTTTAAACCAAATTAAGAAACCAATCATAATAAAAATTATGTCTGATAAAAGGTAATAACCTACATGAAACATATTTATGTTCTACATTCAAAAATATAAAGGATAATTTTATTGATGTGATTTCTTCTTCATCAATTCTAAAACATTTGTGTGAATAAATAAGAAGATATTTCTCTAGGTTCCTAGGAAGATTGTGGGCATCTCAAACATTGATTTTAGTGCCTCTTAACCATTTTATGTGTGAATTAATTTGAGTGAATATGTTTAATTTGGGGTCTAAGACATTAAATGGTGAATTAGTTTTAGTTTTACAAGATATTTTATTTCCATTATTAGATCTAGGTTTCCTATGAAAATGTAAAGGCTAGAGTAGCAACAAACCAGACTCAAATGTCGACCTTATGAGGCATGGGTGAGAATCCATATTTTTATCTCACTTCTAATATCAAAATCCCATTATGTATCTATTATTAAACCTAATAGATAAATATTAATGTTTAAATTGAATTGTGGATGATTTAACTAAAAAAATTGAGCCCTCCTTCTAGTGTCATCATTTTTTATACAAGTTTTGACATTATCTCCAACAAATGACAAGTATGCACCCTATATTTTTTTTAATATGGGTTATTTACTCCAAGGCATGAGTTTTGGGTTTGGACTCTCAAAATATTTTTGTTGGTGTAATATATTGGTAGCATGTGGCCTTAAAACCTCTTGGTGAATATCCTTAAACTAATAAATTATATCACAATCCAAATTATTTCATACAACTAACCAAAAATTAGCTAAAATAAATAACTATTTAACAATGAATATAAAATTTATTTATAAAATTATGATTGTATATCATAAATAATTTGAAATTTAAGTGAAGTTTAGAGTGAAAAATAGGATTCCTTATTATTTTCTAATAAAATTGAGTTTAGTACAAAGAATTTGTACTCAAAATGTGCATCAAAATAAAGCCAACAAATGCTTGTGTGGAATGAGACTATATAAAGAAAAATAGTCAAATATTAATCCATGCTTGTTTAAAATAAACAAAAAATTGAAATTATTCATAATTCAAATGCTTGTTGAAAATAAACAACAAATTGAAACAATTCATAGTTCAAACTCCTCCACTTCCATATAGAATTATCTTATTATTTCAATCCCCAAATATAGTAAACTAATATAAAACTAATCTTAAGAAATAATTTATTGTCAAGACATTTATTTCAATTATTTCCCTTTCAAAGCCATCATGTAGATCATGTATTCCTTGTACAATTGATTCATATTAATTATATACTCCCTCTTTAACTATTATTATTTTTAGTCACAAATATTATATTATCATCAATGGAATCACCTAGATATTCATGCAATGGATTGTCCCTCTCAACTTTCTTCACCATATCAACTACAAAACTCAAGGTATATTTATTTCCTCATTCATTATTAATCCTAACATGTTTCCTTAAATAATCCATCAAAATGTTCATAATTTCAAAGAATCAACTTGGCATAGCCAAAATATTATTTTCACTTTGAAGAGATAGCATTACCAATTTTTCAATCAAAGATAAAGTCTAAGTTGTAATGAAATTACTTCAAAAATAAAGTAGAATAGCATAAATAGATCCAAATATGACTAAAATATATCATAATATATGATAATAGACAAGCTATTTCGAGGGGGGAACCTCCACAAGCTTCAATTAGAGTATAATTCACAATATGATGATAAATAATTACCCACTACCTCTTATATATAGTCTATATAGGCCATGGTTACTCCATAGGCTAACCTACTAACCAAATGAATGCATAGAGAAATGTGAAATAGCATCAAAGATGGATAAGTAAACCATAATCCAGCTATTCCTATCCTAATACATGTGATAGGTTAAGGGCATAGCATGCCCTTCCACTTCAAACTAACATTGAACAACTTTAGATGTTGTTGCAAAAAATCTTCACCTTCCCAAGTTACATCTTCACTACTTAGGTTCTTCCACTTGATCAGATATTCCCTAATCTCTCTGGTTATTAACTTCTTAGTACATGTTTGGAGGATCTTCTCTGGTTTGAAAATGACATGTCCTTCTTCATCTAGTTATGGGATTTGTATCTGGGTTGAAACTTTTAGTCTAATAACCTTCTTCAAATAGGAAACATGAAATACTAGGTGTATGCAAGATGAATGAGGTAACTCAAGCTTGTAAGCCACACTTCTAATTTTTTGTAGAACCTGATAAGGGCCATAATACTTAGGAGCAAGTTTTTTGTCCTTTTTCTATTAATTCAAGGACATCTACTTATAAGGCTACAAACATACTAATACCTAGTCACTCACCTCAAAATTTCACTCGCTACAGTGTTGATCTACTTGTTTCTTCACACTATTTTGTGCCAAGACCAAATTCTCTCTCAAACTAGCCAAAACCTCTTATTGATGTTGAATGTGTTCCTCCACATCTTGAACCTTGGTTTGTACCTTTAATGAAGAAGTGATGGAAGGTGGATGGTAAGCATATAATGCTAGAAATGGAGACATTTTAGAAGAGGTAGGGAAAGATGTGTTATACCATCATTCTGCAAGTGGTATCCATTTAACCTAATGTTCTTGTTTATCTGATACAAAACAATAGAGATACCCCTCTAAACATTTGTTAACCACTTCTATTTATCTTTTAGATTGGTGGTGGTAAGATGAGATATGAGTTATCTAAGTACCCAAATAGGAAAATAGTTTAGTCCAAAAATTACTAGTGAAAATAGGATCATGACCACTTATAATTATTTTTGGGGTTCCATGTAATTTTAGAACTACCTCCAGAAAAATAGATGCTACTATACTTGCTGAAAATGGGTGTGAGAGAGCATAAAAATGTGCATATTTTGTAGGAATATCCACAATGAAAAACATTCTTACCTTCATAACAAGGCAACCCTATGATGAAATCCATGGAAACCTCCTCCCACCTTTGACTAGGAATTGCTAATAGTTGTAACAGACCTGGGGTCTTAACTATCTCACCTTTATTCTATTAGCATATCAAGCATTCTACCACAAAATTTTTTACATATCCCTTGAGTCTTTCCCAAAATAATTCTCTCTTAATTTTGTGATAAGTTTTCAAGAACCCTGAGTATCCCCTAATTGGATATGCATGTAACTCCATAAGAATCTTATGCTTAAGCTCTAAATCTTTGCACAAGTATAACCTACCCTTATACCATAGGACATTACCTTTCCATTCAAATTTTTTAGAGGCTAAAGTACCTTGCTATATATTTTGAATCAAAACCTATGTATTTTTGTCTTGCTCCCATTCTAACCTAGATTCATCCACCCAATCTGCTTGCAACATAGACATTGCATAAAGTAATGCTTATGTGGATGTATCCCATCTGTATAGTGCATCTACTACTACATTATCTTTACCCTTCTTGTAGATGATTTCAAAATAATAACCCAACATTTTGGCTACCCACTTTTGTTATTCCTTAGATGATAATCTTTTCTCCAAAAATTATTTGAGACTATCATGATCTATTTTCACCTTAAAGTGTCTATCCATCAGATAGGGCCTCCATTGTTTAACTGCATGAAGAATAGCCATCATTTCTTTCTCATAGATAGGCTTTTGTATATTCTTACCTTTGATTTGATGACTCTCAAATGTAATGGGTCTTCCTTCCTACATTAGTACTACTCCCAACCCATATCCAAATGTAACACATTCAATAGTGAATGTCTTTGAGAAGTCTGGAGTAGCCAAAATTGGGGTGGTACACATAGCTACTTTCAGTTTCTTAAATTCTTTGATGGTGGCATCATTCCAATGGAAGGTATCCTTCTTTAGAAATGTAATGAGTGGAGCCGCTATGCTACCATAACCTTTCATAAATCATCTGTAGTGACCTGTTAGTCCTAGGAACCCTTAGAGGTTTTTAAGAGTTTTTAGCATGGGCCATTCCATCATATCTTTGATCTTTTAGGGATCAAATTTGACACCTTCATGGGAAACAATGTGACCTAGGTACTCTACCTCCTATGCTCCAAAATTACATTTGGATGGCTTCACATAAAGCTGATGCTTCTCCAAAACTATCAACACTTGTTTCACATGTAGCAGATGTGCTTCCCATGTCTGACTATAAATGAATATGTGTCAAAGAAAACTAGCACAAACTTCCTTTAAAAAGGCCTAAAAATAGTGTCCATCAAGCTCTAAAAATTAGATGGTGCATTTGTAAGAGAAAAAGTAATTACCAAAAACTCATAATGGCCCTCATGCATTCTAAAAGTAGTTTTATGAACATCTTCATCCTTGATTCTAATTTGATGGTACCTTGAGTGAAGATCCAATTTTTTGAAATAATTAGCACCATGCAACTCATCAAGTAAATCATCAATTACTGGAATAGGAAACTTATCTTTGATGGTGTACTTGTTGAGTTCCCTATAATTTGGGCACATCCTCCATGTGTCATCCTTCTTCCACACCATGACCACTGGTGATGAATATGCACTTTATCTATGCTTGATGATCCCTACCTCTAGCATCTCATGGACCATATTTTTGATATCATTCTTCTATGCATATGGATATCTATATGGTCTAATATTTGGTGGTTGACTCCCTAGAATTAGTTGAATGGCATGATCATGTTCTCTTTTTGGTGGTAGTCCTTTTGGCATGGCCCCAAAAATAGATGGGTGGTCATCAAGAATCATCTATAGATCAAGATGTGTAGATGCCTGTGTGGGTTGAACTTCTATGGAACATAATCATGGAATAATACCCTATGCCCCCTTTTTTAGCATCTTGGTCATCTAATGTGAACTAATCAATTATGGATATTTTTCCTGTAATCCATGAAGTTAAATTTTCCTACCTTCAAAATAAAAGCGCATGAATAGTTTTTAGAAGTTCGTCTCAATGGTACCCAAGGTTGTGATCCATTAGACTCCCAAAATAATGTTTGTGCTACCCATGGGAATAGCAAATATAGGAGAATTGAGATTGTAATCATCCATATCAAGCTTAATACTATGGAATTTTCCTAAATAATTAATTATGGCACCATCTACAATCATGACCTAAAAATTTTGTGATGGGTAGATGAAATAGTTCAATCAAGTGGCTAACATATGGTTGATGAAGTTATGTGTGCTCCCCAAATCAATCAACACTATCACCTTCTATTTTTTGAGGAAACCCATCACCTTAAGAGTTTATGGAGTACTAATAGCTTCAAGTGCATGACAAGAGATTTTAGGTTGGGAATCTTCAGGTACCTCCTCTATCTCTTCCTCATCATCATTAGAGGCATCATCTTCTTCTTCATCTTCATTGGATCCCTTAATGTAGAATAACTTCTTCTCAACACATCTATGTCCTTTGCTCCACTTGCTATCACAACCAAAACATAATCCTTTTACACAATTCTCTTCAATTTATTGAGGGGTCAATCTAGTAGGTGGAGGAACTGTTGGTGTTGATATGTTACGATATTTGAAGTGAGTGAATGGCTGCTTCTTTTTGGCTATAAATTTTTCCTCAGCTTTACGTGCCATGATAATAGAATTAGAAATCTTAAGTGGATTAAACATGTGTACCTCATGTTGAATGTGTTCCTTGAGTCCACCCAAAAATAGGTCATTCAAGTTCTCCTCAAAAATTGTCTCCACGCGTAAGGAGATGTTCTAAAAATGATGAATATAATCCTTGATGGAGCCAGTCTATCACAATTTTTCCAGTTGGCTAAAGTAATTCTCTATCACACTATTTCCATAGTGTAATTATAGCTCCTCTATAAAAACTGACTAGGTGACACTGAGAGTCAGCTTTTTCTTTTGAGTACATAACCATCTATACCAAATGAATTGATCAGGTTCAAGATACAAGGATGCCATGGTAACCTTTTATCCACTTGGGATCTGATGCAAATCAAAAAAAATCTCTATTTGGTTTATCTAATTGAGTGGATATTTTCCATTAAATTTGTACATATCCACCTTTGGTAATAGGTTCCTCTGTGGCAATGTAGTTGGATTTGAAGTAGACTAGTTGGAAGAACCACCCTAGTGGGGTTGTGTAATAGTGATAGATAGATGATTTGACTGATTATTTTTCAAATCCATCATGATATCTACCAAACTATCTTGTATGTATTTCATATTAGATTGTATGCCTTGCATCACACTTTGAATGCCTTGCACACTATAGTCAAGCTGGCTCACTTTGTAATCTATGCCAGAGAAACCTGGTACAAAGGATCCAGTACATCCCCCTTCTAACTCCATCTATTCCTTGTTAAGAGTTTTACTTGGAGTTTTAGCACCCTTTCCTCAACCCTAAGTTTGTGGACCTACCATAAAAGGTCTCACGATGTTGACCCTGATTGGCACTTTTGACCCAACTTTGACCAAGTGATTTTGGACTTATTTATGCCTCAAATCATAACATAAAAATAAAATGCCCTAGCCAAATTTTTCTAATATTTATAAAAATGTAAATAACTTAGAAAAATTCTTTGAATTTTGCACTATAGAGTAATTTTATTAAAAAACCTAAAATGGTGATAAATTTTGTAAAATAGATCCAAATGAACTAAAATTTTAATGGAATCTTAATTTAATGATTTATCACCTCCATTAAAAACATGTACGATAAATTAGCAACCTTTTTTGAGATATATCCAAATTTTAAAAAATTAGGGTTTCACCCACAAGATTGCCCAAATCACAGCTTTGATACCACTTATAATGAAATGAATTCAAAAATAAAGTATACTAGAAGAAATAGATCCAAATATGACTGAAATATATTATAACATATGATAATAGACAAGCCACTTCAAGGGGGCAACCTCCACAAGCTTTAATAAGAGCAAAATTCACAATATGATGATAAATAATTACCCACTACCTTCTATATATAGTCTCTCTAGGCCATGTTTTATCCATAGGCTCACCTAATAACCAAATGAATGCATAGATAAATGTGAAATATCATCAAATATTGATAATTAAGCCACAAGTCAGCTATTCCTATCCTAATACATGTGATAGGTTAGGGGTGTAGCATAAGCAAGGAGTTATACATTAAAGACCTATTGATTTATGAAATATATATCTATAAAATGAAATATAAAAATTTATATATACTTACCTTTGAGTGAACCTATTGAGTCTCAATATCACCCTTGGCCAATGGTTCTTTACAAGAGATTGTTATGGATTTGTAAGTCTCACATTATAGAAATAGACTCTAGGCTAAAATACTCTTCATTTTCATACAACACTTCCAAAAAGAAAAACTATCTTCCCTCAAATTAAAACCCTAATTAATGGCTCATTCAAATGTATATTTAGTATAATTATGAGTTGTAATAATGTGAAAATGATTGTTCTTCTTTATTGGATTAATATGAAGGTCGTGTCTATAGTAATGGATAATTCCTAACCTTTCTCAATTTATAACCTATAAGGTTGGCCTACACATCCATATTTTATTAAAAAAATACAATGAGGCCTTAAAATAGGTTAGCCACATATACTTATTTCTATAATGTGTGCCAAAACTTTTGCAATAAGGTTGACTAGGTTGAGTTAGTAGGAAAACTAGGTATTTTCATAGTTAGTGGCTATTTTAAAAGAGAATTAGTTAGGGATTTGGATAAATGGGGTTTATTTTCTTAGGGAGATGGATAATTATGATTTATAATGGGTTTATATATGATATAATTGTTCAAAAATATTTCAAATCACCAATGGGTTGCCCACCCCTTTCTCAATGCACCTTTTTAGGCATGCACTTAGAGAGTTTGAAACTCGATAGGTTCTTACAAGAGAGGAAGCATCAATAAATGATAAATTTTAAAAACATTATGTGTATACAAATTCCCCACTTGAATATCATCATGTGTCATGTGAGTGTAAAATGCAATGGTGATTTGAGAAAGAACATAGTAATTCACAACACTGAACTAAAAAACTAGTAGAAAGTGGAAAATAAATACAATTAAAATTTTTAAATGAGTACACTCACTTACCATGTTGTTTTTGAATAATATTTGAATTATAAGTATATGTGAATGGTGTCTAGTTTTTTTGACAAGAGATGCACCTAAAAAATAACATAAAAATGTGATTTTTTTGTAAAACTATGTGGTTAATACTAACAAAGTATCTGTTGTTAGGATCCCAAAATTTATTTTTAATTTTCAAAAAATATTATGTAAACAAAAATATGAATAAAATATAAATTTTATTATTAAATAATTGAATATTTTAATTTTTTAGTTTTTTAATATAAAATGAATAAATTATTACTCATTTTTTCATTTAATATTATTGATTATTAGATCATTGGGTGTCCTTTTTGAGAAGAGAGCAATGATGTTGTGAGCTCAAGGAGGTGGAAATGCTAGAAGAGGGGCTAAATGATATATTGTAGTTACTATAGTCATCTAGGTATGGATTAGATTTAATATTGTTTCTTTATCATTTTGTTTTTAAAATGAATTATTTTATGGAAATTAGATGCTAAGGAAAATCCATGTAACTTATTTTTCCCTCAAAAAGTTATCAATAGAGTAAAAATAATATCATACAATGGGTAGGAGTCAAAAATTGAAAATTTTGGTCTAGGGAATTCATTACAAGCTAATTAAAAAATTTCATTGAGTTTGAATGGGGTTAGCCTAGCTGATTTACTTGAATAGGGTGCATTTGGCTAGGTGGCCAACTACGTAGTAATTGGCTAACCTAGTTGAATGGGAGACTGACCGATGATGTACAACATGGTCAACTTTGTTAGAAATAAAAGGTGGTTAGTTATGTACAAGGTGGATGAATATGTGGGAATTAAAGATGGTTGACTTGGTTTTAAAGCTAGTTAACTGCATAGTAGAGTGTTTGGTTGTGTATCATCTTGTCAACATAGTCAATGTAAGTGTCTAATTACATTATACCCAGTGAAATAGTAGAAAATATAATGGGATAATGTAGTAGAATACATGTATGAAAATAAGTTGGGTGATGTAGTAAGATACATGTCTGACTTAGTATGAAATAATAGAACATGTTGATGTAGTTTGATACATGGGTTATTTTATTAGGGTGATGGATAAAAATAAAAATAGGTTGATAAAGTAGTTATGTATATTAATTACTTGTTATTTTATTTTTTAGAGTATTTTATTATCATTTAGATAGAGAACTTATATGTGATTTATTTTTTTTTATTTTTTAGAGATGACATAGACTATGGTGATTAGTTGATGTAGTGTGGCTACTAAATCTACTAGAGAGATTGCCTATTGGAGATCAAGAAGAAATAAAGATACATATCAAGAATCCAAGAGGGATTAGTCAATTTTTAGTGAAATAAATCCAAAATAACTTGAATACATAACTACTCAATCCAATCCCTAAGGTGAACTAGGATAATGAAACATGAAATATAAATTGAAGGGATAAATACAATGTTTTTACCTCCCTTGAAGATATGCTTGAAGATCAATATAAAATTGTTTTATACTAGCTTATATATGTAGGATTATTCATCAATTCTTGGATCTTTGTGTGGGGAGAACCTCTCCTTATCTACACTTTGTATTGGCTTGGCTTGGCATAAGAGAAGAAAGTTGATGAATTTTCTTAGAATTATCTAGTAGAGTAAGTTACATTAGGAAGCTTGATGAAATGAGATGTGGAAGGTTTATATTTATATATTTCCTAAATTTATATGGATCATTAATCTCATATTAAGATGGAGGGTTGAGGATCAATCCTAAAATCCATGATTACACCTTTGGAGTGTGTAAGATATGTTATTTAAGGCCTTTTGGAGTATGAAAGATAAATTTAAATAAAGTAAAATCATTTGTCTTATTTAGGTAGAAGAATGTGTTTAAGTATATATTTCATTATCCACATTAGCCACACTGTACTCTATTCCATTTACTTACCCCTATGACATCACCTATGTGAGACCATAATTCAATTTTTTAAAATGAAAAATAGGTTATTCAAAATCCATGGAATTTCCATGTAGAGGAATGAATAGGATAATTAATCAAGGTGATTAATTATAAATTAGAAGAAAAAATAAGGTTTTAAATGTTTCTTTGTTAATCAAGAATTCACTTAATTAGTCTATGATGACACTTGCAAAGGACTGACTTGAATAAAGATGAATTACATAAGATAAATGATATAAGATGATCCACTACCCCAAGTAGGGATGTATTATTGTGATTTTGGGTTAAATTGATAGTTGTGAGGGTTTAGTTTGAGATTTATAGTTACACTTTAATGTGATTGAGAAAAGTCATTATGAACATAGTTTAGATGTGGAAATGGCTAAAATGAAGTGTCTAATTTTTTTCCTTGTTTAATAAGGCATTTACAAGATAATAAGCATGGTAACATATTTTCAAAGATTGAAAAAGTCACCAATAATAAATTTGATAATGCTTGAAGAATGGTGTCTTTACTCTTCTCTTTTTGTAATTTTATGAGTTAGTAAACTCAAATTGATGCCCCAAAGGGTGCTTTTTTGGCCTTGGATTCCCCCTTGATGGAATGGTTTGGAAATAAGTTGAAATAGATGGGCCCTTGAAAAAGAGATAAAAAACCATAATGTGATCATAATAATACATTATTTCAATTTATTTCTTTCATTTCTTAGTTTTGAAAGTAGATAAAAGAAAGTGAGTATTAGGGTTTATACCTGGTAATAATTTCACTCATTGATGACTAGATGAAGTGTGAACTCCTTTTTGGTGAGGAAGGACTACCTACAATAAGACCACACTAAACAAACTTGTTTGTTAGACAAGTATGAAGGGTTGACTTCCTAGTAATGTTAGATCTAAGAAGTGAAAGCTCCCTTGGATAGCTATCAATCCACTCCCGTAATGAGAAAAATGTTATGAAAATAAAATTGGAAGATAATAAAATGATTTGAACATAAATGAATATACAAAGAAATAAATGATATACCTATTTGATAGAAAATTTAGCAATGGTGGGTCAACACCATGCACAAATGCACCAAGGTTAGGTTTAGATGGTATGGGTAGGGTCTGTAGGTAGATTAAGAAAAAAAATAGGGATTTGATTGGGTGAAAAGGGAGAAGATAAAAATCTATTATTTTCCTTGATAGTGACCATCAGTGGTGAGGGTGATCGAGAATGGTTGGGTATGATCGGTGATAGTTAGGTAACTACTGATAGTTTGGGTAACTAGCAATGGTTATTACCAACCAATGATAGTTTCTTGTAAACTTTGGTGAATTTTGGGATGGATATGAAAATGGAATGGATGATGGGTAGAAGTTAGAGTGTGGATTTCTGGGTAAGGGGTGGTATGTAGGTGAATAAAATTAAATAGAAAAACATGATAAGGGAAGAAAAACACTAAAAACAAAAGTATGATACATATGTGATTGCAAGTGAATGATAGTTGAAAGCCTAAATAAATTTGGGTAGCATAAAAGTGCTTTAACCTTCAAAAATTATGTGGATAGAGATTTAGGATGTTAATTACTTGCACAAAGAAAATAAGAGAGCCTGGATGTAATCTTTTTTGGATCCATAACTCTCCCAAGAGCCCTGTACTTATAGCATAAAACTACTAAGGAGAGAGAAGCTTGAGGGAAAGTTGTTAAGTTGGGAGGGGACGATGTTGCCTATTTTCAATCATATTTAAAATCTAGAATTGAATCAATTTTCCATTATATAATATACTAATCTTGAACAAATCTAGAAATGCCTTAAAATGCTTAAGGCAAGTTTGGTTGACCTCAACCATCAATGGTTAGGGTCAATCATTGATGGTTACCCCAACCAGTGATGGTTGAGGGGCCACAAAAAATGGGTAAAAAGGTCATAATTTAAGTGATGTATTTAGGGAGGGGTTATTTAAAATGATGAAGTTCTAAAAGATTACTAGCAGACTAGGTGGTCCACTAGATGAAGAATTGGTTAAGGGTCCATAGTTTAAGATGACATCAAAAACTATCATTTTACAATTTTTAGGTGTCTACATTTTCCCCATTTTTTATGTAGCTTTAATAAAGCTATAAGACAAAAATACACTAGTTTTCAAGGTCTAGGTCTAGTTTCCCTTAATGTGGGAAGGGGGAGGTGTTCCCCCTCAAACTAAGAGGCAATGAGACAAAGGTTGAATTGGGTTAGGGTTTGATAAAAGGGATAAGGAAGAGTATGAGGTTGGGCATGTGAGACATAAGTATGTGCATAAAATACAACAAATTATGAGGCACAACATCATGCAAGGACTAATATTTCCATGTTGGTAAAAATAAGGTTGGGTTCTAGGATAAATGACAATGTAACTAGTCCCCAGCATTGGTCGTAACTGATCAGGTCATATATCATGTGTTCCTAGAAAATGTTAGTGTTTTCTCAGGTATCTAGGGTAGGAAGTACTCTCAATAAAAACACAATGGGTCGAGGCATGCATAAGGTGGTGCATAATATAAAAGTTCAACAGGGTAAAATTGGTCAAGGTGGTCAGGATGACCAAAGCAAAGTCATCATAAAGTATGTGAATATGTTGGTTAAAGGCTAACATTAAGGTGGATATGGGAAAAGGTTGGGTTGGGTAGATATTTTTTGAGTTAACTCCTGATGCATGAGGTAAGAATATGATACCTACATGTTCCCATGGACAATAAATCCAATAAGAACTTCAGGCCCAATGTAATTCTTAGGTGGTGGGGAAAAATGAACTCCTAAATAGGTATGAGGGTGGTAAGGAGGACCTCATGTAGAGGCATTAAGAGTTGTGGGTGAAGGAGAAAAAATGTAGGTGTATAGGGGTAAAATAATAAAAATCACCCTAACCATCGATGGTTAGGTAATTGGCAATGGTTACATCGGTAACCATCAATGGTGAGTGTCAACCAATGATGATTAGGCAATTATAGATGGTTAAATTGATAACCATTGATGATGAGGATCAATTGGTGATGGTTAGATAAGCATTTATTATTGGGTTGAAACCTTAAATAGATGGTAAAAAGGTCAATAAGGCACATTTGTCACCATTTATAATTTAAAGAAGTAGTGTTTTGTCTGGTTTGAGTGTTTGGATGCAAATTTTGTGTGAGTGGATGGAAAGGTGGTGAGTTTTCTTAGAAGAGTGTGTTGTGTGAAATTTATGGTGCGGTTGAGATGGATGTAGGAAGTATAGGTGGATAAGTGGTTAGGTATGGATTAAAGCAGCACCATCAATCCTAAAATGAGGTAGGGGGTGTCTTAAATTTGGTAGTAAATTGAAATAGTTGAATTTGAATGGTAAAAAATAATAATAGGTTAAATTATTGGGAAGTAGGGGAGTGTTTAACTCTAGGGCTAGGGTTTTGGTTATTTTTATTGGGTGTGTATAAAATAGTGTATTGGGGTAGATGCTTTAGTTGTAAAGAGGGAGGTGGACAAATGTAAGGGTGTTAAGGAGTGGTTTTAGGTGGTAAGGGTTTTAAGGTTATAGAAGAAGGTAAAGAAGTTGAGGCTCATTGCCTATGGTCACCTAATAGTGACTATCAATGGTTGGATCTAATTGGTGATGATTGATCAAGGGGGGAAAAGATCCTAAAGGGACCACCAATAGTTTGGGATAACTAGTGATGATCTAGGGGTAGGGGCAGGATGGTGGATGGGAGATAGTTTGAGGTGTATTTTGGTGAGAATTGGGTTGGGTTGGAGGTAAGATGGGTGAGGGAGTTGGGTTACCTTGTAAGGAGGAGTTAGGTTGGGGTCAGAGTTTGGTTGGCTGGGTTGGGGTAGTAGGTTTAGGAAAATGTGTGTTTGCCTAGGATAAAAAGGGTAGAGGCTGCATAGGAATAATTAATAGGGGTGTAAAGACATAATAAGTGTGTAAAGAGAAAGTTGATAGATGAATATATAGTTGGTATAAAATAAAGTTAGATAATACTTTGGGTAGACATATAAGAAGTGATAAAGAAAATCCAATTAGCTAATTGATGATATGCTTATTACTATAGGCACAGGAGAAAATCTAACTTCAGGATCAAGTTATTGAGATGTTCATAGAGGTGAGGGATGCCATGTCTATGAAGGACTAGAGACACATAGATGTAGTGGGTTTTTGAGTGATGCACTAGTACCACTACTTGCCTAAAAATGTCATGATGATAGTCACCCTCATTGAGAGATGGGACTCGGTGATGGACACTTTTTGGTTACGGATAGGGGAGATGAGTATCATGTTAGAGGGTGTTTATTAGATCACATGTCTACCCTTTCATGTCAATACCATATAACATATAGAGGGGGATGATATTTTTGAGTGCATGGATATGTTGTATGGAGATGATAGAGATGATGCATAGTTCCACTCTAGAGGGAGAGAGACATTTATTGACTATGTTGTAGTTAGTGGTTACTTATTATGCATTGCCATATTATATTGGAGGGAGATACCCTGGTGTGTTTTTGGGGGTGTTGGTGGAGTTATTTTTTGTTGGATTTGTTTTTGGGTGGACACAAGTTTTATTGGTGTAGATATATATATAGCTATGGGGGTTTAGGGTGCATAGGTGTTATGGTATCAGTGTGGAATTTTTACTTCACTATTGGGCCTATGAGTAAATATAATTATTAAGACCTTTGGGCCATATGATAGAGGAATTTTAGCCAACAAATTATGTGGTTGGATTTTACTGATGGAGGAGAGATGGGGACATGATAGTTGCTAGTGGTGGTTCAAGAAACATTGATTAGTTTAGAGGAGCCTTAGAGAGTTTAGTTCATAAGGAAATTATCTAGAGGCCATACCAGATGTGGCCAATATGGGTTAGGTATAGGTATCACACCTTATCTTTGTAGAGATATAGATGGGCCTATGGGAAGTGAGATGGTGAAATAGAGTGTATCCTCTTTGAGTGGGTGTAGCATCAATTTGGGATGGTACAAGGTATCCCTCAAGATTTTATGTGATACAAGAGGAGGATGCAGTATTTTATTTACTAGAGCCATAGGCAAAAGAGGAGGAGATTGATCATGAGGATTTGCCTCTGAGAGATGGGGATGATGTAGGTTGTATATCTGACTATCCTACCTAGTTTTAGGGGAGGTACACAGCCATTAATTTTAGTGTTGAAGATGGGGATCAACAATCGATGGATGTTGACCTAGCATAGGTACCAACATAGGGAGATCCATAGGTAGTAGTGGCATTGACAACAACATAAGCCTAGATTACTATGTTACAGGGGTAGATTACCACTTTTTAGGGATAAATTTCAACTCTTCAGGGTCAGCTAGGAGGAGTGATAGTATAAAGAGATCAGGAATAGGCACAGGCATAAGTCACCATTTTATAGGGTTAGGTGGAAACTTTATAAGGTCAAGTGCCCAATTTATAGGGACATATTGTATCAGTGATAGGAGATCAAGATCAGACAAGGACCTCACTTGGTTTAGTGATATAGGAGAGAGAATCTCTATGGTAGATAGGTGGGGCAATGGTGGTACCACCAAGTTTTATGACATAATCTAGGTGTCTAATAGCCATACAAGAGTTACACTAGTATGAGGGCATTGTGTTAGCATAATTTCCTAATGAGTTGAAGTGAGGAGAATATCACATTAGATTAGTAGGTCGAGTAGTCATTGTTACCCCAGGTCAGTGGGTGATGGTATTGGGTTAGTTAATAGGGCCTCCACCAGGGACAGGTGTGGATGAGGCCAGTAGCAGTGGTGCAAGAGCTCCTAATTCATGATGATGTATATGTACTTTGATATTTTTGATACCAACCTATGTGCTAAAGATGTGAGATGTATTTATGAGCAATGTGTATTTCATGTATAGACATGTTTTGATTGTTTTTATATATAGGATGTTTTAGATGTATCAAGATGTTTTTTGGTTTTATATTTTGATGAGATGGATTCTTATGTCTTGATGATGTGTTGAATATGAGTGATGATGTTTATATATGTTATAGATGATGATTATGGTGTACTTATGCATAATTATTTTGATGTAATTTTATGTATTATGGATTATATATTTTTTAAAGATTTATTATGAGATTAATGATGAGTATGATTGTTTGGTCATTGATGATACTATTGTTCTACATGATAGTAATGTTGATGAGCAGGTTTATGGGATAGTGTGAAAGTTGACATTTTAAATAATGCTAAGAAAATGTAATGCTTGATTAATGGATGTTGGGTTGGTATAAGTAGAGGAAACATTCACATCCACATTTTAGATAAGAAAGGGGGTAGTTATCTACTAGTTATAACTAAACAATATGAATCCATAGTTGTAATGTCCTAGTGAACATAAACCTATCAAATGCATCATAACAACATGCTTTACTAAAAAAAATAGTATCCTGACCACTTTGGGCCAAGTAAGCTAATAATCCCTTAGATTTATGGGGATGTAGGTGATAGTTAGGGATGTGAATCTATGGGTAGAGGAAAATAAAATCTTTAATGGGGTGATTGGATTTTCCATAGGCAACCAAAGAACCCTAGTAGACAAGTCCATGCCATTGGTATGTTGTATAATAATGTGTAGACTAATCAATGTGAGAAGTATACTTATGCTATGAAAGTTGATTGTGGCTTAATTATATAGTAGGTAGATTGATCAATGTGGGAATTCTATATTGATCAAATATAAGAGCCAATTGTGGCATAATGATTTTGAATTGTGCTTTATTGCTTTTTCTTTAGAAGTTACTAAAGATGATCAATGTGGGAAGCTTCTAATGAATATTTGTTTTATCCATCCTTTAAGGGAGTGGTCTAAGATTTTATATTGGCATAGTTATCTTTTAAGGAAGTAGTCTACTTTAAGCAACTTTTGATTTAGATCTGGTAACTATCCTTTGAGGGAGTAGTCTGTTATTTATTTTTAAAGTATGGATATATTTTAGATTGAAATTAGGCATGGACAAGTCTATTTAGGTATGAAAGGCTTACCCATGTAGAAGTAGGACCTAGACATGGAAGGTTAGAGAAAGGGGTTTTGAGAAACTACTAACCATGGGATTCCATCTATGAAAAAGATGAAAACTATCCATGAGAACCATGTTATGGGTAGAGTTGGGGTGCCCATATTTAAGATTAGGTTGTTATTGTGATGGATGAATCACATGGTTATGTGATGATAGATATGATGTAAATTCCATGCCATTGGTATGTTGCATAATAATATGTATACTGATCAATGTAGTAAGTTTATTTATGCTATGAAAGTTGATTGTAGCTTAATTAAATAGTAGGTAGATTGATCAATGTGGGAAGTCTACATTTAGAAAATATAAGATCTGATTATGGCCTACTAATTTTAGATTGTGATTTATTGATTTTACTTTAGAAGTTGCTAAAGCTAATCAATGTGGGAAGATTCTAATGAATATTTACTTTAGCCATCCTTTGAGGGAGTGGTTAAGATTTTATTTTGGCATAACTATCTTTTAAGGGAGTAGTCTACTTTAAGCAACTTTTGATTTAGATCTAGTAGTTATCCTTCAAAGGAGCAGTCTACTATTTATTTTTAAAGTATGGATATATTTTAGACTCAAATTAGCCATGGACAAGTTTATTTAGGTATGAAAGGCCTACTCATGTCGAAGTAAGATCTATACATGGAATGTTAGAGCAAGGGGTTTTGAGAAACAACTAACCATGGGATTCCATCTATGAAAAGATGAAAATTAGCCATGAGAACCATGTTGTGGGTAGATCTAGGGTACCCATATTTAGGATTAGGTTATTACTATGACAGATCAATCACATGGTTCTGTATAATCAATTGATCTCAAAAGAGAGAAAATAAGGTTAATGAACCAAGGGATGAGCTTAAGTGAGACATGAAAATGGGTTTGAATCTTGTTTTAACAATGAAAGAGATGCAAATGTGAGGCATTAATTAGTTTAGGTTTTTCCCTACCTTTGAGAGAGGACAAGTGATAAGCACCTAATCCATACTTATGGGTTATAATATAAGGTCTTAACTAGTTAAAATCAAACTTGCCCTTCTTGGTCTTTTCCATGTTAGTGATGTGTTTTTTTCCTTGAGGATGAGATCCTTGATGTTGAATTATTATGTTTTTATATTTTTTTTGTATGCTCATGTAATATGCTCTTGATAAATCCAAAGGTGATTAAGGGAAGTAAGGTGATGCTCATTGAGAAACTCAAGGCGTGCAATGAATTATTGATGATAATTATATTCAAAATGATATCATGTAAGGAAATATGAAGAGAAGAAATTTGGACTTCAAGAGGTAGGACTACCTCAGCTATAAAGATAAGAAAAAAGGTATAGTACCCATCAAATTTTAGATACTAATGCGGTAAGCCCATAAAGTAAATGGGATATGAAGGTGTATGTCTTTGCCCAAAGAACCAACTACCTTAGTGAGCATTTTGATGAGGGTTTTGTTGGAAGCCTCATCTTATCCATTAGCTTGTGGAAGATAAGGTGAAGAAAAGATTAGGTTGATACCAAAAGCATCACATAATTCTTAGACCTTTTTACTTTTAAAGGATTTACCATTATTAGTGATGATTTTGTGAGGAACTCTGAAGTGATAAATGATGTGGTGGTTGATAAAATCAATGATTTTTTAGCTTTTATTAAGATTAGTAGGATGGCCTCTACACATTTGGTGAAATATTCCATAGCGATGATGATATATTCATGTCATTGTGAGGAATGCATATTGATTTCTCTAATAAGATCAAGACCCCACTATGAAAAAGGCCAATAGTTAGTTGATACACGAAGACCATGAGGAGGTACATGATGAATGTTAGCATGTTATTGACATTTGACACATTTCTTGACATAGTCACAACAATCTTAATTGAGTGTGGGCCAATAGTAACCTAGGCAAAGGATACGTTTAGAAATGGATAGACCCCTAAAGTGATCCCCACAAATTTCATCAAATGCTTCTTTGATGGCATGAGAAGCCTCATTGTTGTGAAGGAAATGAAGGAGGAAATTGTGAAATCCTCATTTATAAAGAATACCCCCTAATATTAAGTAATGAGAGGTGCTTTGAATAAAATATCTATGAGCATTTATAGAAAGATCTAAATGGAGGATACCAATGTTAAGGTAGTTGAAGATTTGATCATACCAAATGTCTAAAGATGATGTTTCTATTCAGTAAATGGTAGGAAGATCAGGACTAAGATAGGATGGTGTGACAAAATTATGGATGGTGAAAAATAATTTAGATTCAATAGGTTGAGATGGAATTTGGGATACAAGGGAAGCTATTGTATCTACAAATTGATTGGTAGAGTGAGGGACCAATTAGATAGCATAGTGGTCAAATGATGCTAAAAGTATCTCAACAAGTTGTTTATACTTTAGAAAGACATTATTTTTGCATTGATAGGCTCTTATAACTTGGTTAATGATGATTTGAGAGTCTTCAAAGATTTTAATGGTTTTGATTCCCAAAGCTAGAGTGGTTTGGAAACCTATGACCAAGGCCTCATACTTGGCTATATTATTAGTGCATTCAAAATCAAGTTTTAAAGAAAAAGGAAGAGGTTCCCCATTCAGGGGAGTGAAAATTATGCTAGCACCCCCACCATTTAGACATTTAGATCCATAAAAATACATAGTCATTTGGTAAGTGGGTTCCTCTAAAGAAAGGGTAGATATAGACTCATCTACAAAGGTAAGATGGGGATTGGATCATCAACTAGTTGGTCTAAAATAACCTATCCCTTAATGGAATTTTATGGAAGAAACTCAAGATCAAACTTAGCTAACAGCATGAACCACTTGGACATACATTGGTTATGATATAGCTTGGAGTGCATATACTTGAGGGGATCAGTATTAGTAATGACATAAGTTGTATGATTAAGAAGATAGTGATGAAGTTTAGAGGTGAAAAAAACTAAGGAAAGGTAAAGTTTTTCCAAATGGGTGTATTAGGTTTCATAGTCAATGAGGGTGTGACTAATGTAATAAATGGATTTCACTTTATTTAGGTCATCATAATGAGTGAGCATGGCCCCTAAGGAGTTATCAATGGCAGTTATGTATAGATAAAAAGGTTGATCCTCTTTTGGAGGAATAAGGAATGGCGAAGATAGAAGATATTCCTTAATTGCATCAAAGGCCTATTGACATTATTTGGTCCATTTAAAGAAGTTGTCTTTTTTAAGGACGTGGTCAAAAGGTTGATAATGATCAGATAGCTAGGAGATAAATCATTAGATTGACCAAAGTTTTCCTTTTAGGCTATGAAGTTATTTTAGGTTAGTAGGGGGAGGTATTTATAGAATGGCTTGGACTTTTGTGGCGTCTATTTCTATTCCATGGAAGGAAACAATAAAGCCCAAAAGTTTCCTTGATAAGACCCTAAAGATACATTTCTTTGAGTTGAGCCTAACATGATAATGAATAAGTCTTTCAAAGATGATAATGAGAATAGTGAGGTGATCTTCACAGTGATTAGATTTACCAAGAAGACCATCTACATAATCCTCAACTATTTTATGGATGAGGTCATGAAAGATGTAAGTCATGGTGCACTAATAGGTTGTCCCTATACTCTTTAGGCCAAAGGGCATGACACGATAGTAGAAAATCCCCATGGGGTGATAAAGGATGTTTTATGTTGATCTTAAGGAGTGATTAAGATTTGGTTGTATCCTAAAAATCTATCCATAAGGGATAACATTTCATGGCCAATAGTGAGATCGACAATTTAGTTTATGTTAGGTAGTGGAAAGATCACATAAATCCACACAAAGGTAGAGTCCCTTAGTGGGTTTGGTCATAGGAATAATGTTAGAGACCCATTTAGGATAGTCAGTGGGTTGAATGAAATTAATGGATAAAAGGCATTGAAGTTCTTATTTATCAAGAAGAGCTATACGAGGGTGCATACAATGATTTTTTTGCTAAACTAGCTTAACTTCAGGATATGTAACAATGTTATGAAGAGCAATGGAAGGGTCAATTCTAGGCATATCCTGATAAGACCAAGAAAATGTTATGATATGGTCATAGAGAAAAGATTGATAGTCTCATTATTGCTCAAGGGTTAAGGATTGGCCAATCTTGAAAATATGGGGGTTCTCCTAAGTTCCAAGATTAACTTCTGTGGTCAATTCATTTAGCATTATTTGGTTTTCAAGATAGGTATTTTTGAAGAGAAGAGTTCCTTACACCCAAATAGGTAAAAATAGAATTGTCACCTTGACATTGGATGGTGTTAATGGTGGGTGAGTCATGTGTAATCATTTTAGGGTGGATAAGATGAATGGTTTTGGTTTGGCCTTCTCGTTGATAAGTTAGGGCACCCAAACTAATGGTGTTGATAAAAAAATTTAGGTGGGATGATTTTGATGTCTTTGAATTGGATAGATGGGGTTGGTGAGGGTAGAGATTAATCAAAGTGGAAAAGTGGGGTTGGTGAGGGTAGAGGTTCTTTAAATTGAAAAAGTGATGTTGGTGAAGGTAGAGGCTCATCAAATTAGAAAAGTGGGGTTGGTGAAGGTATGGGTTCATTAGTAGTGGTGAGAATTGGTTTGGGTGATGTTGGTTCTTTGGGGGGATCATATCCCAAGCTAAAAAACTCATGAGGTTTTTTGGTTTTAATGATGGGAAGTTTATGGGGTCCTTGTTTATAGAGGCTGAAACCAAACCCTTTCCAATCACACCAATGAAGGTATGTTTGGGTAAAGGTTGGATTTATAAGATAAGAAAAGTTAAAAGTGAATGGATGGATATAAGGCATGGTAGTGGGAGTGAGGAGTGGTTTATAAAGTCCCCCATAGACAAAATATGTTTTATTATTGGAAATTCCAAAGGGGAAAAGGGTACCAATATTGGGATCATAAGATGGATCATTTTTAAGGTTCCCAAAATCATGTGGAGAAGGGAAAGAATCTAAAGCTAAAATTAAATATTCTCTTAGCGTAAGATGTTGGAACATGGATTGCAAGGGGTGTTCAACCAAGATTTGAGATGAAGGGATAGTTGAACTAGTGGATGCTTCATTGTTATTCAAGATATAAGTGTTGGTGGGTTGGGTTGATGTAGGGGTTTAGATAGAGGTTAGTGGTGAAGAGGGTTAATGTGGAATAAGAACATCATTAGGCTGATATGTCATATTACAAGAAGCAAAGGGACTTAGATCAGCTTTGATTTTAATGACTTGTCCCACATGTTCAAATTTGACACATCAGTGAAGGGTATAACGTAGATTCAAGGGCGATCGAGTAATGTATTATATTGAAATTTTCCCTCTATGACATAAAATAATTTAGGAATAGTTTGAGGCCCAAAATGGATGTGGAGAACAACTATTCCCAGAGTGGTGGCCAAGGTATCATTGAATGAGCAAAGAACTACTGAGCTTTTTGACATGATGTTTTTAGGTAGTTGGAGTTGATCATAGGCATGGGAGGAGATGATATTGATACTCATTCCCCCATCAATCATAACTCTTTTAACATGTGTATTATTGATGGATGTTATGATAAAAAGAGGGGGATCAAGGTCTTCATTATGACTGGGTATAATTTTAGATTCTTGAAAGGTGACCACCAAGGTCTTCACATGTTGGATGGATCTAATCAAAGGTGCAAGAGGTTGGGGATCATCTGGTTAAACCTCTATATAATGCAATGCTTTGATTAAATCTTGATGATGTTGAGGCAAGGTGCTAACCAAGTCATAAAGACTTATTTTGACTTGAATTTGGTTAAGTTATTTTAACACCAAGCATTTGATGAATGGAGATGCATTAGAAGAAGGGGTTCCCAAAATGGAGACTTTGGTCTTGGGTTGTTGTGAGGGTGAAGGTGAAGGTGTAGTTGTTTGGGTTTGGTTGGTTGGTTGGTGAGTTTAAGGGTAAGATCATAAAATGGTGGCTTTGGCTTTTCCATTTTCATTTTGTTGGATGGATTTGCCCTTATCTTTTTGTTGAGCTTGAGACTGATTCACCATATGAATGGTATGGATAAGGTGACCAGTTGCATGCTTTGGTTCCTCTATTTCACTCCTTGACAAGAGTAGAGAAGTATATGGTTGGTAGGTAGATTAGATAGGTGGTGAAAGACACAAGGGATTTATAGAAGGTTCATCCAATAGGCCATCCTCCTCCAAGAGGCCATACATGATAGTTGGGAGAGCTTTATAGTTCTCTATATCATGCCTAGGGGTCCTATGGTAAAGAAAAATCAGATTGTCATTGAACCAAGTTGGATTTTGATGAGTGGGTTGAAAAGGCTTGATTGGTGGTAGGATAATGGTAGAAGCTTACATGAGCTTTTGTAAAATAGTTTTATAATGTTCTGATAAAGGTTTTAGAGATGGTGGAGTTTAGATTTTTGGTGTAAGAACCTTATTGGGAAATTAATTCTTGATAGGAGGTGTGGTTGGTGGATTGAGCTTAGCTGGTAGTTTAGAAAGAATTGGCCTAGTTATAATTGGTTTAGGAATTGGGGGTCTAGATGATGAGGGTTTAATAGATGGGAAAGTAGATGGATAAAGGATGGTAAGGAATGATCATGAACTAGATGATTGGGTTTTTATAGGTGGAGAAAGGGGAGATGGTTTCTTAGAGGAAGAGTAGGTAATGGGGATGGTGAAAGGATGTGGTCCCAAAATAGAGGGTAAAGGTGAAGGGGTCAGTATGGTCCTTCCTCAAAGTTGTGTTCTAAGTAATCCTTCCTTCTTAATGGTATTAATTATATTAGGTCTTGGTTGGGTTGATGTGGTTAAATCCAATCTCAAAGAAGGGTGAGCAAGATTGGGTGTGGGAAGGATCCCCAGGTTCTTGATTGGATTGATAAAATAAGCATAGGGTAAATTGACAATTTTAAGTAGGGGTAATTGAGATGGTTTTGTGGTGACTTTAGGAGGCGTAGTTGGTGGAGTTGTAACAATAGGCTTGAGAGTGGACTCAAGTGAAGTACAAGGTTCATTTTTATTTTGATATGAGAGTCTAAGTCAATGCTAAAAGGTGGATCTATCAAATTTAGGTTGGCAGGTGAATTCCAAACTTTGAACTAGCCAAGAAAAAGGTTTATAAACAAGTTTTATTCCTTGGTCATTAGTTTCAAATCTTGAACCCTTTAAGGAAGAAGAAGGGGTGGTTTCATGGTTTTTATCCTTTGTGGAAGGTTCCAAAGGTAATGATTGGGTATGTAGAACTATTGTCTCTTGGGAAATTATTTCCAAGGGAGGTATGGATAATTATGTAATAGGTGCAGTAAGGGAAATGGTTTTAAGTGGAAGGGTTGGTATAGCTTCTTCCATGGTTTGGTTGTCTAAAGAAGTAGGTGGTTCTTTTATTTATTTTCGAGGAGTGGATGAAATGGTCAAGGAAGTGGTTATATCCTTGGGTATTTCCATCATAGGAGGGGTAGATGGAACCATGGTTTTATCCAAAGAAGTGGAAGGGGTAGTTGCTTCCTCTATTTGGGAATTTGAAAGAATATGAAGTGGGTTTTTTTCCTCTATTTGGGTGATAGAGGTGATGACTTCTTTAGTAGTGGGCACATTATTGATAACATTAATTACATGTTTCTCATGTGATTTGGAGGATTTGGGTTATATTTTATGGTGTTGGGTTGAAGGTGGATGATTTGGGAATGGTTTTTAGAAAATATCAACAGATTGGTTAGAAGGAGCATTTGGGTTATCAAACAAAATATCCCCTTTATCAATTAGGTCTTAGATAATGGTCTTAAATGTATTTCATCTACTGGTATCATGTCCAATAACTTGATGATAATCACAATGATCATTCTCATTATACCACCCAAGAAGGAGGTGAGAAGTATCAAATTATTGAGGGGAATTGATGGGTTGAAGTTAGATTAGATTGGATTTAAGTAGTTTTTCCAACACTGATGCATAAGATTCCCTAATTGGGGTAAATGGTTTTGAAGGAGCCCACTGTTGGATATGGTTTTGCGATTGAAAGGATTATTGGTTTAAGGTATTTGGTTGATGGTTGGAGGAGGTGTGGTTTTGAGAACAATCAAGTGTGTTGGTGCTTTTCCTTTAGAACTAGTTGGGTTTATGGTTTTGGTGGAGCATGACTTAGTGGATTTGAAACTATAATTTTTATTTCAAAGCTTCAACTTCCCTTCATCAATAATATGAAATAGGTGAGTAAAATATAATGGCCAAATAAGGTACCATATATTGTGGTGCACATATGTGCACACCAATAGTAATAACCATTACCAAAACATTCAAAATTTAATGATTCCAAACTTGCACTTGTTATCCATGACAATGATGATACTCTTATACCTAAATCCAAACTAAATGGTGGTTTAGAATAAATAATAACACCTATGTCAAACACCACCATTCCCATGAATTATATTATGTCTATGATGAGAACTATTGGGTATCTTAAAAAATAGGTTTATCTACTTCAAATACAACTGGATTTCCATAATGCTAATGTAAATTTCACCTTATTCAATAATCAACATCTTACATAATGTTCTCTTGAATATCCTTATCCACATGGTTTTGAATTACCACATATACCTATTTTTTTGCACAATAAAAATCCATTTGAGCACATGCTAAATTATGTACCTTTTTTGGTCAATGGGCAAATAATGACAAACTCTTATTAAAGGTATTCCATATGATAATTTTTTATGAGGCTCAAAGTTGGTTTTATAGCTTACCAAAGGGTTCATTAACCACTTTTTCTCTTCCAAGTACCAAATTTTTATCCCTTATACAAAAAATGGAGTTAAATTACCAAATGATCATTATGATCAAAAGTGTGGTATTCATAATATTTATATGAGTGATTTTTAAAACATACTTCATGGGACACATACAAGGTCCTCATCCTATATAAAATCCTCAAGTGTAAAAAATTAAAAATCACACTCATCACCAATATTTAATAGTTACCTTATACATGGGTGGTGTTCATTATTATCACAACCATATTGATACTACACAAACCAAAACTACTTGCAACATAAAGCATTTTTAATAGCACAATTTCAACTTATAATATTTGTAAAAGATCACTTGGAAAGACTCTTTGGGAAACATAATAATACCAATTGTGTGTGGTCTTAAAGTGATTAAAACATGGGTTTGGGTTATGCCTACCACATATACATATGCATTTACACTCAAAAATATTTTTCCATACCAAATATAAGTAAATAATGGCCAAAATCAATAAGGTATTTCTTTTTCTCATGAATGCAAATTAATACATATTTCAAATGACAACATTACATTTTCTAATACACATGAAAAATGTGAGGAAGAACATGATTTGCCCCTTTTTAACCTATCCACTGATGATGCAAATAATGTAAACCAACTTAAGGTTGTAAGGTTCATAGTGGGGGAAGATATATATGACCATCCATTATATGGAATCATAGGATGATCTTTCCTCATCATAAAAAATTTCAAAAATACTAAAAACATCAAAAACATTCAAAAATTCAAAAACACTTTTAGAACCTACATGTTATATTGGCTCCTTGGCATCCATATTTTGGTTTCATGTTGAGGGATAGCATATCATTTACTTTTACATAAACATCTACAGGGATACATAGATACATGATTCTATACATTTATGGGTGTTGGGATTTCCCTTTAATCATGTCACTAGCATATTAGGGGAATCCATATTATATTATCTTGATAATTCTAGGTTGTATGATTTGATGACCACTCTACATTAGCATGTTTGAGTTTGCATATGTACTTAAACATTCTTTATCCATGATTATATCTTGCACATGGTATTTGGTATGTTATGTACATGATGTATTTTTCTAACACATTCAATCCATGGGCCACTATGACATGTTTATGTTTGTTGCTTATGCTTTTCCTTTACACACTTCCTTGAGTGTTTTATCTTGCTATTGTCTTACTTTTTTGAGCATTTGATTATGCTCTATTATATGCATCCCATGTGCCTATGTTTGTCTTCTTAGACATTTGAATATGTCATTTCTTGTTGTATAGACATTTGAATATGTTATTCCTTGATTTTATGAACATTAAAATAAGTCATATTCATTATGTTTTATGGCATTTTAGCATGCCCCTTATTTTTGATTCCCTTGGTGAATTGCTTTTTTACTTGATTTTGGGTGTGCTTGTGTGTGTGTGTGTGTGTTTGTTTTCTTGTTGAGCTTATACTATTACTATCTAGACATTTCTATGATATTTGTCTTAGGCCTACATGTAATCACATTTGTTCTATATGATTCAATGATATATTTACCTATACATGTTCCTTCTATATGCTACATGTTCACATTCATATATTTACATTTGTCTTACCCTTTTAAGGTGAAGTACCTTTCAATTACTATTTTTCCCTTACCTCAAATATGGGTGGTGAATATTAGTGGAGGAAATACTTGGAAAACATGTTCTCCACACTTTAAATAGCTCTCATTTTTAGTGGAGGCATGTCATATGGAAATGGCTTCCACAAATTCACAATTTAGATATTATAGTGGGGGCATGATTTGGAAGCATGATCTCCACATTGATTTAGTATTTGGTACTTACACCTATTTTTAGATCCATTTGGGGAATGCCATATGGACATGGATTCCACACATTCATAGTTTTTAGATTTAATAGGGGAATGATTCAGAAGCATGTTTTCCACATTAATTCAGTATGGTACCTATAGTTCATAGATTTAATGGGGGCATGATTCGGAAGCATGTTCTCCACATTAATTTAGTATGGTACCTATAATTCATAGATTTAATGGGGGCATGATTTGGAAGCATGTTCTCCACACCTACTTAGTATTCAACATATCTAGTTTATAGTGGGGGAATGTTTTGGAAACATGTCATACACATTAGTTTTAGATTTATCAATATATTGGGGCATGCTTTGTAATCATGTCCTCTAAACTTACATAGGTATTCAAATTGGCCAAAGCACATAGTTATATGATTTTGATTCATAGTTGTGGAATAATTTTATACATGGTACCATTATTATACATAGTTTTAGAATGAGAAACATCTAATGTGTATATGTTATGTAACATGTTCCTAATATTTTAAAATCCAAATCAATCTCACATTCTAAAACTATTCCATGTACTGATACACCTTGAACTTTTATAGACTTTAGCAAGCCAATCTAGTATAATAGTTGGTTGACCTTTTGTTATGTTGAGGTGATTAAATCACTCAATATTTCCAAGATTTCAATTTTTAATTGATCATCCAAACTCACCAAGTTATAAGTATCACTGGGTTATATGGTTGAACTAATCTCAACTATCAAATGGCAACTCATTTTTTCTCTGAAGTTAGGGGAATGTACCTTCTAACCTATCTTTCTCTCTATCTATCTCCTTGGATATATGCAATTTAAATATTTATCTATATTTATCCTAATCTTAGTTTTAAAGCCTTAAAATGATACATATTTTACAAAACAACTTGTAAATAGGTAATGCAGTTACATCGACACATAGGTGTACTCTTAAACCTTACTCTTTTGATTTCAATTTATTTCTAGTAATTTTTACTCAGATTATATGCACTAATTATAAACTATAACATGATCTTGGTTGAAGGTTAATCACTAGAAAATCACTCAAATTCAACTCAAGAAAGGCTCTAAAATTCAACTCAAAAAAATATAAAGTATCCATACACACCTAGGTACTCATTCCTTTATTTTAAACTAGAAATTCAATAACTAGATTAAAGGGGAGAGTAAATGTAGATGATATTTTGTGATTATGTATCACCTCAATCTTTTGTAATTGGTAAATTTAGGACTTGGTTATTCCTCTTAATTTTACACATGTCTTACTTCTACAAGCCTCACATATTATCTATCTTATGCCTCTTAGCCTATTTTTTAGTCTAACCAAGTTTATGTTGATGACATAGATATCCAATCATGCCTAGAATGCTTAAAATTTACTTATGTTATACCTCTACAAGTTTTGAGATTGTGCATGTTATCTTACTCTCGAGACACTAAAATCTAGGACAAAAAGTAGTGTCTATGTTACTACCTTGCCCTGATGAAAATGTCTAGTGCCCTAAAGTCATCTAATTTTCAAATTAAATGTATTATAATGGTTATACTAAGTACTTTAATTTTATTTATCTTGATAGGATTTATATAAATACAATATCAACCCTCATTCATTCCTCACCTAGTAGTCATACCAAAAGAGCACTTAAGAAGCACTCAATTTACCAAAAGATTTTCTATAATACCCTATTTTGATATTAGTCACTATAATAGCCTAGATGTAGGTCTAAATTACTAAATAAGTAGTCATAAAGTCATAATTTCCAAGTTACAAGCTAGTTCATGTTTGTACTTATTTTACACACATTGAATTATTGACACCAACATCTAGGGGAAAATTAAATGAGTTTGAGGTCCTCTTATAGAGTATTGGCTATGTAGGTAGTTCCATTTAACAACATGGTCATTTTAGGCTAGCTTGACATTGTGTTCTCACTAGCCAATTTTTCCCCAAGGTCACATTGAATATGGAAAGTTAGGGTTTTACCATTTCACTAGGAATAACAATCTATGAACCATATTTGAATGCACCAAAGTGAAGGTGAATCCAAACCCAAAAGAATCTAAGAGGTCACATCTTTTTTAGATGATATTTTATATAATACACTAGCATCAAACCCATACACTAGCATTGATACAACCATCCTAGGCTAACACAACTATCCAGAGAGCTAGAGGCACCAGATCCAAAATTTGATGATTGATCTAGAACTACCTTCCTACTTATTTTTTACATGTAATAGATCTAGATTTACATTAGCATTCAAACTAGTTAATTACTCTCTTTTATGTCATTTCTATATCTAGCATAATTATACTTTTAATTAATAACCTATCTCAATTTAATAATTCAGTATATGGTACATATACATTTAGCACATTAATTGGCCTACTATACATATTATATTTACCCTTATGCCCTATCATTTATATATCCTTAAACCTATCTACCCAATTAGGTTTCCTTAATCTAAATTAGGGTTAAACACTACCCTCTTTTCATCAAGTAGGTCTAAATTTTGTAGTCAAGAAACTTTATATTCCTCATCATCAATGACATTCTTCAATGAAATGTGCAACAAGCATAATCCAATCTCGATAAGGAAAATAAATTTAATACCATAAATGAAGGAATATTGTGTGGCTCATATTATATTGAGAGTATTGGTATTATATGGCTACAAGGTGGGAAATAGTTGCAAATTCCAATCATATCCAAAATCATTAACTATATTTTTCAAAATTTAAATCAAGGTTTTGTTGGATGCTTCTATCTAACCATTATTTTGAGGAAAATAGATGGAGGAAAAATTTTGGTTGATTTGGTATTTGGAACAAATGGATTTAATTTCCTTATTTTTTAATGATCTACCATTATCAAAAATGAGATTAGAGAGAATGTTGAAGTGGTAAATGAGATGGTTGAAGATAAATTTGGATATCTACTTACCTATTACATAAGTGCAGGGAATGGATTCAAACCACTTAGTAAATTATTCAATTATATTAAATATATGTTAATGGTCACCTGATGAAGTTGAATTTATTTTACCTATGATATTGATTCCCCATGTGAAAAATGGCCATTACAAAGTAAGCAACTAAAGCACCAGAGCTAGTACATAAATGAGATTGGCATGATTTGGACAAGCCACACACATTTTACATATGCACATGCATCAGATTCCATAGTGGATAGTAATACCTTGTATGTAATAGATTATTTGAAAAAAAAAATGCCACTAGTGTGTGCCCCACAAATCCCATCATGTGCTTCTTTAAGCACTAATATGGACTCTATTGAAGCTAAATAATGAAGTATAGTTCCATCATATCCTCAATGATAAAGAGTGGTAAAAATAATGGTATAATGAGAATTGGAATCGATGAAGGATTTTTTTTACAAGAAAGGTTGTAAGGAATAATATTATCATGGAGGTAGGCATATATGTCAGAGTGCCAAGGCAAGCTAGGACCAACAATTTTGCATACTATTTCAGATTCTAAACATTTAAGAGTTGAATATAAAATATGTTTAATAAGAAACTCATAATCAATATCATGATATATAATTTCTATTATGTAACCATTTTTTATCATTGCATCAATAGTTCTATTACTAGCTCTTAAAATCTATTCAAATTGAACATGATCAAAGCTTTATTTTAGATTGTCCACCAATTTCTTGTATGGAATGAGTTTATCTTTGGTTTAGTAATAATTTGTCACTTGGTTTATAATTAGTTAATAATTTACATGAACATGTAATTAATTTATGTTCCATTTTACCACTAGATAAAGCCTTAAAATGAGTGCTTCATATTATAAAATATTCTTGGTACAAGTGAAACCAATATGAAATGCTTTGGGAATGAGATCCCATTCAACATAATCAAGAGAATATCGACTCCTGATCCATGAGAACTTTAAGAACCATAAAAATAAATGGTCCATTATTTAATCACAAAATTATCATCGAGATTCATGTTTGACTCATTAGGAAATTTGAAGATAAGTGGCTTGTTATGTGACAAGGGTGCTTTAGCAAGCTGATCTACATGTGCTTACCCCTTAATGGCCTTATGATGAACATATTTGATTTAAAATTTTCTCAATATCATGATCCACTTAGCCATATGACTATTTAAAGCTTCATTGGAAAGTGTAGACACCTCATTTCAGTTGCATTTATGTTTAAATCTACCTTCAAATTTATTTCTACCAAAATATGCAAATTAAGCCTAGAAATCACCAAAATACCCAAATTCATCTTCACATAAGATGAAAATGCCTATAATAATTTAAATACATACTTATGTGGGGTATTATCATGTATGTAATGATAACCCCCATTGATTCATCCCCAATCAAATTGTGACCAAGAAAATTGATGTTTTAGACCAATTAAGTAGGGCACTTAACCAACTTATAGAAAAGGTCAAAAGATTAATCAAATTTACTTAATTTATTAAACCCAATTAAGTGATTAGTTAAATAATACATGTAACTAATTAATATATAAAATTGTAAATTTAAAAATGCTAAATATCAAGCTTCTTCATCATTACTTTTTTGAGTTATCAAGCACTCACAAATATCTAAATTTATGAGTCATATTTATTAATTAAATAATATTAATTACATATTTGACTCAAGTTCCACCACTATCATTTTGGATCCAAATGTCATAATGGATTTCACTAACCTACAAATAAGAGTGTCCTCAGTCTCTTTAAACAAGGTTTCTTATGTAATGTTATTATTTGGAATACCTTCAAGAAGCTCTCAAGCCAAATTTATAATGCCAGATTGACTAGAGATAGCTTCACCTGCCAATCCAAGCTAAGAAAAAAGTGACAAGTAAAAATGATGCAAGTATCACCATTTTTAAATACTCTTTAATCACATGATCAATCACATTCTTCTAAGGCCAACTTATAACTCTTGCTCACAAGGAAGCTTAAGGTGTTAGATCTCTATGTGTTTTCATTGGTTCTATTAGACTAACATTTGAATAACCCCTTCTTGGGTTCTTATGTTACGTAATGGCATTCCCAATGGGATTACACACCCTAAAATCACTAGAGTGATGTTGGACTCCTAAAATCCAAAAAAAACTCACTTAGGACCTTATTTTCACATTTATTCTTTAACATTTTTATGTTTTTATTGCCTATATTTTAGTTGTTATTTCATAAATAGTTATTGTATTATTCTACTGATCAACTTATCAACTCCATCACTTGACTATAGTTCTTAACTGCTTGATCATTATTTGATTTCACCACTTGATACCTTAATAGTTTATAAAAAAAACTAGGCATCATCACTTTTTCCTACCAAATGATAGTAACCCATCATCACCAACACTATCATCAACCCCTTACATCAACTAATAAAAATCTTCCATCACTTGACACTATACTTAACCCCTACCATTAACTGATAACAACTTGTCATCCTAACACTGACACCACCATCAACCCTTACCATTAAATGATAGTAAACTATCATCACTCGATACCATCCTTGACCCATGTTGTCAATTTAGCATAATTTTTTATTACTTAACACTATTTATAACCCTTATTATCAATTGACAGTAACTTTCTATCACCTAACACCATTTTCAACCCATGTCTTTGATCAACTATGACCTACCATTGTTTGACACTTGTTATCCCCTATCATCAACCAACCATGATCTACCATCACCTGACACCATTATTAACCTTTACCATCAACCAAAAATAAATTATCATCACTTGACATCATCCTTAACCCTTGTCATTGACCAACAACAACCTATAGTCATTTGACACCTCATATCATCTTAAACTCCTATTGTCTTTAACCCCTACCATTGACTGATAACACCTATTGTCACTCAACACAGTTGTTAAACACCTCTTTCCATATTCAAATCTTATTTTTATTTAACACTTGTCATCATATAAAACCTCTTGATGTTACCTAAAACCTTTTTACCATCATTCAACCACTCTTGTCATTGACCAATTATTGCTACTCAATAGTTACTTATAGGAAACTAATTCAAATGGAGAAGATTTAAAAATTCATTCACACTTATTTTTTATGCTTAAAATTCATTTAAAAACTTTAATTTTTACTTTTCAAAGTTACAAATTCAAACACACAAAGGCCAAACTTCACTTCACATTTTATTTAAGTTCTCTATAAAAAACAAAAACATAAGATTAGTGCTCCCAAGAGCTTTTGCATTTTTTTTATAAAATTACTTAGTTTCTTTCCTAGCTTAGTTTCCTTTTTTTTTAAATTCATGTATATGTTCTCCCCTATCCCCTTTAAGTCCATTATTTTTGCTTGGCTTTTTTAGTATTATAAGTGAATAAAAATCATGTATATTCTCACCAATCTTTGAGTGACTTAGGTGACTCATAAATGACCCTAAATTTCATCCATTTTCATTTATTTCTTTTTCTACATTGGCTTGTGAGCATGATTTCATTACCTCCTCATGAGTTCTCTAACAATACTTTGACCTAGGGTTTCATCTCCCATCACTATTCTAACCCCATCCCATGATGGGGTATATAAATTGAGAAAACTATTGGATGGGATAGTGGTGAGTGGTTATCTTGACCAATCTAATAGGTACTCAGAGTTTGCACATAATATATATCAAAATTCACTAAGAAGTACATGGATGAATTTGTTATGCAAAGTACTAGACCATTTCATAACAATCTAGGTGATTTACATGTTTGCTTCATGTATGGAATATCTATATGTTTGAAAAGTGTATATTTAGATCAAGCCCACTTATCATAGAATATCTAGCCAAATGTTGAGTTGCTTTAGAACTCTAAGTTCATGCCACATACCAATGCTTGAGAGATAGAGGGGGGATCAAAAACTCTACCTACATGCACTCATTACTTTTTTGGATTAAAATTTAATTCCAAATGAGTATTGGTATATCAGTTGAAACTTTGGTAGAGACTATGCAACATGGTTAGATTTTAAGGTAGGATGTGTACTTAGGTGCTTTTCTTATTCTTTTACTTGCATTTTTTATAGGGTCTAAATAATTTTATGTCAAAATTGTGTCTAAAAAGTTAAAATTCTAAAAAAACACATTTTACTACCATTAATTTGAGTCAATAAATGTTACACTATCAAATTTATTCTAAACATTTACCCTAAATATTCTCAAAACTACCTTTTTGTGCTCTTGTTCTAAGGGGAATTGTTACACTACCCAAATTTATTGCTAGACATTTTTACCTTTATTCAAAATTAACTCCTAAAATGTGTGTGTATATTTATTCCAAATAGTGTCATTATGCTTCCCATTTAATTATAGGTCATTATTCATTTGAAAATCTAAGTCTTTAAAAATCTCATTCAAAATCTATATTTTGAAGTTTAGATATAAAATAATTGGTTTACGCTTGAGTATTGTTTACAACTTGGGATTGAGTGGTTCACCTTTCTTTCTTTAGATTGTGTAACTTGGATGGATTTTTAATTTTATTTTTAAATACCTTTACCTATATACCAAGTGTGTCATTTGCTTCAAATCAAGATTCTTAGACTTAAGAGTGTTTCAAAATTTTCATGCCTAGATCAAGTTTATTGCCAAGGACTTAGTTTAAAAGTTTATTCTCAAAATATATCTCATGTGCCTAAATTGAGTTTGCTATCAAAGGCCTATCCCAAGTTTGTTTATGTCATGACCTATTTCATATTCCTAGATAAAATTTGTTTCCAAATACCTAATTCAATTTTATTTTCAATTTCAATTTCACACTTAGACCTAGACCAATTCTAAGTTCCATGTTCAAATTAACCACGTTTAAAACTAGACCTTTTCCAACCATGAAGTATTTAAACTAACTTGTAGATTCATGCCAAATTAGGGTTCATTTTTGAACCCACATTCCAATCCAATTAAGATCATTTTTTACCCCTTTTATACCACACCAATCAAGCCAAATTTGACCCAAACCGAAACCAAGTTCATTTCATAACCAATAAAAATTTCAGCACCATTTTTATAGACCAAAACCCTCTTTGGGATAATTTTCAAGTGAAACCATGCCAATTATCATATGCTAAGATAACCATTATTTGGTCTAATTTGATTACCAAGTTCAATTTTTCAAGGATAATTTCTCAAATATTAGTACTTGATCCCCTACTTATGACATTAATCCTCCTTTGACATGTGTTAGTAACCAAGATTTTCAATGCCCAAGGATTACCATTCTAGTTCCTCCTTTGGTTTATGTTAATAACCAAGATTTGAAGCACCCAAGGATTACAATTTTAGGCCCTTCTCATTTGGCCTACATTAGCAACCAAGCTCCACAATGCCTAAATATTACCATTCTAGGACCTCCTCCTTTAGCATGCATTAACAATCAATCTCTCTAGTGCCTAAGAATTACCATTATAGGCCCTCCTCCTTTGGCTTTTATTAATAACAAAGCTTCATAGTACCTAAGGATTACCATTCTAGGACCTCCTCCTTTGGCCTTAATTAACAAATAAACTTCATAGTGCCCAATAATTACCATTTCAGACCCTTTTATTTTGGCCTACATTAGAAATCAAGCTCTACAATGCCCAAGGATTACAATTTCAAGCCCTTTTATTTTGGCTTGTGTTAGCAACCAAGATTTGTAGTACCCAAAGTTAAAATTATATGCCCTCATTTATCTTGAATTAGTAACCAAGATCTACAATGCCTAATGATTACTATTCTATGCCCTCCTCCTTTAGCTTGCACTAGCGATCAAGTTCCACTGCACCCAAGGATTACCATTTTAGGCCCACATCATTTGGCCTACATTAATAACAAATATCTATAGCACCTAAGGATTACCATTACAATCTCTTCCTCCTTTTCTTCCAAATCTAATAGTTCATTATCTCAAAAAAATTAAGCAATCATAATTAGCCATATTACAGTTACCATCCTAGACCCATAACCAGTCTTTATTGAGCCCATATTTTATGAACCTATTTTCAAAGACCCCATTATCAAATTGTATGTCATTACTCATCCATTTACAACTTTCCCAACTTATAAAATTCAATCCAAAGTTGAGAGAGACACAATAGATCTAATCATTACATCTCCAAGATCCATCATTTAAAGACTAAAATGTGTCCAAATTTGAGATTTTGCATCCAAGTGTAAGATAATACTAAGAAAACTAACCCATCCTTGATATTTTTTTATTGAAACACCTATTCATGACTATTTAACCTATGATAAACCACCCTTAGACCATTGCCCTATCTTTGAGGAGCCTCACTTTTACAAGCCAATATCTATGGAGTTTCCTATTAACCATTCCCTTTTGTTAAGTAGTCTCACTTTCACAAGATAATATTTATTGAGTCACCCTTTGACCATTGCCCTATCTTTAATGAGCCTCACTTTTTAAATCCAATCTCTATAGAGTTACCTATTGACCATTTCCCTTTTGTTGAGGAGTCTCACTTTGACAAGGCAGTCTTTGTTGAGTCACCCTTTGACTATTGCCCTATCTTTTAGGAGCCTCACTTTGGCAAGTTAGTCTCTATGGAGTATCACATTGACCATTTCCTTTTTGTTGAGAAGCCTCACTTTAACAAGCCATTTTTTTTAGTCCTTATTAGAGGATCCTATTTCTAAATATCCCATTATTCAACCATAGGCCAGTACTCATCCAATACCAAACATTCAACATAGCATATTTGCCACCTTACCAAAAGTATAATCAACATTAAAGTCAAGTTTTATTTTTGAATTGATATCAAAAGTAGAATCAATGTTAGTGTCAACATCAAATTGAAATTCCCTTGAGTTAGACTTAGCTTTAGAATCAAATACATTAATGGATGTTAAAAAATTGGTTACACACACCTTTCAAATTAGTTTGAATAGATTTTTTATCCTTTCATGGTTTTCAAGGATGTTTACTTCATCATTGGCATAAGTTCTCCTAGTATCTTCTAGAAGGATTGTGATGTCTCTTACCATTCCATTAACATTCCACTTTCCATTAAAACCAACCAACCTATCCATTATATCGGCATTAAAAACACCACATATTATTGAACTGCATCCATGGTGACATATCAGCTATAGAATATTAGGGAAAACAAGAACACATTTATGTATAAGAAGAACAATCTTTTAGTGAAACCTTTTTGGAGGTGATAGGGGGAAATCAAATTTCAAACTTAACATCTTCTAGTGAAACTTTGTTTGAGGTACTATAAGATGATCAAATTCAAAATTCAATGTTCCATAGTGAAACCTTATTGGAGGTACTATGGCATAATCAAGACAATTTTATTGGTGAAAGGCTCTTTGAGGAACCAATAGCTGAGCACAAAATTTATTCATTGCTTGTTGTATACATTATTAAAGATAAAATTAGTACAAATTCCAATCTATAGCATAATCAAATGGTAGCATCTCTCAAGCCAAAACAATAGAAAATTTTGGTGGTCCTATCGAGAGCATATTTATAAGTTTTTGACCCTGCCATAACCAAAATTATGTTGAATCTAGAATCAAAAATTTTGTGTGATTAAAAATTCCAATATTAATTTCTTACCCAACCATTATACATTCCATTATGATCCATTTATCCATTCCAAACCTATATTTCATTGACAAATTATACCTTTTATCCAATACTTATCCTTATTTATCATCCCTATCCGTACTTTCCTTTACATAGGATACAAAGACATCTTGTCTAGAAGTTTGGAGGAAACAAAATAAATGACCAATGGATATCACAATATTTATATTATAATTAAAATTATTAGTAGGTTCTTGATAGAGAAACTATTTAGAAGAGGTGAGGGATGATAATTTAAATAATTTGTTATTCTAGTTATATTATATGTTGATCAAGATGAGCATCTCCATATTAGCAGGAACAATAGAATCATTTACTTTGCCATACCATTTTCCTTGCCTTTCTTTTTTCCTTTCCTTGCCATTATTTCATGCCTTACCACATCCCTACTAGTTACTTTTCCTTTGCTTACCATTGTTTCATACCTTTCCATTTACCTTGGCTTGATATTTACCTTGTCTTGTTAATTACCTTGACTTTCCCTTTGCCTTACCTTACCATTGTTTCATGCCTTACCATTTACCTTATCTTTCCCTTTGATTTCCTTACCTTTATTTCATGTCTTTCCATTTATATTTCCTTACCTTAAAATTATTTCATACCCTACCATTTACCTTGCCTTGCCATTTACCATGCCTTATCATTATTTTATACCTTTACCCATTTTCCCATTCCCCACCTGTTATTACTTAGTCAATATTCTTCATTGAAGTTTAGAACTACATTTACTTGAGGTCCTTTAAGACTATTTAGGTAGTTCTCAATTTTTATTGATGTCAGGTTGGTTACCCCTTTTACCAAGCTCTCACCATTTTTTGAGTACCCTAAGCCAAAACTCTCACCATTTTGAGAGTTACCTTTTGTCTACTTTATGCATGTGAAATAAATTCACTAATTAAACCTTATTATAATTCTCTCATTATTTTAAAAGTAATTTAAGTAGTGTTCTCACCATTTTTTGGCCACCCTAAGATGATGCTCTTGCCATTTTATGAGCCACCTTTTTCTCATGCATTTGAAATAGATGCACCAATAAACCCTTATTCCAACACTCTCACCATTTTATAAGCAATTTAAGTATAATTATCATCATTTTATGAGCACCCTAAGTTGAATCTCTCACTATTTTGTGAGTCACATTTAATGTTCCTTGTGCATTTTAAATGGATGCACTAATGAACTCTTATTCCAATGCTCTCACCATTTTGAGATCAATTTAATTAGCACTCACCATTTTTTGAGTAACCTAAGCCAACACTCTTGGTATTTTATGAGTTTTTTTGTGTGTATTATGGATTTAAAATTTATAAACTACTACACCCTTGGTTTTTACCCACTCTCACTATTTTTTGATTGGTATTTGGTCAATTTTTAATGAGTTAAGATGCCCCAAAATTTTCTAAAAACATTCAAAATATAACAAAAAACCTAAACATTGAAAATGGATTACAATCTCATAGAAAGATATAAAGCCACAAAATATAAAAACATTTATCCTATCTTGAACTTAGTCATTAATCCTTGATATTACCTAGTATGGAAATCCATTATTGGTTACAATCCATTCTAGTGTCATTTAGGGTTTGGCCTTCCCTTTGCATGTATATTTTCTTAGGGGCACCATCCAATTTGCATTTTTAGGCCAAGTATCTTTGGGGGTGTGACCTTCCCTTTTCATATATCCTTGCTTAGGGGAACTATCCAATTTACACTTTTAGTCCAAGTATCTTTGAGGGTGTGACCTTTATTTTGTATGTATCCTATATTAGGGGCACCATCCAATTCATACTTTTAGGCCAAGATCATGTCTTTCACTCTATTACAGAAAAACTAAAGCATGCAACTTATATTAGGATATCTTATCATCACATGTCATTCCCTTTCATATATCCTTTATTAGGGTAACCATTCACTTATTATTCTGTTGAGCCTTCACACGTAGATATTGATTTGGTTAATAATAAGATAATTTCTATTGCTTTTATTTCCAAGCTTTATGTGTGTTTATTTTCTTAGTTGTTTATTTATTTATTTGCCTATTTATTTTATTTCATTATTGTGCCTTAACTTAGTGTGTATGCATTCACTGGGTTATTCCTTGTGTAATATACTTGAGTCCATCTATATGAATACATCAACATTGTCATCATGGTTTTTATCATTAATGTATTGTTTTTAATTGTCTATTGGATTGGGAGTTAGTCCTTATGCATATTATGGCTAGGTCATCATGGTGTTTTATATCATGGTGCATACCATAATGTTCTATATAAAAATTAGGCAAGTGGATATTAAAAATAATACAATGGGTAGTACTTCTTATTCATTTTAGTAGTTATACCCTACTTGATCAAACCATCTCATTGACAATTCTGGTTGTATCATTATTAATAAGGAAAAGCATCTCAACATTGGTATGTACAACTAAATAATCCACATTTATTAAAAAAATATTATATTTTATTCCTTATTCCATTTTCTCCTACTTTTAGGTAAAATACATTAACCTAATGTTTATTTAGACTATGTAGGTAGCACTTAGATACATGATGTATTTTAGGTCAGCTCAAACACCATTATCCTTACATCTTTATTCTTATCTTTTAATCATCTCTTTCATCACTTTGTGCATCCTTGTGTGCCTAGTTATTTCTAGCTTCTTCAGTCTATAAAAATTCATTAAACCATCATACCTACATTTATACCTTATCATCTTTAATCTATGTGATACATTATATCCTTGAGTTATGATGGCCAATCCATCATACTAGGTCAAAATGTATTTTATTTCATGATTAATTTACCCTTATAAGGTACACCATTGTACTCTTAATTATAATCACCTTTGGGAAAATCAATATTTTAACCCATCCACCCTATTAGGGCACATCATTATGACACTGACTATAACTACCTTTGTGAAAATCAATGTTTTAATCAACACATTCAATAATTATCTCAATTGGATTAATCTCATCCATATGTTAATTTCATTCTTGTTCCTACTTATTTTTAGGGTACCATCCATCAATAATATTTTTTGGCCACTCCTTCGAAGAGGTATCATAGGCTTCCCAAACTTTGTTTGGAGCATAATTCCTCAGTCATTATATTATTTTTAAAATTAATGCATTTTTCATTATTTGAGAAGATGTTATTTTTCCTATGTCTTGCAATAATTTCCAAAATAGGGGCAAACTATAGACACCCCATTTACCTGAATCTATGTCTAAACCAAATATCAGATTGATTTATACCAAAATATGAAAATTAAACCTAAAAATTACTAAAATTCCCAAATCAATTGATTTATGGGATATAAATACCCAAAATCATGTAGAGGATTCCTTATTTAGGTTATTACTATTAATAAACCAAGTTACACCCTATAAAGTAGATTGTTCAACTCTCCTTCAAACTTGGACTAGCATTGGATTAGTCTATAGGTTGTGGGTTACATATAACTAGACCAAACCTCTAGGTTATGAGGCTATCTCCTATGATATATAAATTTTTAATCCTTTTCCTAAAAATATTTTTATTTGGGGGTGAAAAAAGGTAGAAAAATAACTTGAAGGGAAAACCTATACTAATGATGGTGATGCACCAAACTTTAATGATCCTCTCTTAACCTTGTCTTTATGTACACTTATGAATAAAAAGGGAACATATTTTCAACTATAATTTATTAATAAAATTCTAAACGTGAATATTTCATATGAATGTAAGATAAAAGGTCTGTAACATGAAGGTAAAGGAATGGAGGTCTATGAAAGACACTATAACTAGCTCACTCTTCAACACAACTCTATATATTAACACTTCATGTGACATGTAGAGGATGAAAACATAGAATTAGGTGAAATATATGACCTAAAAATAATATTAATATCATATTATCTAAAAATAAACAATCAAAACACACTAACAACCATGAATAAGTCTACAACAATCTTTTCTCATTAACTCAAGGTACAAGTTATAATTTCAGCATAGTTTTTGTATACTAGCCTAAGGGATTCCCATAATAAATCCATATGGACTAAATATATATAAATATTAGGAAAGGATAATAATTATAATTTCATACATGAGATAATAAAATATCATCCATCTATCATTCACTCAAGCATTACTTTAGTTGCAAATAGTTACAAATCGTCTTCAAGAAATCTCTCCATGTTTGGTGTTCTTACATAATTTTGAATGAGCTATTGGGAATTAAAAATTAGGTTATATTCCATCATAATTTTATAAAAACTTATCCTTATTTTATAATAATACCAAGTCAACTCATTCATCATCCACTTAAGGATAAATTATTAATGAATTACACTTAAATATTAGTTAAATATGGATTTAAATTATGCATTAACTCACTTAATCAGTTATCTATTCCATTCTTCATCTTCACTAGTTGACCAATTAGGTCTACGAGGCTAATTAAGCCTAGTAGCCTAAATGATGACATTTGATGGCTCTGAAATACTACATGAAATTTTAAAAACCTATGAATAAGTGAGTGTTAGGCTTGAATCAATTAATCACACCATGAAATAGGTATCCTTGATAAATAAACACATGTAACCTTGCCAAGTTAGGTGACTAAGTCACCTTGTCCTTCATTCTTACAGACTGGTTGATTAGAAGATACCCATAGATTCACTTATAGATATGTTTTTAATCATATAATGACTTGAAGAGATATAACAAGTGTTAATATTCACTCTTAAATTATTGGAATCTTCTTAAACTACCTTCTACCTCTCTTTTTTCACTTATTTCTCAAAAACCCCTATTTTTGATAGGTCCTAACACCATCCATAAAATAAAGTGATATGGACATGATCCTCTTTTAGTGTATTAAATTATCTAGGTGGTAGTTAGGTGATTTTAATCTATTTATATTTCATTCCATCCAATTCTTCTCAATTGAGTCTGTAGTAGGGTTTAGGGAGGGTTTAAGAGTGTTTAGGACTCTTAATGATGATTCATAAATTTTAGGAATTGAATGTCTAAACCAATGCCATAAAACACTAGGATAATAGTTCCTCTACCTCTCCCAAAGTTCCCAACCTCCCATGCAAAATATTTTTACCATGGTGAACATGTGAAGTCACCTCTCGAGGAAGAAACAAGCTCTATGAGTAGTATTTGGTATTTTAAGGCCTAAATAACTAGTCATGCCACCTTTCCTATGGCTCAAATCTGACATACACCTCTCTCAAAACTTGATGATGATGTTCATGAAGATTTTAAGTGCCCTCATAACATCATTTTTTCTTTTGCTACCCCCACTTTATGACACTATCCAATGATGCTAATAGACAAGCATATGTATATGTGAGGTTCTTCAAGATTATAACCTCATTATGAAATTAAAATCCCTTATCCACTATATACAACATGAATAATTTATATGAGGTATTTTGGAGTAATGGTATTGGCTTGAATAAGCATTCACTCACTATCTACATGCACACAACCCCTTATTTAAACATCTATACCTATTTTTCTATGGAAAATATCATAAATACCCCTATATATAGTTCCTTCAATGTTATTTATGAATTTTAGGACCCCATCTTCCTTATATAACTCATTGTATATGCAAACACCAATCATTTTCTTACTTACAAGCTTAAAATAGCCTTCTTGGGCATATTACTTATAACATGAATCCTGCACATGCTAATCAATATACTTTTATGATTCTTAGGAAAGTTATTAATACCACCAACACCATTTCATTTCTTAAACACTTCATTAGAATGTATTTCCATCAGGTGTCTTTTAGGGTTTTGCAAGGGTTTTAGGGGTCTAAAACTTCTTAACAATGAATCATACTATACTAAAACCTAATGTAAAACCTATTGACATAAACTTAAATTACACTAACCCATTTAACAACCTTGATCAGCTTGATCCCCCATGTAAAATATCCATCAAGATATGCACGTAGTGAAGAGGTATTTCTATTGGCTGTCTAGATTTTGTAAGTAAAAATAAGGTTTAAGATATAAAAGGACAATTTTTTACATTGTCTCCACTCTGACACTTCCCTTAGGATTTTAAATTACTCTCCACATCATTTTAATGATCATCAATGTGAAATGACACATGGATCAGTTCAAAATGGTATCAGGGTTTCTTAAGGATTTAAGGTCTATCTACATAAACTAGCCCACAAGGGAATATTTGTATGAAATTCTGAATGTGATCCATCTTAACATATGTGTTTTTTGACTTATCATCACCTTCCCTTACTTAAAAACATTAACATGAAGTCCCAAGCCTCCTATCTTACCTATAGCCCCTCAAAAATTCCTCCTGGCTTCTTCAATGAATGTCAATAGACTAAGGCCTGAATATGATAACAAATGGATGTTTTTATTGATAATATTATCCTTATTATAGAATATATATCTTAGTATAGTTATGGATATAATTTTTACCAAATTTTAGAGCTTAACTCCATCTATAGAGGCTTCAAAACCATAAATTCTTCCAAGACTAGTTTCATATGTTGACTGTGACTGCAAGGTCTCTTAGATTCAACTATTAAATCCATATCCTAACCATTCCATCTTTGAAACAATTTTTTTTTTAAATCTCTATATATTTAAAAATCCTATATTCATCATCTTCAAATGAACTCTATTCCCTTAACATACCAATAGCCCTTTTGTTCTTTCACTACAAATGAGAGATCTTTGAGAATATGAGACAATATTTTGATTGCCTTATATGTTTTAGGCATGTGTTTATTTTTAATTAAACTTATAAATTTCTTTTAATATGTTTTAAAAAATTTATATGTCTCAAACACCTCTTAATTTTCATGCCAATTCTATTTACCTACTATCTTACCCATTATGCATAGTATAATACTTAGAACCTATAGGTTATCTTAGGAAATGGTGACTATTATGATTTAGGTTCCTAAAACCTAAACTCATTTCAAAGGTTTAACATTTCATATGATCTTTTATCAAGTCCAAACACTCCATCATGCTTCATAACCACAATTCCACCTTCCATCCTAGGTCAAAATTGAGTTTTGTCTTTCTTAGCTACATAATGCGACTAAGTTGGTTTTAGATGCATATTTGATTATCTCATTGAGTATAAGAACCTACCATCACATGATTTATTTGGTTTTAATCCTAATTTCCTTATAAATTTTAACTATACAAACTCTATCACCTCATCTTTAACAAACTTTAGAGAGCCATCCTGATTATATCTTGGCATGATTGTAGATGATGGTTCACTATGTTTTATATAGACTAAGATAGATTTAGACCTTGAGAAGGTAAAGGATATAGCTTATGAACCTCTTAATAATTCATTTTAATTTTCTTCATAATCTCCATATCATTATTTTAATCTTCACTTACCTTGAAATTCTTCAATAATTGCTTTGCCCACTTCTTGGGCTTAGGGTTGAGTGTGCTTGTATATATGACTATAAGCCTCTCTCTCTCTCTTAGGATCTTTACTCTAGATCAACATAATGATCTTGTTTATAATATATTGGATCAACCCTAGTGTCAATAATGGGTTCTCAATAATCCATTCAATTCAATTTTTTCATTGAGGTCTAAAGGTTAGGTCATTTTATACTTGATTTATCTCTTCTTTGAATGGTCGTAGGTGATCATGAGACACCTCTATATGGATTTTTGGAATTAGACCTTCATAAGGTTAAAAATATTTATGATTAACCTCTTCCATTCATTAAAATCAACTAATGTATATATTTCAACCTCCTTTCATTGAGATATTCATATCTTCTAGTCTCTTCAAAACACCATTTTCATGAAGCATATCTTGACTATATTTGCCTTGGTTGTAGGTGGAGATTAACCTCTTAAGTAGGTTTTTAAGGATTTAAAACATATATTCATGACAATAAAACTTTCTAACACTCTTTAATATTATTTAACATTAGATCCATGAGGTGGAAGTGAATAAATAGGTAATGATATGTGTATGGATGATGGGATACATGAAATTGAGAATGGAGTGGAATGATAAACTTATATAATTGTGAGTTACAGTGATAAAGATGGTGGAGATAGAATGAAATATGGAGTTAAAATTAAACACAACTCCAATATAAAGATAGTCATGAAGGATATTATGGAATCATATGCATATGCATATGCATTAACTAGATATGTCATTTTAAAGGTCCTTGAACTAGCATACACTAGTAAAAGTGAAACCTAGGAATCATCAAAATACCTTAACAAATGCTAAGTTTCCTTAAAATTTGATAAACTAGGACTATATGTATGTTTTAGGGTGATTTATCCATGAGATATTTAGGAACATTTTAGACACTTAAATGAAATAAACCTAACAGGAATGAAGCCCTGCAAACAAAATCTCAATGACTCTTGACACCTTTGGATCCATTATGAACTGTATAACCATATTCAACTTGCTTACAGCCTATAGATTAGTATTTTATGTCTTATTAAATTCCATGTACTCACACATTAGGATATTTTTTTGGGAATCCATGAAAAGTCTCTTCAAGACCTTAAAAACCAAGATTAATTAAGAGTTTTGTCAAAATAGTCAAGAATTTTACAAAACCATACCACTCTTCTTGCCTTATATAGATGCAAAAAATAATTATAATCCTTAAGTTCTTATTATTTGTTCATAAATATAGGAATACAAAACTATAAACTGATACCCATGATTGGCAGGTCATGAGGTATAGTTTCTTTGATCAAGAGCTAAGATTTGATTTCTCTCTGCTGATCTTGCAATATACAAATGGATAATCCATGGAAAAAACAATGTTTTTATCCTTATAAATCCTTAAAACCTTCCAATATCTTCACCATATGTCTATAACCATATCTTATTACATGTATAAGACTCATCCTGAATATATTCATATAGTATGGATCCATATCACCTAAAAATACTATCCAAACCTATAAATTATCCTTTATTTCCTCTTATTTAATGTTTAAACAATATTTTTAGGGAAATATAGAGAAAAATAAGAGCCAAAGGCATCTTCAAAACAATATATATTCCAAGGAGAGAAAAAAGATAGCTCCTTTCACATGTGGGAGCTCTTTTGGTGTCTAAAGAACCTTATAAGCTTGTAGAAGAGACACTTTTCAACATAAGAACCATGTGAATAAAAAATAATATGACCATTTTGGGTGATTAAAAGATATTATTGATGATTTAAATCCTTTATGAGGTCAAAATTTTCCATTTAAATACCAAAACCTTCACTTTTAGACCATATACACATAATTTTACAAATAAGATTGGTAATAAATCTCACAAGAGTAATTAAAACCTTCTTAAATTTTATTCATGAGGATTTTATATATTTTCATCACCCCTTTTTAAGGATTACATTCCATCATGATTTAATATACTAGATACATTAGAGAAACTCATAGTGAGTCATCAACTACCATCTTCAATTACCTTAGCTCATTAGGTCTAGATCATAATACCAATTCAATTCATTGTTAAAGACATCACATGATAGTCAAACATCATGATGATACTTGACACCAATTGAAATGTAAACATGAAAATTACATGACACCGAGACATACTCCATTCACTTTGTAGTCAATGAACATTATGATGGTCAAGCACATCACGTAAGGACCAAAGACATCTAGGACATATGGTGATCATAAGTAGATCAAATAACATCTCTAAGAGTGTTTGAATGACTTCCATAATTAAATGGGAGACATCATGACTTAGGATATTACCATGTGGAGGCTTAAATGGGTGCCATGAAAAGTTTTCAATTATAGGGGTTGGAATTTTGCCTTAGTGGGTTAAATTGCTAACATTTTTGACAACTCATAGGGGTTGATCAACCTTTTGGTCAATAAAAAATTAGAATCTCCTTGCTTATCAATCATGACTACACAAAAAATGACTACTTGATTAAATTGTCAAAACTTACAAACTTGACACAAAATAAACAAACAAGACACAAAATAGGAAACAACAATAAATAATTAAAATAACAACTAACAAGCATGTACAATAACACTTAGAGGAATAAATCTACTACTATGTACAAGAGGATTGGTTTTTATAATAACAATACTTAAATAACATCCCATTGATAGGAATATGGATATCCTCACCATTCAAATTGGATAATTGGAAAGCATTAATTTTCTTACAACCAGTAATGACATATGGACCACTCTAAAGACTATCAATTTTTTACCTAGTTTAGCATGGTCTTCATCTCACTTGAGCAAAATATCACCTTGTTGAAATTTCTTGGATGAATCTCTCTTGTCAAAATACCTTTTTAATTTTTTTTGGTTAGACCACATAGTATACATAACATTGTCCCTTGTTTCTTTCAACTCTCTCAATTCATTCATTCTCACTTGCATTGCATCATTTTCCATAAGCTCCAATTGATGTGTAAGTTCCAAATATGGTATTTATAATGAAATAAGAATATTTGGTTCTCTACCATAAACTAAGAGGTAATGAGATTTACCAATATTCTTATTTATAGTAATTATATCTACCCATAAGGTAGTCTTTAACTTGGTATGTCATCCTATTTGGCTTTCCTCCATTGTTCTCTTGATGGTCCTAATCAAATTCCTATTTTTAGACTTTTCTATTACATTACCCTAAGGATTATAATTGGATTATTATTTGAGATAAATAACATGATCAATATCCCAGTCGCATACCTTCACACTACTTAAATCTAAGGAATTATCTAATATGATGGTTGAGGGAACCCCAAAATGAGTCACTAGGTTGTTATAGAACTCTAAAATTGAGTTCTCATTTGCTTCTTTAAGTGAAACTTGTTAAGGTGTGGAGCCTAAAAGCTTCACCAAGGAGCGACTGACATTGGTCAGGAGCAGTTAAAGAGACGCCAGCGTCGACAGAGGATCGGCCGACATCGGTCATAGGCAAGCAGGCAGGAACCGGCGTCGGTTACCTGTGCGTCCAGAATGCTATTTTTGAGGACAAAACCAAGTGTTTGCATGATGAGTTTAAGTCTTAGTCTTAAGTTCGCATTTCTATTATTAGTAAGATTGTTTTTAGATCCCTTGTTCAAGAGGCTTAACTGTTGGTTGTAAGTGCATGCTTAAGTCTCCTAATTCTATATGTAGAATTAGATCTTCTTAGCTTAGTGTGATTATTGTAGTAGTTCATTGTATGTGAATGTTGAAGAACAATACAGAGTTGTATCAATCCAGGTTGTTAGAGTTGATTGTACTTGAGAGAGAGAGCTCTTGAGGGAAAGAGATATAGAGAGAGATCTTGTACATCTGAGAGAGATGTGGAAGAAAGAAGTTTCTTCAATTGTATTCCTTCTGTAAAGAGTTTAATACAAGTTTTCAGGGTGGTTTCTTGTATCTCTTGTTCTTTGATATTTATCATTCTAGTTACTTATCTATTTGATTTAATTCCACAGTTTATTGCTTTCATAAGTGTAATCAACTTGTTGGTTGATCCCCAACAAGTGGTATCAGAGCTCAGGTTCACTAACAGGTGGTTCAGATCTATGTAGTGTGTATTGATTACAGGTTGCTCACAGGGGTTTCTGCAGGGATTTCTATTTGAGTGGGAGAAGCAATGGCAGAAGAAAGTAAATTGAGAATGGAAAATTTTAATGGCAAGAACTATCAACATTGGAGAATGCAAATAGAGGACTATCTGTATCAAAAAGATCTATACTTACCGTTAGGTGGGATTGCAAAGAAGCCCAAAGACATGGATGATGAAGAATGGGAAGTTCTTGATAGAAAGGCTCTGGGGTCTATAAGACTGAGTCTAGCATCTACTGTGATATCTAATTTATCACAAGCAAAAACAACGATAGAGTTGATGACTACTTTAGCAAATTTTTATGAAAAACCCTCAGCTTCTAATAAGGTATATCTTATGAAGAAGTTATTTAATTTGCATATGCAAGAAGGTGGATCTGTATCTAATCATCTAAATGATTTCCATGGAATTGTAAATAAATTAAGTTCAGTCAAAATTATGTTTGATGATGAAATAAAAGCTCTTTTAATATTATGTTCTTTGCCTGAAAGCTGGCATAGCTTGGTAATGGCAGTTTCTAATACTGCATCTGCTTCGAATGTTTTAAAAGTAGAGGATGTTATTAGTGTTATCTTGAATGAGTAAATTCGTAGGAAAATCATAGAGGAAACATCAGGGAACACTTTAAATTTTGAGAGCAGGGGAAGGCAAAAAGAGAAGAGAAAGAGGAGATCAAGATCTAAGTCTAAGGTGAGAGGTAGATCCAAATCCAGAAATGGCAGGAAGCCACAATGCTGGAATTATGGAAAGATGGGGCACATAAGCAGAGATTGCTGGTCAAAGCCTAAGGAGGACAATCAACACAAAGGAAAGGAAGAAGCAAAGGTTGTAGGTATTGCACAATATGCTTTAATATTCTCTTTGCATAATAATATAGAATCTTGGGTATTAGATTCTGGTGCATCTTTTCATGCTACCCCTAATAGAGAATATTTTAGTGACTATATCCATGGAGATTTTGGAATAGTGTATTTAGGGGATGATGAGCCTTGTAAAATTATTGGCAAAGGTAAAGTGCAGCTGAAAATGCAGAATGGCAACACATGGGTGTTGAGAGATGTTATGCATGTTCCTAGCTTGAAGAGAAATTTGATTTCTGCAAGAAAGTTAGGGGATGAGGGTTGTACAGTAACTCTCACAGCAGAATCTTGGAAGGTGACTAAGGGTGCACTTGTTATGGCCAGAGGTAAGAGAGTAGGTACTCTCTATTTATGTAATTGTGTTACTAATATTTCTCCTTCTGTATTATCTACCTCAGATGTGGATGCTAAATTGTGTCACTCAAGGCTTGGCCACATGAGTGAGAAGGGGATGTCAATTCTTAAGTCTAAAGATAAGCTTTCAGATTTGAAAAACATAGATCTAGAATTTTGTGAGCATTGTGTGTTTGGAAAATAGAAGAGGGTGAGTTTTCTCAAGACTGGGTCAACAAAGAAGAGGCATAAGTTGCAGCTTGTTCACACAGACGTGTGGGGACCGGCTCAGGTAGCTTCTATTGGAGGATCATAGTACTATGTTACATTCATAGATGATGCTACAAGAAAGGTATGGATCTATTGTATTAAGAAGAAATCTGATGTATTTGAGACTTTTAAGATTTGGAAAGCTATGGTTGAGAATGAAATAGGCAGAAGATTGAAGTGCCTGAGATCTGACAATGGTGGTGAGTTCTGCAGCTTTAAGTTCAGAGATTATTGTTATATGCATGGAATCCATAGGCAAAGGATGGTTCCAAGGACACCTTAGTGGAATGGAATTGCTGAAAGGATGAACAAAACAATAATGGAGCGTGTAAGGTGTATGAGATTGCATGCTAGGTTGCCCTTAGAGTTTTGGGCAAAAGCTGTTGACACTGCAATGTACCTGATTAACAGAGGACCCTCTACAACTCTGGATGGTGGAATTATAGAAGAGGCATGGACACATAAAAAGGTAGATCTCTCATATCTCAAAGTTTTTGGTTGTGAAGCCTTTGTGCACATAGATAAGGAAAATAGAAAGAAGCTGGATGCTAAGTCTATGAGGTGCATGTTTATTGGCTATGGCTCAGATGATTTTGGTTTTAGATTTTGGAATCTAGGAACTAACAAGGTAATTAGGAGCCGTGATGTTGTTTTCAATGAAAAAGTGATGTATAGTGATCAGTTGAAGAAGCTAAATCAATCTGGGCAGAGCAATGGAGAATTAAATGAGGTGACAGTCCAAAATGAGCTCATGAGAAAAATAAATAATCACTTGCAAAAAAACATAGAGACTAACGTCGGCAGGGTAGGAATCGACGTCGGTAGTACAGAAACTAATGTCAGTCATATAGGAACCGATGTCGGTCAAGAAGAATCGGCGTCGGCCAGTAACAGGTCTGGAGGTGATCGAGGTCGGTCACTATCAGAGAATTTGGGTGGACAGCGTGTTGTGAATGAGTCTCAGACACCCATTAGGAGGTCAGAAAGGGTAAGTAAGCCTCTAATTAGATATTCTCCTTCATTATTATATTTATTGCTAACTGATGGTGGAGAACTAGAGAGTTTTGAAGAAGCATTACAGGTGGAGTCTAAGAGTCAGTGGGAGCGTGGCATGGTTGAGGAGATGGAGTCCTTGAGAGAGAACCAAACATGGGATTTGGTTGAGTTGCCAGTTGGTAAGAGGACACTGAAGAACAGATGGACCTACAGGTTGAAGGAAGGTGAGAATGGATAGATGAGATATAAGGCTAGGTTGGTAGTGAAAGTATTTACACAAAAACCAGGTATTGATTTTGGTGAGATTTTTTCTCCTGTTGTTAAAATGACTTCTATACGGATTATACTATCTTTGGTTGTTGTTGAGGATTTGCATCTTGAGCAGCTAGATGTTAAGATAGTGTTTCTTCATGGAGATTTGGATGAGGAAATATACATGGAACAGTCGGAAGGATTTGAGGTCAAGGGTAAGGAGAAGTTAGTGTGTAGATTGAAGAAAATCTTGTATGGCCTCAAGCAAGCTCCTAGACAGTGGTATTTGAGATTTGATAGGTTTATGACTGAGCATGGCTACAGCAGGTGTCAATCTGACCATTGTGTGTATTTTAAGAGATTGGATAATGGTAGATATATTATTCTGTTGGTGTATGTAGATGATATGTTGGTTGCAGGATCACACATGCAGGATATCTCTGAGCTTAAGGTGAAATTAGCTCAAACGTCTGATATGAAATATTTAGGAGCAGCAAAGAAAATCCTTAGCATGAGCATTAAGAGAGACAGGAAAAATCACAGGTTGATATTGTCTCAAGAGGATTATGTGGACAAGGTGTTGAAACGGTTCAATATGTAGGATGCTAAACCGGTAAGCACACCTTTGGCTGGACATTTTAAGTTGAGTAAAGAACAATGTCCTAATTCACATGATGAGATAGAGTACATGAGTAAAGTTCCATATTCTTCCATAGTAGGGAGTTTAATGTATGCAATGGTGTGTACTAGACCGGATATTGCCCAAGCAGTGGGAGTTTTAAGTAAGTATATGGCCAATCTAGGAAAGGAACACTGGAAAGCAGTTCAGTGGATCCTTAGATATCTGAGAGGAACCAGTAGTAGGCATTTGTGCTATGGAGGTTCAGATAATTCTCTACATGGTTATGTAGATTCAGATATGGCAGGTGATTTGGATGGCAGGAAGAGCACCACAGGATATGTTTTCACTGTTGACGGAATGGCGATTAGTTGGATATCAAAGTTACAGAAGGTTGTTGCCTTGTCAACTACAGAAGCAGAGTATATTGCAGCCACAGAAGCTAGCAAAGAGATGATATGGATGACACAGTTCATGGAAGAGCTTGGAAGGGAGCATGGGAGTTGCAAATTGTATAGTGACAGTCAGAGTGCAATCCATTTGGCTAAGAATTCAGCCTTTCATTCAAGAACAAAGCACATACAGCTTAGGTACCACTTCATAAGATAGGTATTGGAGGATGGTGAGTTGAAGCTGGAGAAGATCCATACAAATAAGAATCCTGCTGATATGTTAACCAAGCTAGTTACAAAGGAGAAGTTGAATTTTCATTCAACTTCTGTTGGTCTTCATGATTGAGTTGAAGATGGAGGAGCTAGAAGATGTTGTTGTATAGGTACTGGTGCAGTTGTTTATCTCTAAGTGGGAGATTGTTAAGGTGTGGAGCCTAAAAGCTTCACCAAGGAGCGACCGATGTCGGTCAGGAGTAGTTAAAGAGACGCCAGCATCGGTAAAGGATCGGCTGACGTCGGTCACAGGCAAGCAGGTAGGAACCGGCGTCGGTTACCTGTGCATCCAGAATGCTATTTTTGAGGACAAAACCGAGTGTTTGCATGATGAGTTTAAGTCTTAGTCTTAAGTTTGCATTTCTATTATTAGTAAGATTGTTTTTAGAGCCCTTGTTCAAGAGGCTTAACTGTTGGTTGTAAGTGCATGCTCAAGTCTCCTAATTCTATATGTAGAATTAGATCTTCTTAGCTTAGTGTGATTATTGTAGTAGTTCATTGTATGTGAATGTTGAAGAACAGTACAGAGTTGTATCAATCCAGGTTGTTGGAGTTGATTGTACTTGAGAGAGAGAGCTCTTGAGGGAAAGAGATCTAGAGAGAGATTTTGTACATTTGAGAGAGGTGTGGAAGAAAGAAGTTTATTCAATTGTATTCCTTCTATAAAGAGTTTAATACAAGTTTTCAGGGTGGTTTCTTGTATCTCTTGTTCTTTGCTATTTATCATTCTAGTTACTTATCTATTTGATTTAATTTCACAATTTATTGCTTTCATAAGTGTAATCAACTTGTTGGTTGATCCCCGACAAAACTACCTCTACCCACTTATGAATTAATTAGTGGATATCAAAACCCACTTATATATAGAACTTCATGGAGGATTAATCCCATTAATTAATTCTAATCCCCATTGCATGAAGGGTTACTCAACTTGGAATAGATTTAAAAGGCATGGTATCTAGTCTCTATGTTGATAAACATTTTACACTTAAAACATATTCTAACCCATTCATGTAAGTATTTAAATAAATTAGGACAAAAATAAACATATATTATGATCTTATATTCTATATTCTTGGCTGCAAAGTGGCCTCTTATAGGTCCATCATGAAATTGCTCTAATAATTTATCTACTTTTCTAGTTTATACACATCTTAGAAACATACCTCCAATGTCCTTATTGAATATTAATCCACCAATAAATATGTAATGGATATATTCAAACCTTAAATGTCTCCTTTTTTCCCCATATAATACTATAATACACTCTCTATTTTGGAGAAATCTTGTTATGTATTGTGTCTAGATCAAGGAAATATAGTTATAGCTATATGTTGACTATCTAGGATTATAAAAACCACTTTTTTTTCCTCTTTAACATATAATACAAGGTTCTCAAAAATTCCCTTACCTCTAAAAAAAATTTATCCTTCACTTCTATATCATATTCTATGCATTTGGTCACCTAACCATCCCTCTTCTCACTTAGGTATCTATTATGGATAAAATCCTTCACACTAAGATGAACCACCATCATAAAGATATTATTATTGGAGACCATATGTATTAATTTATTCAATCCCCTTATGAAAGAAAGGAAATTATTTTAAAAAAATGTATACTTCTCCTCATACCCTTCCAATGCTTAACTAAAAAATCAATAGGCTGATCTAATCATTAACTATTTTGTTACATGAGCATGGAATAAATTGTCACATATGGATAAGGCATACATGAATAAATATTTAGTAAAATCAAGGCTGAGTAAGGTATGAACTTGAATACTGGAATTATTAATGACCTCAAAATTTCTCTTACCTTCTTTTCTCCATGATAGCTCTTGATTTTTCACTTAAGCATGTGAGTTATTGGCCTCATCAATTATACAAATCCAAGTATGAACTAGCTAATGAAATTGATCTTTCTCAAGAAGCTTTACAATCCCTTTTTGTGTTTGGGAAAATATAAATTAAGTATTTCCTCTATTATTTTAGGATCAATACAGATTCCACCCTTGGATACAACATTTCCTATAATCCTTCTTTCATGCACTATAAAGATACACTTTTTGGGCTTCAAAGAGATCCCAAACTATCTACACCTATCAAAAACCAATATCAAGTGTGTTAAATAATCCTTAGGATATTTAGAAGACATAGTAATATCATCAAGATAAGTGAGTACCATTTCAATTATAAGCCCTTGAAAAGGCACATCCATTACCCTTTGGAAAGTAGCCCCAACATTAGAGAATCCAAAAGGCATTTTCTTATATGCATAGGTACCCCACTTAGTTGTGAATAAAATTTTGTATTGATATTTATCCTTCACCAATATCTGATTATACCCTAAATAGCCATCAAGTATAGAAAACCTTTGTGAACCTAAAACTCTTTGCAAAATTTGATCCATGTATGGAAGAGGGTAGTGATCTCTCAATAACACCCTATTGAGATCTCTAAAATATACACACAACCTTATCTCCCAATTATTTTTCCTCATAGGTACAAGATTTACCACCCATGTAGAATATTTGATGGGAAATATTATGCTAGATTCAATAATCTTTGGTAGTTATTTCCTCATACGGATCTCAACCTTAGGGTTAATTGGTCTTTATTTATGTCTCACATGTTTGGCATCTTCTTCCATATCTATGGTATGTTGTGCCAACCTAAGATCAAACCCCTTTAAATAATGATATTCCCATGCAAAAACATCCACAAACTATTTTCAAAATTCTATGAAAGCTTCTCTCTCTTCCCTAATATTTACTTTTCCTAGCTTGAGTAGTTTATCTTCAGCTATGGCAATTTGTTCATAGTGTTCTTATTTAGTAGAGATGCTTGCCTCATCTTTTCTTAGCTGATCATCTTCATTAAATATGATCTCCATAGTTACCAAGCCCTTAGGTAAATTATTTGACTTCAATTGGATAATTTGATCCTTATAATTACATTGTAATTATCTTGGTTTCTTGAGTAGAATTCTACCTCATGTTATAGGAAATAGGAAAAAAAAATTATCACTATAAAATACTTGACAACTTACCTCATTATTAAGAATTGAGGGCCTGCATACCACCTTAATTTGGGATTGATCCTTAGTGTCTTTGATCCCATCAATAATATCATGTTGTAGTCCAATAGAAGCTACCCAGTCTACATGTTGATTGGATCCTCTAGGAATAGGGTGAATGCCAAAATCTTGGAAGTCCTCCATAAGATCCCAAACCTTATGTTTGTAGGCATTCAACAGTAGATTATTAGTTGCACTCAAATCTCTTACCTATTGCACTACTAATTCACTATCTCATTTAACCTGTAGAAGCTTAATACACCTCTTCCTTGCTAGTTATATACCATGAATGATACTCTCATATTATATAGTATTAGAGGTAAAACTGAATTGGAATATTATAATGGGATAATAGCTTTTATTAAGAGGATAAACAAGCATAACACCTATTCCACTCCCATTCTTTGATCTAGACCCATCAAAGAATAAATTCCAAACTCCTTCATGATCTTGTGTTGTGATAGTGAGACTTGGCATTATGGTACCTTCTTCATGCATGTAATAAAAACCCAAACCTATTTATTTAATTCTTTTAATATGATCATAACCATGATTATCAATTTCCCACTCATCAAGGAGTAAATGTGGTATACCTTCAAGTGATTTAGAAGGTTCTTGATCATTGAAGTGTTCATCCTCCTCTAATATAGTGTAATTAACATTTGATAAGTTGGGAATATAAGTTTATAAATGGAATTTGGATATAGGCTCAGACAATTATGGTAACCTTTATCCCATACTTGGTTCTAAAAACTATGAAAGACCAACTAGAAGAAATATATCCCCCTATTTTACTAGTGAAATCCCTAGATAAGAATAAATAAAAGTAGGGGGAAGATCTAATATTACCACATATTGAGAGATAGTAAAATTAGGATAAGCATCTAAAATGACATTAAGATCCTTAAGAACACCCACAGTCTTATTAAAAGACCCATTCAACTATAAAACTCCCTTTTCATGAGGTTCATATTGAAGTCCCAACTTATCATCTATGGATTTAGGCATGATAGAGGTAATGGCCCCACTATCAATCATGAAATTATGTATAATGAAATCACCTATGAAAAATGAAACATATAATGGGGGTGGCTTAATCACCATTGGTGCTTGAGGCTCAAGAGGTTGACTAGAATTTTTAGAAACAACACCAACTTTTTATGCTTGTTTGTCTAAAACATGAAGTTTGGAGATCTCTTCTTACAAGAGATCCTTTTATCCTAAAATAAGAAATGTTACCACATATAAATAGATATAGGGTCATTCTTCATCTGATCAACAATTCTAAGAAGATGTGGTTGTCTTGTGCTGAAATTGAGGAGAAGAAATGTTGTCTAAAGATTATGTAAACTATGATATGAAAGGACATTTTTTATTCTTCCCCTTACCATATTTTACTTGTTTATTTGTTGATTAATTTCTAGGTGCATCTTGAGTGGTAGTATTTTGAGGTGGTTGAGAAGGTAGAGTATTTGCCTTTTTGGGACCCAAACCATCACCAAATGTCCTTTTTTTTGACCTTGTATGAGCTGAAACTAGGTTGCCCACATTAGACATATTATAAACTTGATTAGATTCCATTTGATCAAAAGGATTTTCACCTTATTTTAAATTGTAAAAGGTAGCTTTAGAAGTTGTTTTACTTCCACCTACTCCTTGCTAAATTGGCACCTTAGCCTGAGTGAAGGAAAGAATGTCTCCATGTGATAGAGAAGCTTCCTTGTGTTATGAAGGTAGTTGATTATCATGTGGCAAAAAAGCTAGACCTTATTGCATGAAATATTTTTGACTCACATCACCATTTGGATCCATTTCCATAGTGTTTTATTTCTCCCATTGACTAGACCACTGACTTTATTGAGCATAATTACTCTGAGTTGGAACTAAAGCTATGGAACTACTAGAAACATTGGGATTATAAGAATTATATAATATTTATTATGGATTATGACTTTAACCATGTTTATTGGGTTAATAAGGAGGCATTTTATACTAATAATATTTGTTAGTGGCTTGTTAAGGCCTATAAGTTGGAACCTACTACCTTTCTAAAGACACTAGCTTATTATTTTAAGCCTTAAGTGCACTCTCTATCTTACCTGATATGTCTACTTAGTTACCATATGTTTGATCAAGATTAGTTGGAGCTAGTAATGAAGTAATGATAGTCACAAGAGGGTGAATCTCTATAAATAAAGGCATAGGTGGTCTAGGAGATAGTTTACCTACTTCGATTAGTTAGTTCTCAGCCCTTATGGCTACTTCATAGGCCTTTGGCAAGGTACGTCCTCCCATTTATTATATCATAACCACCATATATGAATTTAGAGATTTGAAATAATACAAGAACACATAGTTAGGGGTAGGTTTGATAACTTCAAGGATCTTATTCTAATTTTTTGGAAACCTATAGTTGAAGTCTACCATGAATTCTTGGGGGCTTCTCTTGATTGTAGTAAGTTTTTATACCAAGTAAAGATGATCACTTTTATCTTCAAAATGTTTACACAAGAGTTCTCCATATGAATCCTTGGTTTTAATGGATGCAAGTTTCAAACCCATATACCATTAGAGTGCCTTACCTTTAAAAGGAAGTCTCCAACAATCTCATAGCCACATTCTCTTGGGTTAAATTATGCACTAAACATAGATTAGCTATGTTTGCAATATGTTGAATAGGAGTAAATAGATTTTCTCCTATAAAATAAGGAAGGCTCTTTAAGGAATTAGTAGGAATGTCATCAAATTAATTGAATTTCAAGGGGTTGTTACTATTAAAATGCATAAAAGCTTGTCTTATGGGAATAGCCATTTGAAGTGTGATATTTACAATAGTGTTTGTTTGGACAAAATTAGCCTTTTGGGAAATAATAAGAGAAATAAGAGGTGTATTATTTGGATTAGACTGAGAAGACTTCTTTTTCTTAACTATATGAAAAGACAACTCAATAAATTCCTTCTCTTTTCCTTTTGAGGAAGATCTTGTAACCACTCTTGGCATGAAATGTCTATAAATATACCTCTAACACCTTTGAATCTTGTTGTACTCAAATCTATAGATGTATGCTCCAAATCCTCTGGATGAGTAGTCCCACTAGGCATGTTAGAACTATTAACAACCCAAGTTCTACCCTATGAAATATATTGTTCAAATCTCCTTCAAACTTAGACTAATATTAGATTGGTCTACAAGTTGTGGGTTACCGATAACTAGACCAAACCTCTAGATTATGAGGCTAGCTCCTCTTACATAACAATTTTGAATCCTTTTCCTAAAAATATTTTGATTTAGGGGTGAAAATAGGTATAAAAATAACTTTAAGGGAAAACCTATACTAATTATGATAACTCCTTAAACCAAATAGGTTGACTCTTGTCCCCACTTAGTGCGAGTGCACAAGTATTTTATTAAATTCAAAAAAACAAGTACATAAGGGAGCCTTTACTCCATTAACCCTTTTATAATACAAACATGGATTTATATAGTTTTTACCAATGATTGGTAAAAACAAATAATCTTATAACCAACAATTTATGGGAAAATAACCCGTAAGGTACTAATTAATTTACATAAAATATAAAACTACCTAAAACTAAAACTAAGTAGGTTTATTTTATGGGGGTGTATTTACTAAAAGATGAATGCCCCATTTACAATAATTATTTATTAACCTACCAAAAATATAAACTAATGTTAAGACTTTGGAACAAGTCCTAACAAACCCCCCTATGATCCAAAGTCAGGTCCTTGGACACATACCAAGCATTTTTCTAAAAAATTTAAATTTGATTCTGTCAAGGGGTTTTGTGAAGATATCAACTGTCTGATTGACAGTTGGGCAATATATTGGATCAAGAGTTTTCTTTGCCACCATCATTCACAGATAATGGTATTTGACATCCATATGTTTTGTTTTGGCATGAAACACTGGATTCTTGGACATCTTGATTGCACTCTGATTTTCAATGTATAACTGTGTAAGAGAAAACTAAGAAACCTGAAGATCTTCAAGAATATGATGAAGGTAAACAATTTCTCTGGAAGCATCCCATCTTGCAATATACTCTAATTCTACTAATGAATTTTCCACTGTATCCTGCTTCTTACAACACCAAGCAATGGCAATTGAACCCATATGCATAGTGTATCCTGTGGTTGACACTGTATCATCCACACATCTGCCAAAATTTGAATCACAATATCCAACAAGTTTGAAGTTCTTATTGCAATGGTATTTAAGGCCATATGTTTTCACTCCCTGAAGGTAATGAAGTACTCATTTTTTTTCATGCCAATGAATTTCTCTAGGCTCATGCATAAACCTAGATAAAATTCCAACTAAAAATGAAATATCAGGCCTGGTAGTCATCAAGTATATCAAACCTCCCACCAATTGTCTATATGTGGTGCCATCAAAAAAGGCACTACTATAATCTTTAGACAATTTCAAGTTACTTTCCATGGGAGTGAGGGTAGGTTTGCAATCACTCATGCCAAACCTCTCTAATAACTCAAAAATATACTTAGTTTGTGAAATGAAAATACTATGCTCTTTCTGAGTTACCTCTATGCCTAGATAGTAGTGAAGAAGTCCAAGATCTGTCATCTCAAACCCATCTTTTAATTCCTTCTTCACAGACTTGTTATGGTTTTCATCATTTCCTGTAATAAACAAGTCATCAACATAGAGAACAAGTATCACCATTTTCTTACCCTACACTCAAAACTAGAGAGTATCATCAGATTCACTACGATGAAAACCAATGGATTTCAAGTATGAATCCATTTTCTCATACCAAGGCCTAGGTGCCTGTTTGAGCCCATACAAAGCTTTTTTCAATTTACACACTTTGTGTTTAGCACCCACCTATTCAAAACCTTGAGGTTGTTTCATATAGACTTCTTCCTATAAATCACCATTTAAAAAGGCACTTTTAATATCCAATTGATGTACTTTCCAACTATTTTGTGCTGCTAAGGCAAGTACCATATGAATAGTGTGCCATTTGGTAGTTGGTGCAAATGTTTCCTCATAGTCAATACCTTCTTGTTGCACATATCCTTTTACAACAAGTCATGCCTTATGTTTATGATGGATCCATCTGATTTATACTTAGTCTTATAAACCCATTTACATCCAATGGGTTTCACATGTGGAGGATCAACTAAAACCCATGTGTTATTGCTAATTATGGAATCATACTCACATTTCATTGCCTGTTGCCAGACATGTTCAGTGGATGCCTCCTCAAAAGTGGATGGCTCAGTGGAAGAAGTAGTAATAACCATAGCATAGTTTACCTATTTTTGAGAATTCTTGGGCCCTGTTAAACCAAATTCATCTGTTGTCAAGTCAGAAAGTACTTTGAGCCCATTTTGGATACTTAGTCAAATTATTCAAATCAAGAACTCTAGAATTCTCATTATGTGTATCATTCAAAGGGGGACTTAGAGAATTTTCAATAATTTCTAAGTCATCAACTTGTGAACTTGTAGATGAAGGAGAGGAAAGTGAAGGAATTTGAGTCTCATACCATAACTTTGAAGAGTTATCCCCATTATTCAAACCCTTATCTCTTTTTTTTATTTTTCCTCTCTAATCTATTAAGTTGAGAATCAATCTCTTTAGTGTTCATAGTCCCAAACTCATCAAATATTACATATCGACTCACTATGAATTTTCTTGAATCCTATGCAAGCAAATGAAACCCCTTTTTATCTTCAGAATAACCAATAAAGATGCATTTTTGACTTCGTGGTTCCAACTTAGTTCTATGTTTAATAGGAACCAAAGCAAAACAAAGACATCCAAACACTTTCAAGTGTTTAACTTTTGGCTTAAATCCATACCATGCCTCATATGGAGTTTGTCCCAAAAGTGCAATTATGGGTGACCTGTTTCTCAAATACACTATAGTACCAATGGCTTCAGCCCAAAACATATCATCAAGCTATTTATAGTGCAACATGGCACGTGTTGTGCCCTCTAAAGTTCTATTCATCCATTCAGATACTCCATTTTGTTGTGGAGTATAAGCATTACTATATTGTCAATGAATTCCATGTTCTCAACAATAATCTAAAAATTCATTTGAGGTATACTTACCTCCATTATCTAAACGAAGAGTGGCCAAATGTGAACCTGTTTCTTTTTTGACTAAGTGTAACCAATCAACAAACTTAGTGAAAAATTCATATTTGTTTTTCATAAAGAATACCCAAGTCATCCTAGAAAATTCATCAATAAAAAAGACAAAGTATCTACACCCACCAATGGATGAATTTTTCATATCACATACATCACTATGAACTAAATGTAAACATTTGTTAGCTCTCCAAGATGACTGTTTAGGAAATTTTTCTAATTTTTTTTGCCCAAAACACATGACTCACAAAGAATACTATCTTTGTAAAAAGTGGGCAACCCATTCACCATACCATATCTCTACAAATCCACTAAAGATTGGATATTCAAATGTCCATAGCAGAGATGCCATAACTACTATGTAGACATAGTACTTGTACCTATGTCAACAACTACGGCAAGTTTTATATTGGGAGGAAGCACCTTACAATGAAATCTAACCAAGTTTCCATCTTCATATCTTGTATACATTGTTTTATAATCATCCTTCACTGAATTGATGTAAATGAGCCCATTTTCAAGCACAATTTGATAACCTTTCTTTTGAGTAGTTACCAAAGAAAGTAAGTGTTTCTTCAATGTGGGAACATACCAAACATCCTCCAAGTATTGTATAGACCCATTAGGAAGAAGAATCTGAATAGATCCAAGTCCTAGTGGTGTATGCATAGACTTATCTGCTTAGGAAACTGGAGAGAGAGAAGCTTATTTATAAGACCAAAAGAAATCTCTCCTAAATGTCATGTGTTTGGTTGCTCCTATGTCTAAAACCCATACATCTGTGAGCTCATCTCTAGCCTCATATTAAATATAATCAATGTTCCCCAAAGTAGTGAATGTAGATTCATGGGAAACATTACTAGATTCATCATAGTCATGATCAACATACTAAGCAGAGTTAGACTTAGTCACTTTTTGTGGCCTCTAAATTTTATCAAAAGGAATCCTACATTATGAGGCAATGTGACCAAATTTTCCACATCTATGACACTGAATGTCTAATCTACCTCGACCTCTGCCCCTATATGAGTGTTGACCATGTCCTCAATCACTTGTTTCATGTGAATATGATTGATTAGATTGTTGATTATTTGAATGACCCCTACCTCTATTTTGATATCTACCTCCTTTGTAACCTTGACCCCCTCTATAACTTTTTCCTCTATTGTTTTGATGCCCAGATGAAGATGAACTAGGCTTTGACTCTAAAACATGGGCTTCTTTGGTTTTCTTGGATTTCTTTGGTAGAGAGAGTTCATGTTAGATGAGAAACTCAACCAACTTATCAAAGGTGATGCATGTGATCTTGTCAGAGACATGCAACATTTCAACAAAATTCCTATAGGACCCTGGTAATCCTTTCAAAGCAGCAGTGACTACAAGGTCATCATCTAGTTTTCCAAAACTAGCCTTAGTGTGCTCAATAGTGATATTTTTCAACTTAGACATATATTATCCCATATCCCTGCCTTCATATAATGACAAAGTAAACAACTACATATGAATATATGTCTTCTTATGCTTAGGTTTCTTATCATACAAATCTGACAATGTTTCCCATGTAGTGTAACTATGAGGAGAATTTTCAATATGAACATAAGTATCATGAGTAAAATATAATTTAATGAGAGCTAAGGCCTTATAATCATGCAAATTTAATATATCTAATTTATCCTACTCTCTTGGTAATGTGGGATTTTCATTCTTAACAATATCCCATAACTCATTAAAAACTATTGAAGCCTCCATCAATCATTTCCAATCTGAATAATTGGAAATTGTTAATCTATCACCATCTAAAAGCAAATTTTGAATTTTTGGTATTTTGAAATGAAAGTAAGTGCAGTAGATAAAAGTGTGACAAAATGCAAAAGAGATGAAACAAATATCACACTCACTGCACAAGACACTACTTCTATGGGGTTTTACACTTAACCTCCACATAGAGCGCAAAAGAAAAACAAGTATTTTTTATGGGTTTTGCACTTAACCTCACCAAAAGTCAATGATTACACCCTTATTTTTCCAAATTACAACCTTATTCCACCAATTACACCCTTATATCACCAAAACAATGTAAAAGAAATATGATTGAATTCCCCCATTTTTTATTTTTAAAAATAACACAATAAATATGTGTTTTACAATATTTAGATTTAAAAGGGAATATTCCTTTTTAAAAAAAGCATATTCCAAAGCAAAAAGAACTTTCTCCAAAAAGAAGGAATTTGAACCCTTGACCTCCTCCTTTGCAAGCTTCTTACAAAATAAGCTTAACCAATTGCTCTAAGAGCATTTTCAAAACATTACACTCAAAAATTTCTACTTATACTAGATTTTGTGTATGAGGGAAAATTAAAAAAATTACATGTGAGTAAATAAAATCAAATTTTTTCCCTTTTTCAGCCTTCTCTTAAGCTATCTCTCGTGGGACCCACTAAGGCAAATATTTGATATCAAAAAACTTTAGAAACAACAAAAATAAATTTCATGAGTATTATACTGTGTCATTCTTCCTTGGGATGCCATGGCTGCTGCTGGTAATTATTTTTGCACCTATTCTTTCTCCTACAGGCCATACAAATCCATACAGGTTGGATAAAATGAATTTTCACTGAGTTTTGGCAAAATTTTTGAGTTATATTTGCAGGGAATGGATTCAAAATGAAGCCAGGGTGTTAAAAGGCCAAACAATAGGCTGTACAAGTCCAAAAAATTCCCAAATTTTCAATTTGAATGCAGAAAATAGGGGTTTAATACTATTTATAGGTGTTTAGCTTTTAAGAGGCTTGAGAATGAATTGAAATAACAAAGGTAGCCATGAATGGAAAATATAGAATTTTTTTAACAGGTAAACAGGCTGTACAAGTCTAATTTTAACAAAAAATAATGACTTTAATAACATTTAAATGCTAAAAAAATCATTTTTATGCCAGATGAGGAGGTTTGAACACAATTTTAATGGAGTATGAATTATTAAAATGACCAAATCGTGGTATATGGAAAATAGACAGGTTTAAATGTAAAAAAATATTTGAAAAATTAAAATAATTCAATAATTTTTCAAACATTTAAACCAATAAAAATTTTCATTTTGTATGGCATACCTTATTTCATGCCAATGAAATCATGTGAATTTGACTTTTCACCTTGCTCCTTTCAAATTCACCAAGCTCCCAAAATTACCATGCTCTGATACCACTGATAACTCCTTGAACCAAATAGGTTGAATCTTGTCCCCACTTAGTGCAAGTGCATAAATATTTTATTAAATTCAAAAAAACAAGTACATAAGGGTGCCTTTACTCCATTAACCCTTTTACAATGCAAACATGGATTTATATATTTTTTACCAATGACCGGTAAAAACAACTAATCTTATAACCAACAATTTACGGAAAATAACCCGTAAGGTAGTTCTAATTAATTAACATAAAATATAACACTACCTAAAACTAAAACTAAGTAGGTTTATTTTATGGGGGTGTCTTTACTAAAAGATGCATGCCCCATTTACAATAATTATTTATTAACCTACCAACAATATAACCTAATGTTAAGACTTTGGAACAAGTCCTAACAAATTATGGTGATGCATCAAACATTGACGATCCTATCTTAACCTTGTCTTTAAGCACACATATGAATCAAAATGGAATATATTATAAAATATAATTTCTTAATACAATTATAAACATGAATATTTCATATGAAGTTTATATATAAGTTATGTAACTTGAATGTAAAGGAATGGAGGTTTATGAAAGACATTAAAAATTAGCTCACTCTTCAACACAATTATGTCTCTTAACACTTCATATGACCTATAGAGGATGACACATAGCATGAGGTGATGGATAGGACTTAAAAAAGAATATGAATAGCATACTTATCTGAAAATCAAAAATAAAAACACACTAATAACCATGAAGAAGTTTACAACAATATTTTCTCATTAACTCAAGGTACAATTTATAATTTCAGCATAATTTTTGTATACTAGCCTGAGGGATCCCAAAATAAATCCATAAGGCCTTTATATATATATATATATGGTGAGAGAAGAATAAGGACAATGGTGTAGAGGAGAGAATAAAATATCATCCATATATCACTCACTAAAACATTACTTTAGTTGCAAATAGTTATAAATAGTATTCAAGAAATCTTTCCATGTTTGGTGCTCTTGCATAATGTTGAATGAGATATTAGGTGTTTAAAATGAGGTTGTGGGCCATCATAAGAGTATAAAAATTCTCCTTACTTTAACATAAGACTAAGTTAATTAAATGACTCCCTCCATTGAGACCATATAACATGTCTTAATTTCCACTTAAGGATCATTTAACTCATTCATCAACCACTTAAGGATCAATTAACCATGGATTTCTACTTTGTATTAACTCACTTCATCATTTCTCTATGCCATTATTCATCTTCACTTGTTGACCAAGTAGGTCTACTAGGCCAATTAGGCCTAGTAGCCTAACTACTTATATTTGATGGCTCTAGAATCCTACATGAAACTCTTAAAACATATGAATAAGTGAGTTTTAGGATTTAATCAATTCCTCACACCATGAAATAGGTCTCTTTGATCAAGAAACAAATGCAACCTTACCAATATAGGTGACTAGATCACCTTGACCTTCATTCCTGAAGACTACATAATTATAAGAGACCCACATAAGCACTTATAGGCATGGTTTTGATCATATGATGACTTGAGGAGATATAAAATGTGTCAATATTCACTCTCAAATGATTGCCATTTTCTTAAACTACCTTGTGTCTCTCTTTCTATACTTTTTTCTCAAAAACCCTATTTTATTATAGGTCTGTACACCATCTATAAAAAAATGCCATGGATATGAGCCTCTCTGAGTGTATTAAATCATCTAGGTGGTAGTTAGGTGATTTTAATCCATTTAAATGCCTTTACTTTTAATTCTTCTCAATCAGGTTTGTAGTAGGGTTTAGGGAGGATTTAAGAGTGTTATAGACTCTTAATGATGATTCATAAAGTTTGTGTGTTAAATTTCCAAACCAATGCCATAAAGCACTAGTATATTGGGCCCTCTACCTTTCCCAAAGTTTCCATCCTGCCATGCAAAAGATATGTACCATGTTGAGCATGTGAAGTCACCTCTTGAGGAAGAAATAAGATTTATGAGTAGTGTTTGGTATTTTAAGACCTAAATGACCAGTCATACAACCTATCTTATGCTCAAATCTGACATACACCTCTCTTACAACTTGATGATGATGTTCATGAATATTTGAAATGCCATTGTGACATCATTTTGCCTTTTTTTCCCCCCTCTTGATGACACTATCTAATGATGCTAATAGATAAGCATATGTATATGCAAGTTTTTTTAGTATTCTAATATTATTATGAATTTAAAATCCCTTATCCACTATATACAGCATTAATAATCTATATGAGGTCCTTTGGAGCAATGGTATTGGCTTGAATGAGCCATTCACTCTCTATCTACATGTACATAGTTCTTTATTTGAACATCCAAGCCTATTTGTCTATGAAAACTATCATAAAAAAACCATATTAATAGTTCCTTCAAGTTTCTATAGGAATTTTAGGACCCCACCTTCCTTTTTTAACTCATTATATATGAAAACACCAATCATTTTCTTGATTATAGGCTCAAAATAGCCTTCTTAGGCTTAGTCTATAAAAAAAGACTCCTACACATGCTAACCGATAGGTTTTTATGATGATCAATATAGTTAGGATGACCACCAACACCATTTCATGACTCAAACACTTCATTAGAATGCATATTGAGGCATATTTATTCAATCAAGTGTTTTTCAAGTTTTTGTAAGGGTTTTAGGGGTCTAAAACTTCTTAAAAATGATTCATAGCATACAAACCCATAATGGAAAACCTATTTCATATATTTCAAGTAAACTAACCCCTTAAATAACCTTGATCATCTTGATCTCCCATGTAAAATATCCATCAAGATATTTGCATAGTGAAGATGTGCTTTAATTGGCTACCTAGACTATGCAAGCAAAAACAAGGTTTAAGATCCAGATAGACAAGTTTGACACATTATATCCACCATAACACTTCCATCAATATTTGAAATGAATTTCAAAATAATTCTAATGATCATCAATGTGAAAGGACACATGGATTAGTTCAAAATGGTGGCAACGTTTCTTAGGGTTTTAAGGCTTATCTACATATGATAGCCCTCAAGGTCATATTTTTATGAAATTATGAGTGTGATACATCTTACCATATGTTTTTTAGGACTTATCATCACCTTCCCTTTCTTAAAAACATTAACATGAAGTCCCAAGTCTCCTATCTTACCTATAACACCTCAAAAAGTCCTAGTTTCTTCAATGACTATCAATAGATTAAGGTTTGTCTATGACAAAATAGTTTATGTTTCCACTGATTATATGACCATTATGATATCATATAAATATTAATATAGTGATGGATATCATTTTTACCAAATTGGAGAGCTTAATTCCATCTATAGAGGCCTCAAAACCATAAATTTCTCTAAGATTGGTTTCATATGTTGATTATGACAACAAGGTCTCTTAGATCCAAATATTCAATCCATATCTTAAACATTACATATTTTTAAAAATATTAATTAATGCACTAGTGTTTTTAAACACCTATAGGCATCATCTTCAAATAAACTCCATTCCCTTAACATACCAATTGTCTTTTTGTTCTTTCATTGTAAATGAGAGCTCTTTGAGAATAGGAGACTATATTCTGATTGTGTTCTATGTTTTAGGCATGTGTCAATGTTTAATTAACATTATATATTTATTTTAATATGTTTTAAAACTTGTGTAGGTCCTAAACACCTCTTATTGTTCATGCCAACATTGTTGAACTACTATCTTACCCATTATGCATAGTACAATACTTAGAACCTATAGATTATCTTGGGAAATGGTGACTATTATGATTTAGGTTCACAACACCTAAACTCCTTTAAAAGGTTCAAAATTTCCTATGATCCTTTATCAGGTCCAAACACTCCATCATGATTCATAACCACAAGTCCACCTTCCATCCTTTGTCAAAACTTAGTTTTGCCTTTCTTAGATACATAATGCCACTAAGTTGGCTTTAAATACATATTTGATTATCTCATTAAGTTTAAGACCCTACCATAACATTCTTTATTTTTTTTTAATATTTAATGGATCATAAAAATTAAATATACAAAATCTATCACCTCATCTTGAACAAACATTAGAGAGGCAGCCTGACTGTATCTTGGCATGATTGTAGATGATGGTTCATTATGTTTTGTATGGACTTAGATAGATTTAGACCTTGATAAGGTCAATGATATAGCTTATGAAACTCTCATTGATTAATTTAAATTGTCTCCATAAGTTCCCTAACCTCATTTGAAGCTTTACTTACCTTGAAAGTCTAAAATCATTACTTTTCCCACTTCTTGGGCTTATGGCTAAGTGTGCTTATAGATATGACTGTAGGCCTCTCTCTCTTAGGATCTTAACTCTATATCAACCTAATTATCTTATTTATAATATCTTAGATCAACCCTAGTTTCAATCATGGGTTATCAGTGATCCATTCAATTCAATATTTTCATTAAGGTCTGAAGGTTAGGTCATTTTACACTTGGTTCATCTCTTCTTTGCATAGCTATAGGTGATCATGAGACACCTCTATAATAATTATTGGAATGAGACCTTGAGAATGTCAAAAATATTATTGATGAACCTCCTCCTTTAATTAAAATTAACTAAGGGAGATAGGTCAATCTCCTTTCATTTATATTTTCATATCTTTTAGTGTCCTCAAAACACCTTTTTTATGAAGCATATCTTGACTATATTTGCCTTAGATGTAGGTGGATATTTACCTCTTAAGCATGGTTTTAAATATTTAAAACATATTTTCATGACCCTAATTCTCTCTAACACTCTTTAATCTTCTTTAACAGTGGATATATGAGGTGTAATTGAATAAATAGGTAATTATATGTGTATGGATGATGAGATACATGAAATTAAGAATAGAGTGGAATGATAAGATTATATAATGGTGACTGATAGTGACAAAAAACTATGGATATGGAATGAAACATGATGGATTGAAAATGAAAAATAACTCCACTATCAAGATATCCATGAAGGATCTTAGGGAAGCATAAGCATATGCCTTAACCAGATATGTCATTTTGGAAACTAGCATACATTGTTAAAAGTGAAACCTAGTAATCATCAAAATACCTTAACAAATTCTAAGTTTACTTAACATTTTCTAAATTTGGACTATGTGGATATTTGATGATGTTTAAGGGTGATTTATCCTTGAGACCTTGAGGAATCTTTGAGACACTTGAATTAAATACACCTAACATAAATGAAACCATATAAATAAAATATCAATATATATTTACACCTTTGGATCCATTATGAAATGTACAACCATCCTCAACTTGATTAAATACTATATATTAAAATTTTATGTATTATTTAAATAAATTTACTCACACATGTGGATATTTTATTTTTTAATCCATGAAAGGTCTCTTTAAGACCTAAAGAACCAAGATCAATCAATAGTTTTATTAGAATAGTCAAGAATTTGACAAAACCATACCACTCTTCTTACCTTGTAAAATTGAAAATAATGATTTTAATCCTTAATTTATTATTATTTATTCACAAAGATAGGAATACAAAACCAAAAACAAATACCCATGATTGGAAGGTCATGAGGTATAGTTTCTCTATTCAAGAACTCAGATCTACTTTCTCTCTTTATTGTATGATTTAAGTAGAAACCTAAGGTGATCTTGAAATATACCAATGGATAATCCATGGAAAACACAATAGTTTTGTCCTTCTCAATACTTTAAACCTTCCAATATCTTCACCATGTGTCAATAACTAGCTCTTCTTGCATCTCTATGATTCCTCCTAAATATATCTATATAGTACAAATTTGTACCATCTGAAAATACAATCCAAACCTATAAATTTTCATTCCTTTCCTCTTATTTTATCTTCAAACCATATTTTTATGGAAATATGGATAAAAATATGAGTTAAAAGCATCTTCTAAATAAGATATATGCCAAGGATAGAAAAAAGATAGCTCCTTTCACATGTGGGAGAACTTTTGGTGTTCAAAGAACCTTATAAACTCATAGAAGAGACACTTTTCAACACAAGAACCATGTGAATAAGCAATAATATGACCATGATGGGAAATTAAAATATATTATTGATTCTTTAAATCCTTTATGAGATCAAAATTTGCCATTTAAATACCAAAACCTTCACTTTTAGACCACATACACATAATTTTATAAAGAAGATTACTAATAAATCTCATAAGAGTACCTTAAAACCTTCTTAAAGTTTCTTCATGAGGCTTTTATTTATGGTCATCACCCATTTTTTAATCTTATATCCCATCATTTTTAAATATATTGGATACATTAGAGAAACTCATAGTGAGTCATCAACTACCATCTTCAATCTCCTTAGCTCATTGGGTCTAGTTCATAAGACCACTTCAATTCATTATTAAAGACATCAAAAGATAATCAAACATCATGATGATACTTGACACTAATTTAAATGGAAACATGAAAATGACATGACACTGAGACATACTCCTTTCACTTGGCAATCAATGCATATTATGATGGTCAAGCACATCGCCTAAGGACCAAAGACATATAAGACATATGGTGATCAAAAATAGACTTAATGACATCTCTAAGAGTGTTTTAATGACTTAAAGAAGAAAATAAGAGACATCATGACTCAAGATAACACCATGTAGAGTCTTAAGTGTGTGTCATGAAAAATTTTCAGTTATAGGGGTTGGTATTTGGCCTTGGTAAGCCAAATTACCAACAATTACCCTATATACAATGATAAGCTCCCACATATTCATGCCCAACTAGGTTATGACCTAAAAAACTAAAATTTTCAACCAATTTAGTGGGGCATTTAACCAAATTTTTAAAAATATCAAAAGACTAATCAAATTTACTTAATTGATTAAACCTAATTTAGTTATTAGTTAAATGATCCATGTGTAATTAATTAATATATAAAATTGGAAATTCAAAATATAAAATATCAGGACACAACATCATCATGACACCACTTTAAAAGTATTCAAGCACTTAAAAATTCATGGAATACAAATATCTAAAAGGCAATCCATGCTTATTAATTGCAACATTTAATGCCTTTTACCTCTAAAATTGGGCCAATTTTGAGCCCTCCATCTTGATATTGGCTTGAATGTTCATAGTTGATCTATGGGATTTCAATAAAAACTATAAATAAGAGATACCTCCCTCTCTTTCAACAAGATTTCTTATGTAATGTTATTATGCAGTAATAACTTCAAGAAGTTATTAAGATCAAGTTATAATGCTAGATTGATTAGAGATCACTTCACATGCTAGTCCAACCCAAGCCAAGACAAAAATGACAAGGAGAAATGATGCAAGAATCACCATTGTTAAATACTCTTTGAGCACATGACCAATCACATTCCTCCAAATCCAACTTACAAATATTTTTCACAAGGTGACAAATATTTATTTTGTCTTATTTTATTTATTACTTGCATTATTCTCTTACTCCTTGAGTAGTTAGGCTTGAGGTGTTAGATCTCTATGCATTTTCATTGGTTTTATCATACTAACATTTTAGTAACCCCCTCTTATAGTCCTATGTTACATAAAGTCAATACTTGAGTGAGTCCACTTTGGTGATCACAATGGTCTTATTATTTATCATGTAATGGCATAACTTTTAAATTTTAAATACCATGGCTAAGAAACATTTCTCAATAGTACTATAGTTATGTTCATAAGCAACCTATTTTAACCTTTTAGGACTTAATAACTATAAATCCTATATTTTTTAAAGATTTGAGTATAATAAATTAGGTAAATAATATGTAATAAATATAACCACTAATTTTTTATATAATTGACTAGCTTTGACTTTTTAAAAATAGTAATAAATAGTATAAGCAATAACTTAGCTGGAAAATAACTAAGATGGATGATCTAGGTGCTTGAAACTAGGATAAAAGATGGTCTAAGAGTCATAAATTGGAATCTAGTGTTATAACCCCTCTTGGATAGTAGTGATAAAATTAGATAATAGTGAAATTATTGAAAATGTGGTAGTAGTGTCTTGATATTAGCAGTAGTGTCCTCTATGCAAGATTATCTTAAACTTCTGGGTGCACCTATGTCTATATCTCTGAGGTATATTCCTAAGTACATAAGTAATAAATTAATGTATATTGCCTATTTTTATTGAATTTGTGATCAAACCCCAATCCTCCATGTTACTAGGGCATCTAGTTGATACAAGTTGAAAAGTGTATTTCTTAGTGGGGTAGGTTGGGTATCCTCAACACCCCATTATGATGAGAGTTTCATATATATTAATACTCTAAGGAGGTATTAAGCCTAATGTAGTTATACCCACCTAAGTTTTGGTACAAGTGTAAGTGAATCTAATATGATAGCGGATATGAGATTAGATTAGGATTGTTGTAGATGGTAGTATATAGAAGTAGGGTAGAATAGGGATTAATAACCTTAGTTTTACATAACTTATTCTAAGTATAAATGTGTATTTTGTATATTATTTCCATATAGTGGTTAGATGGATAAAATTCATGTATTTATACCATTTTTATGCTTGTAGAAGTGATAAAAGAGGTCTAGGTCAATACTAAGAAATTCTAGTTTTGAAAAGATATCCATTTGGGGAAAAGAAAGGTAAAGGACATTAGCAGCATTTTGGGGACATTGGTGTCATGTGATGCTAGTGTCCTTATTATGTTTCTAGTTTCCATGTCATATAACACTAAGCTGAAGTGCCAATATCAGGAAATGAGGGTCTAGGACTATTTTAGGGTAGACTAGGGATGCCTATGGCCAACACAAAGGCTAGATAAGTGTGGTAATAGGCTCTAAGATAAGTATAGGGATAAGCTAGGGATATTTAATCTCAATTATAACTATTAGCATTCAAATACCACTTTTAGATGATTATATTTGTAATCCCACCCCATTAGTATAGAAATATAAAAAAGTGAAATGACTAGGATAAAGGAAAATTAAGTGTTCATATACTTACCAAGGGGGTGAAGCCCATGAAGCTAGGTTTAAGTATGTGAAGTTGGGTCTGAGTATGTGAATCATGATCTAATGCATGTCCTACAAGTGAAATGTGTATAAATTATTCCTTGATTAAGATATATGAAAATAAAAAACTAAATTGAGTAAATAAGTAAAACTAGGAAAATTGGGTAAATAGATAGGAGAAAGAGGAAAGGAATGAATACACCTCACCAATTACATAAACCAATGCCTAAACCTAGTGATAACCTCTATGTGTGCATGCATATAGTGATCAATCAGTGGATATATTAGACTAAGATGGTGGCTATCTTAATATTCATGTGTGGATGGCTTAAGAACTCAATCTAGTTTTGACTCCATTTCACACCCCTGCTTGGTAGATCATGACCTATGAATATATTGGATTAGACTGATGGTGTGTCCATTCCTCTCATGTAGGTGTATAAATAACTCAAGTAGGCTATTAATCCATAATTTTCCACCCATGTGTAATATATGCATCTAAAACTAAACTATGTAAAGTAACTATAAATATCTAATTTGGTATATCTAACTAGGTATGTTAGCTCTGTAGCTATTCGAGTACATTAGGTAGTTTTGGACCACTTAGGAATACCAATAATTTTAGATGGAGTAAATCTTTAAACTTATGTTCAACCTAGAATATGATGTTGAGTGTATATAGCATAGATAATGATATGGAATTTTTCATTCTATCTAATCAACTAGTGTATAAGTGAGCATATGGAAACAACATGTTTTGCACATACCCCCAAATTTTATATCTAAAAATATGTATTCTAGACTGAATTGTAATAATATTTATTTGGGTATTTGAAATGAATATGGTAAAGGTCATGTCATGAATTATGCCCCCAATATGAATAAACTAATATGAATCTAATCTAAACTAGTATGAATTTGAGCAAAACTAATAAGTTTTTAACTAAATATATGCAAACATATATTGTACCTACTTTAATTTTCTATCCAATATAGGTTTTTATAAAACTAAGGATATTATATATTAGTTACATATCTTGGATAATAGTTCCATGTGGTGCTAGTGTCCTTGTGGTCTAATTTTTATGCACCTGTATTACTTTCTAGGTCACTATTTTCCCATTATGTTTACTTAAGTCTAATTTTATGGAATTTGAGTCTATGTGTTGAAAATGTACTATGAATTCAATATATAAGTTTTATCTCTATGATAGACCTTTATGAATGCCCCCTCTTTTGGGGGGAGTTGCTGAACTTGTGCAATAACTATCCTCAAAATAAAAAGCTCTACAAAATGTGTGTTAGCTAGAGCATATATGATAACTATATAATAATAAAATATAATGTGCATACATAACATCAAAATATATGATAATCTAAGCATAATTTTTTACTATGTGATGTATGTTATGTATATCATTCATAAGGGTATCAAGATAGGTATAATAATGTATGTAACAACAAATCTGAGTAAAACTAGGTAGTTACCTAGGGTGATGTGGCATGATGTCCATCATGGCACCCCATTAGGAAGGGGAGATGTATAAGGTCCCTCATGGAATATAAAATTGGTGTGTGTAACAAGAAAAGAAAAGTATTATGGTTATGACACATATAAAAAAGCATACATAAAAAACACACGAGGCATACAAAGTAAGACAAGGTGTTGGGGATCAACCAACAATGGATTACACTTATGAAAGCAATGAATGCGGAAATAAATAGATAGATAAGTAACTGAAATGATAAATAGCACAGAACAAGATATACAAGAAAACACCCTGAAAACTTGTATTAAAAACTCTTTACAATAGGAATACAAATGAAGAACTTTGTTCTTCCACACCTCTCTCAGATGCACACAAGATCTCTCACTAGATCTCTATTCCTTAAGAGCTCTCTCTAAAGTACAGTCCTTCAAACATTCACAATGTTCTACTCATACTCTATTACACTCTCTCTTCTTTTTACAATAGCTTAGAAGATCTCTCCTACATATAGAAATAGGAAACTTAAGCATGCTCTTACAACAAACAGTTAAGCCTCTTCAACAAGGGCTCTGAAAATAATATTGCTAACAATAGAGACGCGAGCATGAGTCTATAACTCAAACTCATCATGCAAACACTCGCTTCTGTCCTCGGAAATAGCTTTCTGGACTCGCAGGTAACCGACATCGGTTCCTGCCTGTTCACCTGTGACCATCGCCGACCGACCATACTGCCGACGTCGGCGCCTCTGAACTGCAACTGACCGACGTCAGTCGCTCCTGACCGACGCCGGCGTCTGTGTAGACCCGAACCTGTTTGTCTATGCTCCTTGGTGAAGCTTTTAGATCCACACTCCTAACAATCTCCCACTTGGAGATAAACCAGCTGCACCAATACCTGTACAGCAAGATCTTCTAGCTCCTCCATCTTCAACTCAATCGTGAAGACCAACAGAAGTTGAATGAAGATTCAACTTCTCCTTAGTAACCGGCTTTGTTAGCATATCAGCAGGATTCATGTCTGTATGGATCTTCTCCAGCTTCAACTCACCATCTTCCAATACCTGCCGTATGAAGTGGTACCTTAGCTGTATGTGCTTGGTTCTAGAATGAAAAGCTGAGTTCTTAGCCAAATGGATTGCACTCTGACTGTCACTATGCAATCTGCAACTTCCATGCTCCCTTCCAAGCTCTTCCATGAACCATGTCATCCATATCATCTCCTTGCTAGCTTCTGTAGCTGCAATGTATTCTGCTTCTATAGTTGACAAGGCTACAACCTTCTGCAACTTAGAAATCTAACTAACTGTCGTTCCACCTACAGTAAAAACATAACCTGTGGTGCTCCTCCTGCCATCCAAATCCCCTGCCATATCTGAATCTACATAGCCATGTAGAGATGTATCTAAACCTCCATAGCATAAGTGTCTGCTGCTGGTTCCTCTCAAATATCTAAGGATCCATTGTACTGCTTTCCAATGTTCCTTTCCTGGATTGGCCATATACCTGCTTACTACTCCCACTGCTTGGGCAATATCTGGTCTAGTACACACCATTGCATACATCAAACTTCCTACCGTGGAAGAATATGGAACCTTATTCATGTACTCTACCTCATCATGTGAATTGGGACATTGTTCTTTACTTAACTTGAAATGTCCTGCCAAAGGTGTGCTTACCGGTTTCGCATCCTGCATGTTGAACCGTTTCAACACCTTGTCCACATAATTTTCTTGAGACAATATCAACCTGTGATTTTCTCTGTCTCTCTTAATGCTCATGCCAAGGATTTTCTTAGCTGCTCCCAAATCCTTCATAGCAAACGTTTGAGCTAACTTCACCTTAAGCTCTGAGATATCCTGCATGTGAGACCCTGCAACCAGCATGTCATCTACATACAACAATAGAATAATGTATCTACCGTTATCAAATCTCTTAAAGTATACACAATGGTCTGATTGACATCTAGTGTAGCCATGCTCAGTCATAAACCTGTCAAATTTCAAGTACCATTGCCTTGGAGCTTGCTTGAGGCCATACAAGCTTTTCTTTAACCTGCACACTAGTTTCTCCTTACCCTTGACCTCGAAACCTTCTGGCTGTTCCATGTAAATTTCCTCATCTAAATCTCCATGAAGAAATGTTGTTTTAACATCTAGCTGCTCAAGATGCAAATCCTCAAAAGCAACCAAAGACAATACAACCCTTATAGAAGTCATCTTAACAACCGGAGAAAAAATCTCGCCAAAGTCAATACCTGGCTTTTGTGCAAATCCTTTCACAACCAATCTGGCCTTGTATCTCATTTGACCATCCTCACCTTCCTTCAACCTGTAAGTCCACCTGTTCTTCAGTGTTCTCTTACCAGCTGGCAATTCAACCAAATCCCATGTTTGGTTCTCTCTTAAGGACTCCATCTCCTCAACCATGCCATGCTCCCACTTACTCCTGGACTCCACCTGTAAAGCTTCTTCAAAACTTTCTGGTTCTCCACCATCAGTTAGTAATAAGTAATATAAAGAAGGAGAATATCTAATTGGAGGCTTACTTACCCTTTCAGACCTCCTGATTGGTGTCTTGGACTCGTTTTCCACAATCTGTCCACCCAAATTTTCTGACAGTGACCGACCTCGGCCACCTGTAGACCTGTTACTGACCGACGCCGGTTCTTCCTGGCCGACGCCGGTGCCTAGTCTGCCGACGTCGGTCTCTGTATGACCGACATCGGTTTCTGTACTGCCGACGCCGGTTCCAAACCTATCGACATCGGTCTCTGTGTTTTCCTGTAAGTGATTATTTCTTTTTCCTGCGAGCTCATTTTGGACCATAACTTCGTCCAACTCATTATTGCTCTACCCAGCTTGATCTAGCTTCCTTGTCTGATCATTGTACATCAATCTTTCATTGAAAACAACATCACGGCTCCTGATTACTTTGTTAGTTCCTAGATTCCAAAATCTGAAACCAAAATCATCTGAGCCATAGCCTATAAACGTGCACCTCATAGACTTAGCATCAAGCTTCTTTCTATTTTCCTTATCTATGTGCACAAAGGCTTCACAACCAAAAACTCTGAGATATGAGAGATCAACCTTTTTACCTATCCATGCCTCTTCTGGAATTCCACCATCCAGAGCTGTAGAGGGTCCTCTGTTGATCAGGTACACTGCGGTGTCAACTGCTTCTGCCCAAAACTCTAAGGGCAACCCTGCATGCAATCTCATACATCTTGCACGCTCCATAATAGTCCTGTTCATCCTTTCAGCAATACCATTCTGCTGAGGTGTCCTTGGAACCGTCCTTTGCCTACGGATCCCATTTATGTAACAATACAATTTAAACTTAAGACTGCAGAACTCACCGCCATTATCAGATCTCAAGCACTTTAATCTTTTGCCTGTTTCATTCTCAACCATGGCTTTCCATATCTTAAAAGTCTTAAAAACATCAAATTTATTTTTAATACAGTAGATCCATACCTTTCTTGTGGCGTCATCTATGAATGTAACATAGTACTGTGATCCGCCAATAGAGGCTACATGAGCCGGTCCCCACACGTCTGTGTGAACAAGCTGCAACTTCTGCCTTTTCTTAGTAGACCCAGTCTTTAGAAAACTAACCCTTTTCTGTTTTCCAAACACACAATGCTCACAAAATTCTAGATCCATACTTTTCAAATCTGAAAGCATACCTTTAGACTTAAGGATTGACATCCCCTTCTCACTCATGTGGCCAAGCCTTGAGTGCCACAATTTAGCATCCACATCTGAAGTAGATAAAACTGAAGGAGATTTGTTAGTAATACAATTACACAAATAGAGAGTACCTTCTCTCTTACCTCTGGCCATAACAAGTGCACCCTTGGTCACTTTCCAAGAATCTGTTGTGAGAGTTACTGTACAACCCTCATCACCTAGCTTACCTACAGAAATCAGATTTCTCTTCAAACTAGGAACATGCATCACATCCCTCAACACCCATGTGTTGCCATTCTGCATCTTTAGCTGCACTTTACCTTTGCCAATAATCTTACAAGGCTCATCATCCCCTAAGTACACTATTCCAAAATCTCCATGGACATAGTCACTGAAATATTCTCTGTTAGGGGTAGCATGGAAAGATGCACCAGAATCTAATACCCAAGATTCTATGTTATTATGCAAAGAGAAAATAAGAGCATCCTGTGCAATACCTGCAACCTTTGTCTCTTCCTTTCCTTCGTGCTGATTATCCTCCTTAGGCTTTGACCAGCAATCTCTGCTTATGTGCCCCAACTTTCCACAGTTCCAGCATTGTGGCCTTCTGCCATTCCTGGATTTGGATCTGCCTCTTCCCTTAGACTTAGATCTTGATCTCCTCTTGCTCTTTTCTTTTTGCCTTCCTCTGCTCTCAAAATTTAAAGCATTCCCGGATGTCCCAGAATTCTCTTCTGTGCTTTTCCTGTGAATTTCCTCATTCAAAATAACACTAACCACATCCTCTACTTTTAAAATATTTGAAGCAGAAGCAGTATTAGAAACTGCCATTACCAAGCCATGCCAGCTTTCAGGCAAAGAACATAATATCAAAAGAGCCTTTATTTCATCTTCAAATACAATATTAACAGAACTTAACTGATTAACAATACCATGGAAATCATTCAGGTGATTGGAAATAGATCCACCTTCTTGCATATGCAAATTAAATAACTGCTTCATCAAATATACCTTGTTTGAAGCGGAGGGTTTTTCATACAAATTAGCTAACGTGGTCATTAACTCTACCGTAGTTTTTGCCTGTGACAAATTAGATATCACAGTGGAGGCCAGACTCAGTCTTATAGACCCAAGAGCCTTTCTGTCAAGAACTTCCCATTCTTCATCCTCCATGTCCTTGGGCTTCTTTGCTATCCCACCTAATGGTAAGTAAAGATCCTTCTGATACAGATAGTCCTCTATCTGCATTCTCCAGTGCTGATAGTTCTTGCCATTAAACTTTTCCATTCTCAACTTACTTTCCTCTGCCATTGCTTCTCCCACTCAAACAGAAATCCCTGTGAGCAACCTGTAATCCGAACACACTACACAGATCTGAACCACCTGTTAGTGAACCTGAGCTCTGATACCACTTGTTGGGGATCAACCAACAATGGATTACACTTATGAAAGCAATGAATGCGGAAATAAACAGATAGATAAGTAACTGAAATGATAAATAGCACAGAACAAGATATACAAGAAAACACCCTGAAAACTTGTATTAAAAACTCTTTACAATAGGAATACAAATGAAGAACTTTGTTCTTCCACACCTCTCTCAGATGCACACAAGATCTCTCACTAGATCTCTATTCCTTAAGAGCTCTCTCTAAATTACAGTCCTTCAAACATTCACAATGTTCTACTCATACTCTATTACACTCTCTCTTCTTTTTACAATAGCTTAGAAGATCTCTCCTACATATAGAAATAGGAAACTTAAGCATGCTCTTACAACAAACAGTTAAGCCTCTTCAACAAGGGCTCTGAAAATAATATTGCTAACAATAGAGACGCGAGCATGAGTCTACAACTCAAACTCATCATGCAAACACTCGCTTCTATCCTCGGAAATAGCTTTCTGGACTCGCAGGTAACCGACGTCGGTTCCTGCCTGTTCGCCTGTGACCATCGCCGGCCGACCATACTGCCGACGTCGGCGCCTCTGAACTGCAACTGACCGATGTCGGTCGCTCCTGACCGACGCCGGCGTCTGTGTAGACCCGAACCTGTTTGTCTATGCTCCTTGGTGAAGCTTTTAGCTCCACACTCCTAACACAAGGGTCCATAATACAATGGACATGGGCACATGTCACTAAATATGAGAAAACAATAAATTTAAGGACATGTTAAAATGTCCACATATGCAAGAAACAATCAAGTTGGCTTAGATTCACATATAAGGACATGATCAAATGTCTACATACATAATTAGGAAGGCACACACAAGGACATGGGCACATGTCCAAAGAAAACATATTGTGGATAGAAGTGGCATAGAGACAAAGAATAATGGCATATTTAAATGCCCTTAAATATAATAATAGAGAGATAGAATCAAGTCTAAAGTAGGAAAGTTATAAATGAAATTATGTATGAATATGTAATATAAATCTGTGTAAAATATAGAATGTACATATACTGAGTCTAAAGTAGTAATAGTTGGAAAAAAATATAAGTGTAGCATGATCAATATCAAGATATAACAATGCTAAAGTTGTGATGTAGAGTATATAAATATAGAACCTAGTAATTAAAACTATGTATAAGGTGCCCCCAAGTGGGTGAATGTGCTAGATGAATAATCCATGTATCATTGTATATTCCCCTAGTGGGTAGATAATAGCAAGTCTAAATTGGTGTAGTGGACTTGAATCCTATAGAAATTTTTAGTATAAATCAACAAGGACAAGTGAAGCATGTATGTATGATAAAACCACCTATGATAAGATATCTACCATATGTACTGTCTAGAAAATATAAGAGATGTAAACATGGAAATCCATACAATATATGATTTTGTGTTTTATAAGTAAATATTTGAATGTTTTTATGCTTTTTAAATATTATATTATTTGTGTATGTTCTAGATATAGGCTATGTATAAGTAACATGAAAATGAAACTATATACAAAGAGAAAGAGAGAATGAAAGTATGTACAAGAAGGTAGGAACAATACTAACCAATGAGTCTGATGCGAGACTTACTATCAATGTGGTCTATGTCAAAAATAGGAATGGTAATCTCTCGTGTAGTGTGATTGTTATGTTTTAGTTGAATGGTGTTACAATAGGAATCTAAGTATTATTCATCATCAAAATCATAATAACCTCAAATACTAGAGGGAATTTATTCATACTTTGAAACTAACCTTTTTTAATTATGATTTTAAATATTGATTGTGATTTTTCCCTTTGAAACTATGCTTATTGAAGACATATGGTGTTGTGCAAGCTATTTTACGAGAAAGCATTTTTTGAGAATGTTTGTTGGATTAGGATGATTCTAACTTTGTAACTTAAGTTCTTGTTCTTTTTGTAACATTTCCTATGTATCTAGACTTTTTACCTTGATAAAATATACTTTTGAATGATTTGCCTTAGGATACTCAATAAACCACAAACCTTGTCAATCAACATTATCAACTATTAGAATAGGATTAGCGATTCCTTGGGCTTACTTTCCCAAACCTTGATCGTGATAATCATGTTTTAGTATTTTTTTTTAATTTTTCAATGTGATCTAATTAGCTACTAAAACTGAAGTAAATGTAGGGTTTTGAAGATTACCTAGAGATTAAGGTTAGTTTCACACCATTGATCAAGCTTTCTGGGTACTCCTCTTTAGCTAGGGAGTAATGACCTATAAATTATAATAACTCACAAAAAATGGATTAATAGAAAGATGGGTAGGCTTCTTGGTAAGAAACTAGTCCCAAGAAGCGATATGCTTTCTTAGATGGATGTCAACCCATGTTTAACATTCAAGTCTATAAATAAACATGAAATTACAAATATATACATGGATAAGATATAAATAGACAATGCCAAAGATATCTAATTTATAGCAAGAATAATATGATCAAAGTAATTATCCCAAAATTTAGTAGAAATATCAACATCCTCTTGAATTACAACCAATTACTCATTAATTATTTATAGATTAGGTGTGAAAACCATGGTACAAAGAACTAATTTTAATGTAATTTCACTTTGATTAATGAAAAATGGTTTTTGAATAATGAGAGGATCAAATATGCTAACAATATCATATGCTAACCTAGGTAGAGTCATCTACATGTAGAAGATAGGTTTTTAGAAAACAAAATGTAGGTTTTTGATAAGTTTTTAAGACTGAGAATGTTATGAAAATAGATTTCAATAATTTTTTAAAAGTTTAGTAGGGATCAATGATGATCTTTTAGGATCAACATCGATTCAGATGGATCAATGTCAATTTTATGTAAAATGTTAAACTTTAAAAATAGACTATAATAATGACTTAATTATTAGTAAAATAATAAAAAATATATGTAAAAATGTGACAGACAGATGCAAAAGACTATAATTTTAAAATGTTAATGAATTGAAGTGAAATACTAAACTTTATGGATGAAAATAAACTTGATAAGATGAGTTAAAGAACCTTCAAAATCCTTTGATAATCTCTCAAGCAGAGGTTTCATAAGATAACAAGATGTTGACAACATCTGTATGTAGGTTACAATGAGATTTTGATAGAGTTTCAAAGTCCAAAAGTATAGTCACCATCCCCCTCGAGCCATGGAATTTTTATGTATATATATGGATCAATGTCAATTTAGGATAATTATTTTTGATCATAGAGGATCGATGTCGATTAGCCTAATTTGGTCAAAAGTTAGCTTGGGTTGTTTCAAACTGCATGCTAAACCAAGTAAATGTAAAATTAAGTTGTTTTCATGGATTTTTGACAAGGGTAAGTTGTTGGAAGGGTTGTTGGGAGATTGAATAGGTTTTATTTTTATTTATTTTTAGGATTTTATTGTTAGAAATAGTAAAAAATGGGGTTAATTACTATTTAATGATAGTAATTAAGTTTAATTAACCTATGTGATAAAGGTAAATGGGTGGGGTGAATGTAATTATTTTAAATAATTATGAATGGGGGCCATTATATTATAAATAACATGATAATGTGATGACACACCACGTTAATACATGAAGGTGTATAAAACTAGCGTCTACAAATCAAACTCTTGTAGATATTTTTGACCAAACCCATACTAATTTGAAAGTTGAGCCTTATTTTAGAGAGGTATATTCATATATTTTACTTTATTTACCTATGCTTGTTATACTATTTCTTGCTATGGTTGTGCTATGTGAACCTTTTATTATTCTTAGTTATGATTTGGTAACCACTTTTGTTTTGTTTCTAAATTTGACCCTTTTTAAATTTATAGATGTGCCATTGTATGTTGTTTGGATGATGTGTCACTATTTGATTCATCAGTATCCATTATTTTTTATATTTTCCTTTTCAATCAAAACATGAATTGGTGTGGTGCCCATGCATTCTATGATATGCACAATAATATCTAGATCTATTCAATGGATGTAGAGGGGGTAGGTTGATCAACTTAGATTTAATAATTTCCAATAGTACCTCACTTTAACTATTAATTTATTTTTGAATCCTTTTTGAATCAATAGTTGTATATGTACTTTGTTTTGATTTATGACTTGTATATTAAAGAGTATTAGTAACTTTTCTAGGTGTAGATGTATATACATAGTTTATTCTAGCATATTCTGAAGACTATGTACATGTAATGAGATTTTCCAATAATGTGACCTATTCAATTAATAAACAATTTTGATTTATAAATATGATATTAGCTTTCTTATATTGATAATTTGATCCCTTAGAGTCTCACAAGTGTGAAATCTAATTATTTCTAATTGAACATGTAGGCACACACACTGTAGGAAGAGGTTTGAATAGGTCGAGTATGGGTATTAGTGATAATGTTATAAGTTTCTTCATCTCATAGAGGAGTGATATCATAGACCTAGTTATAGGTAAAATATATATCACCCTTATGGAGATGAAGAGGATAATAATATACTTTCATGTGCATAAGATGGCATTGAAACTTAAAACTTGGTTGCTAGCTTATTAATAGATACTTTATGTATGTAAGTATATGTTTCTTAATTGAATTTCACATTAGAGAAAAATGACATGCTATAGATAGAATGTAATATGACATAAATTTCAATTGATATAAATAATCATGTATATATGTGATTAAGTCCTTTTTGAGTTCATTATGAATTAAAGGAAACAAGCATGCAAATGAAAGTATTAAACTTCACATAAAAAAGAAATTAACTTATTCTATCATCATTGTCATCATTATATAAAATACAAAGTAGAATATGTATGAATAAAAAATCTTAGTGTGGGTCTTAGAAGGCTAAAAACATAGACCCTAAGTTTATCTATGGTTAGGGTTTGTACAATATTCAAAGTAAGTCATGTTCACCAAATGTTTTAACCTTTTAAGATTTAGTGAATGTAATTATTTTATTTGTTAAAGAGATAAGTAGACTAAATCAAGGAAATAATATTTAATAAATATAACCACTAATTTATAATAGAATTAAATGCCTTTGACTTTTTTAAAAATAGTAACAAATAGTGCAAGTAATAACTTAGCTAGAAAACAATTGAGATAAATGATTTGAGTGCTAAAAACTGGGATAGAAGTTGGTTTGAGTGTCATAAGATAGATCCCAATATCAAAACCCCTCCTATATTATATTTCCATAATTGGACAGTATCTCCATTATTATAAATGTGGCATTAATGTCATGATATTGGTAGTAGTGTCTTTTGTGAAGGACTATCTTGAGCTTCTGGGTGCACTTGTGTCTAGATATTTAAGCCCTATTCTTGCATGCACAAGTTTTGAAACCATATATATTTCTTATTTTGACTCAATTTGTGACTAAATTATAATCCTCCATTTTTCTAGGGCATACATTTGATACAAGCTAAAGTGTATTTTTAGTGGGGTAGGTTGGACATCCTCAACACCTTATTATGATGAGAGTTTCCTACATACCAATATTCTAAGAAGGGATCAAGCTCAATGTAGTTTCCCCACCTAAATTTTAGTGCAAGTGAAATTCAATATAGTATAATAGTATACTTTAGTGATTTAAATGTGATTGAGATTGGAAAGCTAGGTAATCTAAGCTTGGGATTACTATAGATAGTAATATATATAAGTAGAGTAGAGTAGGGATTGATAACCATAATTATGAACAAATTGTTCCAAATTTGAATGTGTATTTTGCATCTAATTTCCATATAATGTTTATAGGGATAAAATTCATGTATTTATACTATTCTAATTCTTGTGTGGGTGATAATATAGATCTATCCAACCCTAAGAAGTTTTAATTTTGAAAATATATCCATTTGGGGAAAAGAAAGGTAAAGGAAGTTAGCACCATTTTGGGAAAACTAGCACCATGTGGTGCTAGTGTCCTTATTATGAGGTTAGTGTCATTATTATGGTGCTAGTATCCAAGTGTTAGGGCACTAGGAACATCAGGAATGAGGATCTACAACTACTTTAAGGCTAAGTAGGGATGCCTATCACCTACATGAAGGCCAGATAAGTGTGACAATAAGCTCTAAGATAGGTCTAGGGATAAGCTAGGGATAGGTAGTCTCAAGTAGCACTCTTATCACTCAAAGATAACTTTTAGGTGATTACACAACCAATGTGTGTCTTAAATAATACACTATTCATTATTTCCCTTAATCATTGTTATGTGTCAAGAGTGTCCCTAAGGCATAGTCAATCTTTGAGGTATAAAGAAGCAATGACTTTATAGGTGTAGGTAGAGATAGAATAAATGTATTACCTAAATATTATTTTAGTTATTTGAAGGCCTATTGATAATCTACATTCCATGAGAAGGTAGTTGTTAAGAATTAGTTTTTACATTAGTATTTACATTTGGATATTTATTGAGAGATAAATATAATATTCTATGAATGAGTTGTTATTTGGTTGGAATATAATCAATTATGTTATTATTGTGAGTTATAATATCATTTGGTTGTTATCTACCTATGAGAGATTATAGTGATGTGAGAGATATATGGTGATATAGGTCACCCTATTTATAGGAAAGAATTTTCTTATATGTTTGTAATGTCGTGTATGATGAAGAATGTATTAAGGTCATAATATTATGTGTTAAAATATTTCCATATTATCTGGTGTTTGTCTCTATAATTTATCTTCATTATTCCTAGATTAATTGTGTGCAAACTCTGATAAATCCCATTATCTAGTATCAAAAAAGCTATGACTATGGGACTATGATATCATGTGAAGGGGAAGTAGTACATTGCTTTATCCCTATGTATTATAAACTTATTATTTGAGAGTATTAGTATATATAATAGTAGGGATAACTATCAATTCACCAAGAAAATATATCTATGATAGAACTAGATCATTACGTGAATCATTATATCAGGTTAACTCATTCCATCTCAAGACCACAATAGTTTCACCATTTCTACTAATTTCAATGTGCATCCAAGCTTCAGATCCATCTCATCAAGATCAATTTACCAATGACTAATTACCATTAGATTGATTTCACTCATGCCAAATTGTGTGGATCTTATTATTTTTTATATCCTTTATTGTGTTGGCTATAATGAAAGATTTTACCTTTTCACAATGTTATTATTGACTATGTATAAAACTTGTGTGCATCTTTTTATGGAATGATCTCATTACAAAAGAGTGGAAGTGTGGTGTTTGTGTAGCTAGTTATTGAGTTAGAAGCTTGTCTATTAGATCATTAATGTGTCAAATTGGTGGTCCCTACATGTCTGCTCAAGGTTTTGATAAAATTGAAGACTAGGAACAATATCATTGAAGATATTCATGTGGACTATGGATTCTAAAATCAATCTCTCACATGTATCAGAATGTCATCCTATTTCATGTAACTCTCCACTCTCGTACAACTTATAAAAGTCATGTATGTTATTATTGGTTGTTTTATATATTTTTGATAAGTCAAGTTCAAGTCTTTTTAGTAAATACATTGAGTCTTAGATTAATTTTGTTTTACATTATCACTATAGTCAATAATGTTATAGTATTTATTTTTATTTCATGTCATTTTATAGATGTATCATGAGTCAGTATATTTATAATGTATCTTTATTGTGTTGAAATCCCTTTAAATTATTAATTGTAAGGTCTTTAATGTTTAATTTTTAATGAGTCATGTTAAAATATTTTTAGGTTTTAATTATCTTTAGAGTTTATTTTATTTATGGTCATAGTTATTGAGTCAAATTAGTTATCCTTTCAAAATATTTAAAAATATCATTGAGTCCAAAAATTCAAAAGTGTCATATATCGTAATAGTTATTATTGTTTATTGTCATATAGTTAAAAATGTTCATTTTCATGTCAAGTGTGTTCAAGTCATAAAAAGTATCATCATTTGTAAAATTATTTTATGTCATTAAGTCGTCAAATTCAAACCCTTTACTATAATGGATGCATTATTGTTTGTACGTGACATCAAAATTAAGGGGGTTTGTAATATCAAAAATGATAGAATCAACTTCATCGACACTTTTGTTGAGAAATAAACTTTACGTACTAGAGGATAGAGGAAATGAAGGATAGAAGTTTTATATCCTTTCATTAATCACCAACTATGATGCCCTAAATGATTTGGTGACATATTTTGTGTGGTGTGTTTTTTCATAGTTTCCACTATATGTTTGTAAATAAAGAACAAAAGTACATTTTTGTATGTAATTAGTGAGAAATTCCAAACATAATTCTTAGATGTAAAAAACATAGTGAAAGGACAAATAATACCAATGTAAGATAATTCATAGATCTTGAAAAGGTTTGTGGTATATTTAAAAAACCATCAAAGGTGGATAATTGATGAGGTTCATGTTCATGTCAAGGTTTGTGGTAAACCTATTTAAAACCATCGAAGGAGTGAGCCTTTCTTTGGATGAAGATCATAAGCCAAATAATTGGGCATGACACAAGGGTGAGCATGTTGTAGTTGAGAGTGTGAATATTTTTACACCATGTAGAAACTAAAGGGGGGAGTGTTAGGAATTAGTTTTTCCATTAGTATTTACATTTGGATATTTACCAAGAGGTAAATATAATATTATGTGAGTGAATTATTATTTGGTTATAATATATTTGATTTCATTATTATTGTGAGTTAAAACAATAATATGTATATAGGTTGGTTTTTATCTACCTATGAGAGATTATAGGGATGTGAGAGATATATGGTGATACAGGTCACCCTGTTTATAGGAAAGGCTTTTATTATATATTTGTAATGTCCCATATGATGAAGAATGGAATAAGATAATATTTTGATATTGTAAAATATTTCCCTATTATTTGGTGTTTGGCTCTATGATTTAGCTTCATTATTCCTAGATTAATTATGGGTAAACTTTGATAAATCCCATTAACGATGCCTTTCTTTAAAATATGAGTAAAGGGATGGCATATTTCTACCAACTAAGAAATGAATTATCTGGTAGAGTAGATTTTACCCTATAGGATATAGAGCTATTTGATATTTGAAGGTGGAGGCATTTTGATAATGGCCTTAAACTTGGCTAGATTGACTTTAATTCCTTTACAATAGATAATGAAACATATAAATTTACCTAAACTGATATCAAAGACACACTTTTTAGGGTTAACCCTAACCTTGTATTGATGAAGCCTTTTGAATATTCTTCATAATACATATGGATGTCCTATTATAGTTTTTTATTTTCCAAATATATCATCTACATAAGTCTTTAAAAATTTCATGCATCATGTCATGAAAAATGATAGTCATTTCATGTTGTTATGTAGCACCTACATTACTAAGGTTAAATGGCATTATTTCATAGCAAAATGTTCCCCATGAAAAGGTGAATTTTATCTTGTGTTGATCATATGGTGAAATTTTAATATGGTTATATCTTGAGAAACCATCCATGAGAGATAGATTCTCATACCGATCTATGTAATATACAATCATATAAATAATTAACAAAGTAAAGTCTTCCTTTGGACATGCTTTATTTATATCTCTAAATTTGGTGCATCATTTGATTCCTTATAGTTTCTTATGGACTAGGACTATATTGGATATCCACTTTAAATAATCAAGAGTATGAATACATCCTACCTCTAATAATTTCCCCAATTATTTCTTAACAAGAATGGATATGTGAGGGTGCATCTTTCTCAACTTTTATTTTATTAGGTTGGCATCAAGATGTAAACTGAGGTGATGTACAACCAAGGAAGGGTCCAAGCCTAGCATATCTAAATAAAACCATATAAAAATATCAACAAACTCGTGAAGGAGGATAGTAAGGACTTCATGTTCCTTTTCATTGAGGGATGATAAAAATTTTATCCATTTTGGATCATCAAGGGTTCCAATGTTAACTTTAGTGGTGTTCTCCATGAGTAGTGTGGAACCATCTTCTAAAATAGTCAACAAAGTGGTATAGTGGTATTCATATGTGTCTGGTGGGTCAAGTGGCTTGTTTATTTATCCAAAGTATGAAGATTCTAAATCCCTAAGATATGGCATAGGCCATTCAACAAAGGCATGTGGACATTCTTGAACTAATTAATCAAATGGTTTCCACTATTTTTAATTGATTCTATAATAGCATGATATTTTAGAACTATAAGAGGCCTATGATTCTTTGGAGAGAGGGTGAACTTTTCTATCCAAAGGTTATTGAAATAGGATTTCACCATGGTACTTGTATTTATATTTACTTTTAAATATATTTCAAAAGTGCCTTAGAGAGGTTTTCATTTTAGGACCTCAATGTTCGATTTTGTTTTTATTTTTGCTTATGACCAAGGAAGTTCACCTACTCTCCAAAATAGGTAGCAAGTTTCATCATAATGGTATGTCCCTATTTATGAACATCAAATTACACATTGTCTTTGAGGCCCATGGATTTGTATATTTCCTTATCATTCTAAAAATCATCCAATGGTATGTAAGATTCTTGTCAGTCCCAATAAATTAGTTGGGGATGATAAAGGAAAAGAATGGGAAAATATGGCACAATATAAATGGTACAAATTAAATTTGGGTCAAATAAATTGGTATTAACTAACTCATCATAGATGTTATATTAGGAATTTGCATCATTATTGGCATTGTCTATATTAGTCAATAAATTAAAAAAACTCTCGAGAATAATAGGGTCACCCCCATGTGGCTTGTATCTAATTCCTCAAGATCATTTATGTTTAGAAATTGATACTATCTCAATAACTCATTATTTTTCCCCTAGTCCTTTTCCCTTGTAGGCTTGATTATCTAGTATTCATTTAGGAATAGTCTATTTTATATTCTGTTAATAGGTGACAAAATCATCATTATATAGCCATGAGTCATCATCAATCATGATTTCTTATTTCTCCTAAGAAGTGGTCTTGGTAAAAAAACCAATGGTCATGTTTGAGGAGAATTTTTCTTCTTTTGAAATTCCATTTTAGTAACTTGATTAGGAGGCTTACCATATTCTTTATTCATCTTAAGAAATTTGGTGATATGAAACATGTTTCCAATTTTATATTCCCCAAGGCCATTGTCCTAAATAGTGAAGTCATTGTATATTTCTATAGGTGGTATAGCTAAAAGTGGAAGAAATTGTGCTTATGTCCACATAATTGGATTATGATGGTTGATCAACTACATCTTTACCCTTTTTGGGAATAACTTTTATGACAAAGCAATAATTATAGCTCTCATATTCTACCTCCGAATGATTATAAAATCAATATGGCTATAGGTCATTAGGAATGGTATCTTCTAGTCTAGAATAAGGACATTTAATGCACTAATGAAGGGTGGATGACACAACACACAATTAATCCAAGGTTTACCAAGAATAAAATTATAGGATAATTCTAGATCAAGAACATGGTAGAGAGTATCATGTTAGAGGCCCAACAAAAATAGGTAAGTATATGGTTCCTTGAGATTCTCTTTCCTCATTATCATAATATTTGATGGTAATGGTATCCACCTATAGATCAACTAATGTTTATCTTTTGACTAAACTAAATGTTACAATATGTGTCCCTAGACCATTGTCTATGAGGACTCTTTTGACCTTGTGCCTAGAAATGATTGCTTCTATGTAAAGTAATTTGTTGTGCAAAGGCCCTAGGGATGACATGTATGTTTGATCAAAAGTGAATTTCTGGTGTAGATCCAAATGACTCACAAGTGTTTGAAATTTTTAATGTGCAATATCACTTGGAACTTTGGATTGGCTTAAAAACTCACTCAATATGTTTTTGTGGATATTTGATGTATGTAAAAGATCTAAGATAAAAGTTTACACCAGAGCCTTTTGTGATTATTCCATAATATCACAAGGTTTATCATGTATAGGATTAATTAACTTGATATTTTTAGGGAAGAACCTTGAATGGGATTTTTGGAGGAAGGAGGCAGAGGGCCTTGAATTGTAACCTTTGAGTATCAAGTTGAGATTGTAGAATCTTGAGTCATAGATGGGTTATTATAATTAGAAGGGGAATAATTAATTGAAATTTTAATTTTATGTGTTTGATTGGTGTTTAAACCATTAAAAACCAAAGTAATATTAATGACATATGGAGGTGGAGGTCCTAGAATAGATGTTGAAGGTATTTGGTTATTATTGGGGTTCATAATATGATTGATATAAATGGTGGAAATATGTCCACTTGTGGTATAACCTATAGCATTTTAGTCATAAGGGACACTTTTGTAATTGACTTGGCTGTAATGGGAATCTTGACCTTGATTTTATTTTTATTGTTGTTATTGTCTTTGATGTTGATTTAGAGGAGATATATTTTGATTTTTAGCATTGTGTTATGGAAATGGATTTTGATATATACCTAATTATTTATTAGACATTATGGTAACATTATCTAATGTCATCTCTCCACTTTTAAGTAAATCTTGAATAAGATGGTATAATTACATGCATCTATGAATAGAATGGCCTTTTATTCGATGGTAGTCATAAAACTCATTCTCATTGTACTAATCTAGCTTAGGTTGGTTTTTAAGAAATGGTCTTCATACTATCCAAATGATCATGATAGTGGCAACTATATTTTTTAGGACCATTTCAATGGGTTCACCAATATTACTACAAATTTTGTTATTATAATGGCCTCATCTTATAGGTGGACTTTGTAAATAAAGAGGTTGATTAGGTGAGTTTAGTTGAATAGGCTATGGTTTCACCATTTTTAAATGACGAGATTCAATCACTCCATCTCTGAAAACATTTTTTTAATTAAATGGCTTTGGATTTTCTATTATATTAGCTTGCTTTGATTTTGATTTTGAGAATAAATCTTAATCGTACCTTTGTCAATAAGAGCTTGTTTAATTTATATCCCATTAGTGATAATTTCTTCAAATGTATTATCACAAATAATTTTGATGTTATGAGAACCATAAAACTATATATTTGTAGTAAACATCATGGTCAATTACCTATTAGGGATATTATTAAGAATTCAGCTAGCTAAAAAATTCCACCATTGCAAATAATTGGCAAAGCCTTCTGCCCCTCTTTTTTTAGTTTAACATAAGTCCATAAAGGTAAAATCATGTTATACATTGCATGATAAGTATTTTATAATTTTTTTTGAAAAATCATCAAAGTCTTTCATGGAATTATTGGGTAAAATAAGGAACCATCTAGAATGTGTCCCATCAAGCTACAGGGAACAAGTTAAGTAGGCATATTGGGCTATACACCACTTCTTGATAAGCAACAAATAATTATTTAAAATTTTCCTTAGGGTAACATTTTATTTTTTATTTTTCAAATTTAGGCATCTTAAAGTTATGTGTAAAAGTTATTTTAATATAGCTCATGTTGAAAGGATAGGTACATATGTCATCTAATTTGAACTCCTTACTTTGATTTCCTACTTGAATGACAAAAAATTCATATTTAACCTCTTGTAAATATTAAAATATAGGGTTATAATAAGAGGGATTAATTATATTGTGTTGGGTAATTTAAATTATATTACCTTGACCTAGATGGTGAGGTGGTACTGAATAGTAAGGAATTTGAACACAACTAGTTGTACTGGGAATATTCACTCTTTGTATAGAGTTGTATTGATGATAAGGGATATTTTATTGGGTAAATGGAACTTCTTGTTGAGTGAAACATTTATTTGGAGGAAAATAATGTATTAACATAGGAATGTTCTATTGATTATTAAATGGAAATTGATGGGATTAAAGGAGAACCTACTATTGATTCCTAGGAATTTGACATGTAAGAAGAACTTGTTGGCTAATTGGCACATATTATTGACTTGAAGAGGATCCTTGTTGAATAGGAGTTTAAATTGGTTTATTTATACAAAAAAAAAATTGTTAAACAATGGTGGTTTGGGATTGATTAGTATTTTTTTATTTAGTATTTTGGTTTCCACATATTGAGGTGGGGGATTGGCAATGTGTTATTACAGCTCAAATGGATTTACAAATTGTTGTTTTAATGCATTGTATGGAAAATGTCATGGAGATGATGGAATAATGTTTTTTTTAATGTTTTATTTAATTTTATGTGGGTTATAATAATCTACATGATAGTTATCCACCATATTTTTGGTAGAGATTACAAGGAGACTTGAACCTGGATTAGTTGCTAGATTGGTTTTGATTAGGAATGTGTTAAACACATATAAAATTAAGGTCATGGTAAAAAATGGATTTATAATATAAATGGAATAAATATATAAGTATAATGATTATTAAATTGTATTATTAATCTCCACCAAAGATGGATTTTGAATATCCAATGTAGTAAGGGAGCTAGTAAGACTATAGCCAAAACCTATTTAACTTGTTGGATCTAATTTTCAATAAATTGGATTTGAGGAGATTGATAAATTAGTTGACATTTCCCTTTGTTTGACACAATAATATCTTGGGTCTAATTTGGCATAAAATATTATTTTTGGCCAAGAGCACCTTGGTTATCTATTAATGTAGTAGGTGCTTGTTTGGGTGCTCTAACCATGTATCATAAATCCTCCACGTGAAAATTTGGGGGGGGGACCTTGAACACATATCAATTATCCTAAAAATATGTTCATATTTATTTTTAAATAATTTTAAACCAAATTCTTCATCTATAGTCATCACTAAGTGGTGGATTGACAAGATATGTTGGATTGGGTTGATGTTTGGTGCCAAAAGACACATGTGATAATTATGATTGGTCTTGGTCTTGGTCTCAATTGGGTGAGACAATTAGAAGGTATGGATTGTGTTTTTGAATTGAAAAATTATATGGTTCATTAGAAAGGTATTATTTGGTTTCATCATCTTCCACATATGAATAATATCCATAGGGATTACACTCCAACTCTTCATCAAATAAAGGGTTGTAAATAACACCACTACATGTATACCTAAGCTTGTATATATTTATAATATTCAAATTAAAAGGTATTAAATGCCTAAAATTATGTATTTACTAATTACATGACCTCCCTTGGGATATCACTTGGAAATTTTCTTAACAATGCAAATGGTTCAAAAGTGTTTATCAAAAGATAAAACAAAAAGTTTAGGCACAATAATTTAAAGTATAAATATTCAATGTTTAGACTTGGAAATGGTTTTCACTTGATATTGTTTTTAAAATATCTTAGATATTGAAAATTTAGTTTTGTAAGCAAATAAAATGAGACTTTTCCTACTTGAGAAACCTTATAAATTTTGGAAATGTATATGGTTGGCAAACAAATGGTCTTGGTTGATAATGGTAAATAAATTTTTGAACTAGACTCCAAACTTTGGACTTTTCAAAGGAAATTAAAATTTTAAATTGGACTTAGAATTTAATTTGGTCTTGAAAATGGTATAAGTAATTAGATTTTCAATTATCATATACATAATATTAGCTTAGAATTATAACTTGATTGAAAATCAAATGGATGGCATAATGGCATACAATAAACAAGAAGTTTGGAATTTGGTTTAACTTTATAAATAAATTTGATTGGGATTCAAAGGACAAATATTTTGGTTCAATTTTGGTGGCCTAATGGTGTTGTTTGAACAAGAAAGGAAGGTTTTCAAAACCAAGTTTTAGAATATCACTTTGGTTAGACTTAGATTATGGGCAGAGTAATAACTCATCATGTGTACATAAAATGGTTTTGATTTTGGATTTGGTTAGTTTGATTTGGTATTAATTATAAAATTTATTTTGAAACAATAATAAAATAACAAAACACATGTATTAAAAGTATATTTAGTAACTAGAATATTTTCACATCACATCCATTGAGCCTTATGAAACACTTGCCTTGACAAAGGATTAAAAGTTTAAATGTTCATTAAAATAATTATTGCAATTATTGGTAGTATTTTTACACCCCTTCTCTCTCAAGGTTTGTAAGATTAAGGTTATTTAGGGGATGTTACCTTTACACCTCTACATCAATGAATGATATGTGTCAAAAGAGGGATCTGTGAAACAACCCAATCAAGACATTCATGATAGGGTCTTTTCCCTTTGCAACCACATTAGCCATAAGGGCTTGAATGAAGTGCTACCAGATTTGGGGTTTGCTTATTGTTTTATAATGGGATATCTAGATTATCCCTAAATACCTCATTATACATGGGCATAAATCCATCAATAAATAATTTCAATCTCATTTCCAAGATTATTCCTTTCTAGGGTACTATATGTTGACCTTGAACATTGGAAATAACTCCCCATGATTACTTTCCTCACATGATTTTGTGTAAGCATAAAGATAGGTTTTCATGATGGCATGCTCCTTAGTTTATATACCACACCATTTAAGTGGGATTTTGTATGATGTTAGGATGTCACTTCTTAGGTCAATTCACCCCTAATGACTTACGATAAGGTTATGAAATCCACCCCCCTTAAGTCAAATGAAAAAAATGTTAAAAGAAAATAGAAATATTTATGTTTCTGAGTCACCCAAAAGGGGAGATCATACATGTAAAAATAACCCCATAAGATAATTAAAAAATCAAGAAAACTTGTATAAAATTAAATGACTTGAAAATAAATAAGTTTGTTAAGGCTAAATTCAAGTGTAGATTAATTGTAGTGTCAAAATTGAAATGTGAGATAGATTTGAATTATTTTAACTTAAAACACCACTCTTTGATAAATACCTACAACATAAAATGATTAAAAGTTTAATAATGGTGATTTTGAGTCAAAAGGAGCTTGAAAATAGATTTTTTTAAGTCTCAATTTTTTTGGCAAAGAATGATTTTGTTGATCAATAGGATGATTTTTCCAATTTGAATAATTTCACCAATTAAAAAAACTTGTGAATAGAACACAAAAAAGTTGGAGGATTAAAAAGGGGTGAATTCATGGATAATCAGGATGATGTTCCTATTTATCAAGATTATTTCATCAATTCAAGTGATTTCCTTGATTCTAAGATGCTTCAAGTAGAATACATTTTTACCATTTTAACTTGATTTCATTGATTTGGTCATGATTTCACTAAAAATCATGTAATTCCACTATATGGCTCTATGCAACATAAATTATCAAAAACATAGAGAACATGATTTAGTTATTTTGCATACAAATTCATTGATATGGCTATGAATTCAATGAAAAGCTTGACAACTTCACTTTGTGTATCTAAAGATAAAAGAAATTGTTAAATACATAGAATGTTATTTCACCATTTTTAATACAATTTCACCAATATTAAATACAATTTTGCCAATAAGTAAGGTTATTTCACAATTTAGACCTTTAGAAATAACACACATAAAATTTTAAGCCTATGAGTTTTCTAATTAACAAGCCAAAAGAGGACAAAGAATGTCAAGAGAAGAATGAGAAAGAAGGAGTCAGCAAAGAGGAATCTGAAAATAGTAAAGAAGAAACTGAGGAAAATCAGAAAGTGTCAGAGGAAGATATTGTCCAAGATGGCCCTGTTGAGGACCCTGTTTCAAGAAACGAAAGGGAAAATACAGTTCAGGATGACAATCAATAAATGGACATGGAAATTCAAACTGGAACAAAAGAATAGTATCAAAGGGGCCGAGAGGATCACTTTGAAGAAGGCGGGAACAGTCCCAATAAGAATTCTAAGGAATGGAGAGAGAAAAGGTAGAACGATGGAAGTCACACACCTATGAGTTGGGTTAATTGCAAAGCAGAGGCTTCTCTCCAACTTGATTCTTGGATGTGTAAGGAGATTAAGGATCTCAAAAGGAAAGTGGAAATTATGGAAGATAACCAAAAAGCTGCATGGAAAAAAATTAACAACATGGAAAAATAGATAAGAGATATCCCAGTCAAGCTCAAAGATTACGAAAATAACCTTCGGGAACTCATTAGGGAGAATAGAACGAAAATGGAGGAAGTAACATCCAATATTTGTGCTGCAGCTGCCAATATTGGAAAAAGAGCTAGCGAGGAGACCAAATCTTTGGAGGGGCCTAGCAAAAGGATGAGACAAAGCTCAAGAAAGAAGGCTACATAAGAGGGAGCCAAGTTGGCGGCAATTACCACTCAGGATACTATTGTGAAAGGTATAGAAACTATGAAAATGATTTTGGAACTGGAAGAATAGTCTGGTTCTTTTTGCTGGTTATGTTTTTTGGTCATATTCTCTAGTTTCTTTTTGTAATCTTCTATCTATGGTGTAGCCATATCTATGTTAAATTTGGGTTTTGACCAATGGTCTCTCTGGTGGTTTTAGGTCCATTTAAAACCTATTTTTGCTACTTCTCTGTAGTAGTTTTTAGGTTCTACCTGTGGGAGTTGAAGCTTTATCTTTCTTTCCTTGTACTTAGGTTTCAGGATCCCATCAAAACCTATTTTTACCTTTATCTAAAACAAGCCAAATTCATCGATTATGAGGATGTATTCACTAAAATATATATTTAATTCACTATCTACACCTAAATGTGTTTTGACATATTTTTAGAGGAAAAGAGAGTTAGATTATTATAAGGATAATTTTGGTAATTATAAGAATGTTAGTGGTCTAAAAAATGTTGTGGGATATATCTAATCCTTCAAGAATTCCCATCGAACATGCCATTATGTAAATCAAGAATCTAATAGGAGTTATTAATTTTTTATGAAATAAATCCAAAACAACTTGAATACATAACTACTCAGGTGCAATCGCTATGGTGATCTAGGATAATCAAACAAGAAATGTAAATTGGAGGGATAAAAACAATGCTTTTACCTCCCTTGAATATATGCTTGAAGATTAGTATAAAATGGTTTGAGCTTGGCTTATAGATATAGGAGACTTTGTCAATGTTTGGATCCTTACGTGGGTAACACCTCTCTTTGTCTACACTTGGTCTTGGCTTTGGCTTGGCATGAGAGAATAAAGTTGATGAAGATTCTTAGAATAATCCAATAGATTAAGTTTACATTAGGAAGCTTGATGAAATGAGAGATAGAATGGTTCTATTTATAGATTCCTTGAATGAATATGGACCGTTCATCTCATCATAAAATGGAGGGCTGAGTATCAATCCTAGAATCCATGATTATAACTTAGAAGTGTGTAATATATGACATTTAGTACCTTTTAGAGTATGGAAGGCAAATTGGAAGAAATTCCAATCATTTATATTCTTAAGTGTGTAAGATGGGTATAAGAGATGTAAGAGTGTGTGTAAGTGGTTGTCATAATCCACCTTTCCCAAACTTCACTCCATTCCATTGACATGCCCATGACATCATCTATATGAGGCCATAATTCATTTTTTTTACTTTTAGGGAAATAGGTTATTCCAAATCCATGAAATGTCTTATTATAAGAATGATTGGGATAATTAATCAAGGTGATTAATTAGTAATTAGAAGAAAGGCAAGGTTTGTAATATCTATTTTTTAATCAAGCATTCACTTAATTATCATGTGAAGACACTTGTAAAGGGATGAATTGAATAAGGATGAATCAAAGAAGACAAATGATTCAATATGATCCATTACCCCAAATAAGGATGTATCATTGTAATTTTAAATTAAATTGGTAGTTATTTGGGTCTAGTTGGATATTTCTAGTTAAATTTGAGTGTGATTGTGAAAATTCATTATGAACACAATTTAGACATGGAAATAGCTAAAATGAAATCTCTAGAGAAAAATGTAGGGTTTGGTGGGATTATGTATTTACAATGTATTTTGTTGAGTTTGGAATTGGTCACCGTGTTCTTAAGAATATGGAAGAAACTAATTAACACTTTGGGATGGGAGGTGGATTAGGATATCATTAAGGTGGGTATCACCTTGGAGGATATCCATGCTTTATTAGGACTTATTATTTTGGGTAAGGCTATGGTGTGTGATACACCAAAGATGGACACTAAGAGATAAACCTTAGCCTTATAGGCAATTGGCTTAGAGAGATATATAGATGTAGGCTTTCAAGTATGACTATGTATGTGTTGTTCATTATAGACATAGAAGGCTATTATTGAATTTGTGAAAATTCATGTGATCTTTCATAAGTTGGATGGGAAGGTCCCATTACATATTTTTGCATTATTAAAGTCCATGTTGGATCATGGCACACTATATTACTTGGGAGATGTTATTTGGGTGTAGTTGATGCATGATTTTTAAAGTATTCTATTAATAAGATAGATGACCATGGACCTTATTATATTATTGTATTCCCTATGTATCGACATATGGTATTACCACATGTAGTGGATTATGTCATTCCATTTATGTTGAGATGGAGATAGGATCACATGGTTTATGTTGTACCACATGCCCTAACATTACATATTATTACACAAGGGTATATTAATTAGTATCTATATTTGGGCACTTAAGATACATGGCAATCATGGCCAGGTACTTTTCAAGCTCAAGGTCAAGTGATAATCACTATACATTATGTGTGGTGAGTAGATCCACATATAATTGCTCATTTTCTAGGGAATTTATTATTACCATGTCCTACAAGGTTGATAGTATTCATAAAATATTAGGATTGGAATGAAAGAGAGTGGCATGAATTAGGAGGTATAGTTATGCTAGTAAATTTTCTTGTTATCTACCCTCATCGACCTAGGGTGTCGATATGATAATGTTGATGATAAAGAGAAGATAGAGGAATAGATTCTATAGTATATAAATAGGTGGTACAACCATCACCATGGACATAGAAATAGAGAGAGCTCTATTGTAGTCACAAGTAGATCCTCAACCACATGAGGACCTAGCCACATAGTCTGCATTATGTTGGTCTATTATGAAGTGGATTCACATTAAAGTGAATCATGCTCATATGATTTATCTAGGTCAATATAGAGGCTTTGTGCCACTATAGAGCCATTCATCCTAGGATGTGCTTAGTGACCATGAAAATGGAGTAACTATTGGTGAGTAAGATGTGATTTCTTGTGATTATTTTGATTTAATATAGAGATACATACTAGAGATATATATGTTTTTAGAGATATATATGATTTAATATAGAGATACATACTAGAGATATATATGTTTTTGGAGATATATATGATAAATGATGTGATTTTTATTTTTATTTTTTTTATAAGTGGTAGTGGAGGAGACCAAATGGGTGACCATGGTGGAGATATCACATCATGATATATTGGTTACCTCAGCATAATATTATGTAGATGATTGATCATGTGGTTCTTTCAACACCTATTATGTTAATTCTTTTTGATTGGTTGATGAGGCATCTTGAGAGTTGTAGAGACTAGAAGATACATCTTAGATATTAATACCACTAAGAGTGTTTGATGGGGATATATGATCATGATAGATGTTAGTTGAGGAGTGAGCATCACACTTAAATATATCTAGATAGTTGGCATAGGTGTAGGTCCAGCTGATCCATATATGAGGACATGTGGATGGTTTATAATCATAGACATGATCAATACAATGGATTTTTTAAAAATGGCAATCACATACCTCAATGGGTAGTATAACATGTCCTAATGATGGACATCAATCTTAGAGATTTATTTTGCACTTTGATATATTGTATCATAATTTTTTTATCTATTTATATAGATATATGTTATTGATGATTGATGGATATATGTATTTTATTTTTATTAAATGTATTGATTTTTATATGTTATGCAAACATTTGTTTGTGTATGTGTTACTCTTTTCTATTAATTGTGATCAAATTCATGGTTTAAAACAATGATGTAATGGAAATAGAAATTTAAAACAATTATAATTTTATAAAACTTTTTAAATGGAGTTAAAATGTAAATGACAAAAATTTAAGTGGTAATGAAATAAATGTGAATGTAAATAAACACACAAGTAAAGATATGAAAGTGAACGCATATCAATGTAAGAAAACAAACACATATATGTAAAATGTAAGAGAATTTAATATCAGTGTAATAAAAGGTAAGAAAATAAAATAAATATAAATGTAAGATACGAACACAAACAAAGAAATGTCAAATGAAAATAAAATATGAGAGATGTGAAAAATAAAGATGACAAACCAAACTAAAGGCTTGTGTTAATATGCAATGTAAAGTATGGCTATTTATATCACTACATTATATATAGTTGATATAGAATTTAAGGTAATTTTTTGAGGAAGGCCTGGTCCTATCTATGGTCTTATAGTGAAACTGAAAAAGGCAAACTAAAGAGGTGTAAAAATGGAGGGTATTTATAAGAAATAGGGGTATTTTATGAGGAAGGCTTGGTCATATCCAAATTCTTATACTAAAACTCATAAAAGGGAAACCAATGATGTATGATAAATTATTAAATTATACTTATCAATGGGAATAGGGTGAATGAAAAACATTAAATAGGTGATGTATAAATCCTTATTAGAAATGAGACACACTTAAGTAAATGTGCCCATGTTAATAAATATTTAAACAACAAAGACCTAAGATACTACAATGAGTAGATGAAAATATTGATCTTGACAAGTGAATTACATAGATCATATCATGAAGGTTTTTGATACATGAAAATTAAAATGGACCTACCTTCCCATGATGTGTTCCCTATTCTTCAAGACCCCTTATAGAGTCATCAGTCTACTATGAAGATTCGCTAGTTGTGTGAAAAATTAGGTGGCACTAGATAATATAATGAGACATCCTATCCTAGTCTACTGGACTACCATAGCCCAATGGACCTTGGTTTTAATATAAGGCCAATTTTTTATTTTTATATATAAATATAATATGAAATGTGAAAAAGAAGAATCACATCTTTTGGTGTGATTTTGACTTTTGAATTTGTAATTGCCTTTTAATCATTACCTTTTATTTTAATGATTTGGATTTTATTTTTTTATGGGTTTTTTTGTTCCTCCTTTGAATGTATTTTTAAAACCAATCATGAGTGATATAAGTAGGAAACAAAATAAACATTACACATTAATTATTAGAAAGAAGTGATTAAAGACTATGACATCCAAAAGGTTCTTATACTTGCCCACAGATAAGTGTGCAATCTCAAGACTAACAATGTGTGTTTTTATTTGATAAGGTAAAATTAGAAGGTTTTACAAGGACATGAAACATGATTTTAAAAAAATGTAGAATAAAATGAAGTAATCTCCAAAGGCTGAGAAACATAATATGATAGAACAAAAATAGCTAGCTACATACTAGTGTAGAAGACAATAAAATAAGACAATAAAGAAATTACACAAGGAGGATAGTATCCTCTATGAGTGCCTTAATATCATCCTTTTACTCCACCATATCCATTATATTTTTCTTGGTTATATTTATGTGAGTCTTATTATTTGGTCCTTCCATGATGTTTTTTCAAATAATCATTCTCAACTTCTTCTAAGGCAACTCCTTATTTGATGAATTTTTGAGGGGTAGTTCAAAAGAGGGTTTTGGAGTATGGATGTCCATTGACCTAAAATCCTATTTATTGGTAATAATATTATACCCAATGTGTTTTTAAAGGTTTTATAGAATTTTGGTGGCTTCCCTATTTATGGAGTTCCACTCCTTTATCAGGTCAACCAAACCAAGTCTAGCTTCATAGAGTTTTTTGTTGAAAACCTCCAACTATATTTTATTTTCCCTAATTTCCTTAGATAAGGGATCCCTTCATTTTTTATAAGTTTCTTAAACATTCCCTTCCATAAAAATAATGGGTTTTGGTTTGTTTAGTATAAGTTAAAGAGGGAGTTACCCCATGGTGATCTTAGAAAAGGGGCTTGTGGGGGAAGGTCTAGGTAGGGGATGGTGAGATTCTATGGTTAGGTCTTCCTTAAGGGAATCATACTCCATATAATACCCTCCCAATGAGACATATTTATTGTGCAGGGTCTCTCCATGCTTGACAAGTAAGAAAATAAGGCCTTGATGGATGATAGAATTCACTTCATTGATTTGAAAGGCGAGGGCTATGATTTTAAGAGATTTTAAAATTTAGTAGAGAAACCTAATTTTAAAACCTTGAAAATTTTTAATAATTAGAAAGTGGTGTGATAAGATAATCATAAACTTATCTTCCAAAGTAAGGTATTTCATTATTTGCAGTCACACCTCTGGCTAGTACCTCAATAGGTCCATTCATAAAAATCCCTTTTTATTAAATTTTTAAGTCTCATTTGTCCTAAAGAACCTATACATTGGCTCCATTTTATTTAATTGGTCTTTAAAAGCTTAATACCCCTTGTAAGACGTTCTAGTTACCTCATTTATTATTTCCTCAATAAAAGAGATTTTAATTCCCCTTATCTCCATAATTATTTTATTCCATGTAGCCACAAAATCCTTTATGAGTTCTACATCATGTCCTATGATTATCTACATATATTCTATCATTCCACATTTATGTAATTTTTTCTAGACTTTATTACTAGTTCAAACCTCTAAGCATGAAGTTAGCTCGAGCCTATCTCTATCTCCCTCATAATATGCTTGCCTGAGAGAGGGGTGTTTGAATGGTGCTTAGGTTCTACCTTTTCCTGGTAAATCTTGAATTTTATGGAATCAAAGATAATTAATTAAATGACATTCACCCAAATTGTAACAATGAACACCCATGTAGGACTATGATGTATTGACATGTTTTGTAAAACCTTGTAAGTCAAATGTGATTTTCACACATGCAGCTAATAAAAGGATGATATGGGATAAATGAAAGTCATGAGAAACATGTATGTAATATATGGTACAATGATAAGTATGATTTATATATAATCACAAGGTAAAATAGTATATTATTTGTGTGTGGTCTAATATCCATGTCACATAAATAACCATACTATTGAACAAAGGAGATAGCACAAGCATGAATGTAAGGGAAAATCATCCCAAAATAGGTAGAATATAAGTGTTTAAAAATTAATATTTACATGTAATTAAAGATATGAATTTGAAAATGTAAAAACATAAGATTTTTAAATAAATTACCATTAATATAAAGGCAAAATTGGAAAAATAAATTAGCAAGCCAAAATAACAAAATATAAGCAATGCATTACAAATTCTATAATGAAGTAAAATTATCAAAAACTACTCTAGTGAAAATATGAGGAATAATATGCCATATAAAAATAATGTGCTCACAAATAATGATAGATTTCATATAATACATCATCAATAACATCGGATAAATCCTATTGTAGCTAGAATCTAACCTTAATTGTAGTATCATATATCTTCACCAAAATATGTGTGAGGAATTCATGATACATTATCTTGATGGAGAATATGGGTATGCTATAATAATAAATTTGAACATGAGTCATCTATTGTGAATTATAACCAATGTGAGGAAATGGTGATATAATGTAACTAAAATCATTATATCTCTAGGATGATGAAGGGTATGGGGAAGGCTGAACCTTTACCTATGAATGATCATAGGTATGATGTTGAGAAGGTGATAGTGTAGGCTATGGGAAATAATGAAGGTTATATTGTATTAATATACACTTATATGTGTGATGTGTATCACATTAATTCCAAAGACAATAAACATATCGATGTTTAGGGATATACTCTAGAAGTATCTTAAGAGGAGGTATGTTCTTATCAACAAATTATGTCTTCTCTAGATGAAATGCATCAACATATTTCCAAATTTTTTGGCAATGAGTATAAGTATGTTTGTTTTTGACATGAAAATAACAAGTGCATCATGGATTAGTTTACTAAAGAGGTATGTTGTATATATTACAGGTAGAGCCTGATTCCTATTATTATGTTAAGAACCTTTGATATGCATGACAATCCTTGGCCTAATGACCATCAACCTTATGAAATTCACAATATAGCTAGTTTACCCATTACATAGGTTGGGGATCAGACTTAGGAAAAGGTAATATGCCTTCACTACTAGTATGACTACTCAGAATACGATCAAGAGTAGTCTCAAAAACTATGATAAAAGATCTCAATATTGTTAATATGGCTAACATCTTAAGAGGGAACAAACTCAAAAGATCATAAAACCTAATAAAATGATATGGACCTATCATGGCATGGTCTATAATCATGCTCTTAAGAGGCTCGATATCAAATAAATTATAAGTAGTGTGTGTGTTTATTTCATCTCAGACTTATGAACATCAAGTTAAGAAGAGATAATTCTAGGTGTATTATAAGGAGAAGGAACTACATGAAGAGAAGGAATAATATATAAATGTAAATAATGTTTTAAATAATAATGATATATAAGTACTTATACATCTTTGGATTTTGAAAATCCAACTAAAAATGGGTCATATAATGAATATCCATCATCATAATCAAGTGTATGAATATCAATAGTACAAGAATCAATTATTTTATCGATTGATGAAGCATGAGGAATGGATTATTTATTCTTCATTATGATAGTGGGGATATCATCTAGTGGTTTTTAGAGATACCTAGGTCATAGAGAAGAGGTAATTTAGTAGTGATGTGTGAAGGTAGATCATAACTTTTTATTTTCAAATTGATCTCATCAGATTCATCATCATCAAAATCTAATATTTTAGGTGGTATATTACCCATATTTTTAGGTAGCCATTATAACCTATCTAAGAGTTATCAAGATAATTAAATCATTTATATTCATGAAAAGGAATGTTATGTAAAGTTTCAATAGTAGGTATTTTGAAAACACCACATTCTTGTAATTGTTTACAATTATAGGGGTTTGTATCTCCTTGAATATTATAGATAACAGTGTTGTGAGGTAGCTTTACACATTGGCATGTTTATGTAGTTATAGCTCTCATGTGGTGTATTCAAGGTCAACTAAGTAAAATGTTATATGATAATTAAAATTGAATATTGTGACCTTAATATTAATGGTGATAGGAAGAACTATGATAGGAAGCCAAACACAACATAGAGGAGACATTTATCTTCAATCATAGCCTTGATATGTTTTTTGGGTAGATTTATGGTTAAATTTGAATACCCAAGTGTTTTAATAAAGTGAAATGAATCCACACAAGTACAATAACCTTCATCAATCAAATCACATTTTACTAGAATATCACCAATTTGGACACTAATGAATAATGTAGAATCATTTGCGTAAAATAATATTTCATCAAGAATATTTGAAGAGAGAGGAAATTAGAGTGAGAGATAAGTATCTATAGTTTTGTTCATGTCTATGGACATTTCTTCACATTGTTTAAGGATGTTATATTTAGACCCAGATAGAGTGTCCTATTTCCTCACAAGTGAGGGTCATGGGATGATCATTTCAGTTAATATTTGCATTAAACAATTATGATGATGAGGAGAAGTCCTCATAAGTTATAAAAAAATAATTTGAGATGGGAGATAATAAATTTTTATGATAGGATCACACTCATCATATCTAATTGGGTCTATGTTAGATAAAAGTGTGTAATATTTAAGTCCATTGAAGGAGTGTAAGTGCATTTAATTAGATGTAAATAAAGAGTATTTAATTGGTATTTTGATGATTTAGTTTGGCCAAGTTTGTTTAATCGGTATGAATTTGGTAATGTCATTGGTGGCATAATTTGGTCAATGATTGATTCTTTTGAATATTTGGATGTTGTATATGGTGAAGAATTCAAGGAAGTAGATTTATTTTTAGTTTTTGAGGTAGGTAAGTCAGAGTTAAGAGAAGTTGATGATAGGTGAGAAGTATAATTTGTATCAATGGAAAGAGAATGAGTATCCAAATGTATATTTTTATTAGACATGTGGGATAATGGATGAAGGAGTATGTTGTGTTTTTAGATTTGTTTAAATCATTACCATATACTATATTCTTATAAAGTGAGATTAATAAGTGTATTTAATAGTACATAAACTTGGGAAGTTATTATAGTTGGAATATCAATAAATATCAATGTAGGATATGACTCTCCTTATATTATTCATATTTCAAACATTATCATAATTAATGAGGGAGTGGATAAGGATCAATGTAAGATATGAATCTCATCATATTATTCATATTGACAACATTATCATAATTAATGAGGGAATTAGGATCAATAAAAGTTGTAAAATCCTTGGAAGTGAGAGGTTGAATATTACCTGATGGATAATTAGAAAGAGAATGTTTATAAATAGTAAGAAGAAAATTAGCTTGATTAAGGCTATCATTATTAAGTTTCATTTCATGAGCCTTATCTTCCATTTCATAAACTTTTTAGCACTCATAAATTAGGGTTTCATGATCAAAATTAGGACCAAGGAGATATTCAAGAGTAAATTTTCAAATTTGGTAAGAAGTTTCATGATAATCACCTTGAATTACATGATCCCAAAAAAAATTGTGTGGATCTAACTTAAAGACCTCATGGTGAATGCCTAGGAAGACAAATTTGAATTTCTTCCATGGAAATTAGTTTGAGGGAATCTACATTATTCACATGGGAAGATGTAAAACTAGGTTGTTGGAAAAGATTGGTCTAAATTGGTTATGAAAGAGTAACATCATTGGAACCACTTGGGAGGATAGTGTGAATAGTGTGTATGGAATCATAGGTATTCCTAACACCATCAGTTGTATCATTCTATTTTTTATATTTTGTAAGCATTCAAGTTATGGATAGAGGGTGGGAAGGATCAAATTGTCTTATCGGATAATTTTGATGTTTAATTTGGTATAGGGATTATTCTTAAGATTTTGGAGAGGGATTCTAAACACAATATTAAATTTTAGTATGAATATCATTAGTGAAAAATTAAAAGAGATTATCTTCTAACATATTACATTTAGCTTTATTGGATAAAGATTTTCATATCTTAATGAATACTTTCTATTTTAAATTCTGATTATTTATAATTGATAAAGTGAGCTAAACTATTTTTAGGAAGATTTTTAGTTTTGAATTCCTATAATAATTCCTTAAATAAGTATTCTAGACTAGATATAGTATGAGACTTGAGTTGATTATACCAATCCAAAGGGTCACCTAAAAAAAAATTAGCTAAATCTTGGTGGTAGCAAAGATATTGAGCTTCATGTAATATTTAAATAAGTTTTTGAAAGATTTTAAATTCAATGAAGGATTAGTGGTTCCATTATAAGTGATAGTATTAATATTACCACCTATCTCAATATTTTAAAGTTGAGGAATTAAAGGTTCATTTGGGGGGCATTAGGATTTTTCACTCCCTATTGAGTGAGTTGAGGACAATTTTTTAGTTTTAATAGTTGGTTTTTCATTTGCATCATTTGATTTTCACTATTACTTTAAAAATTATCCATTTGATTCAAGGATTATAATATAATTTGATTAGTATTAATAGTGGCTTGACTATTAGAATCAATGTGAGATGCACTGGTGGTAGTATTGACTTGATTATTAGCATGGGAACTTTGAGTAGGCCCACGAGAGGAGAGGATTTTCATAGTAGTCTATATACTAAGAAAGGTAAAATAATAAGTAATAGAGAGATTTGAAGGCATGGAGGAAGTTATAAGGTGACTTTCCAAAATACTTATATAAAATGTATGTGTGGGTGAAGGGGAACACTTAATGTGATGTCCCATTATGAAATTATAAATTACCATAGGATCCTTATAATAATTTTGAGGTTTTTGTTGATGGAAAGATAATTTTGACCATGCATTCAAGATCACTTTCATCTTCAACAATAGATATTTTTTGAGGATAGTTAAGTGAATCAAGTGTTTTGGAAGGAGGTGATCCATAATTTTGGGTTTTATTAGCCACATAAACATTTCTTACATCTAGATTTTCTATGGGAGTATAAGGAGAGAATGAGGATGTTTATGGGGGTTAGTGAAATTCATCATATCATTTTTTTACAAATAAAGTTCATAAAAAATGTACTTTATGAGTAGGAGTAAAAACACTGATAAAACTTATTTGCTCGATTTGGGTGAATTATTTTGGATATATAGGAAAAAATAATAGTCTATAAACCTATAAGGTCAAGCTAGTCAACCTAGTTGGATGGACAAGTAAAAATTAGAAATCTGAAAACCTACTAGGTTGATATAGTTGACCTAGTTGGGTAGATAGGTAAAAAATAGAATTATGAAAACCTACTAGGACAAACTAGTTGACCTAATTAGATAGAAAAAAAAGATTAGTTTGGAAAACTCATTAGATTGATTTCATCAACCTAATTAGACAATCAAGAAAAATATTAGTCTAGAAAACCTGCAAGGTTGAGTTGGTCAACATATTTAGATAAATAAGAAAAAGGTATAAATCTATACACTTATTGGGTGGATCTAGTCTACCTATCTAGATAGATAAGGAAAAACAAAAGTCTAAATCCATTTGGTTATGTTGATCAACCTAGTGGGATCTAGATAAAAATTGCTATAAATTAGATGATTTTGTTTGAAAATAAAGGTAAATAAATAGAATATAAAATACTAGGTTGTTCATGGTTGAATTATTATATCCAATCACAATCAACAAAGTCAATCTTAGTCAATCTAATTAAGTCTCACAACATAGAACTATGTCAATGCTAGTCAACACAATCTACAATACAAAAGAGAGAAGCAAGCAACATGGAAAATAAAAGGTATACAAACTAACTATGTGACTAGATATCTAAAAAAATATTGAGAACATGTTCTATAGGGATTTTATTGATTTGTAGGCTCCCAAAGATACTTTCTTGTTTGTTGGATAGTGATCGCTTAGTGTTTTAAAGTGATACCTATGGAGGATTAGACCTTACCCATAGCCCACTAAAACTAGTTTTAAGGGTAATCTAGAAGTAGATTATTAGTACTAACTATTAACTGATGCACCACAAGATCAAATAGATATTTGAAATCCTAATGTTTCATACAAAGGGAAATCCTAGGTTCTTCCCAAATATCATGAGGTATATGGAAACTAAATACTATGTTTAGTTATGTATTATGTATATGAGTATTGGGGCAAGCCCTTCATACTAAGATATATGTAAATGATAGACAAGGATTATAAATAGAGTGTCACATATACCTTCATAATAGTAGCTATGGAGTTTTAAAACTTTTAGTACATATTTTTTATGTAAATCAAGACAAAGTGAAAATAAAGCCAAAAATAAAGTGACAAAAACTAAATTACAATTTTTGAAAGTAAATAAACAAGTAACCAACTCTTTTTAAAGCAAAACTAAAATTAATTAATATTAAAGGAAATTTAATTACCTTGATTATGATAAAAAATAAAACACACAAAACAAGGTCAACTAAGCTAATATAATTGAGAAAATAGAATAAAACTAGGTCAAAATAGTCTATTGCAAAAATAGGCTAAAAACAAACAAGGTCATATAGGCTAACTTAGTTTGTTTAGAAATACAAATAAACATAGAACTAAGTTAGCCAAGTTAACTTAGTTTATTGTGTGATATATTTTTATTAGAATTGGAAAATTAGAAATAATAGAATGGTAATTTGAAGTACTAAGTAATTTTATTAAAACTTAAGAATCATAAATTGTGAAAATTGACAAAATTGAAGTACTAAGATGGTTAAAAGGAACCTAAATAAGGATGACCATGTCAACCTAGTTGAGTATGAAAGATCAAAATTGAAGATATATATGAAATGAATAGGATCAACCAACAAGATCTTGTTAACTAGGACTGAAGGCTAAAATTTGTAAAAAATGAACATGACTAACCAACATGACCTAGTTAACTATAAATCTATGACCTGCAAATAGAGAATAGAAATATTATGACTAGAATGATGTAGTTTATTGTGCCTAAAGTCTAAAATTTTTAGAAAATTAATATGTTAAATTATAAATACCTATTTGATTGTAGATGAAAAACTACAGACAAAGAACAAAATTGGGTCAACCAATGTGGCCTAGTTAAATTTAAAAAGAATAAATTTAGGTCAACTAGTATGACCTATTTGATTGTAAATGAAATTAAAAAAAATGTTTATATTCACATCAGATTTTATATAATGTATGAAATAAATTAACATATATTTTATATAATGTATGAAATAAAATAATACTTGAGAGGAGATGACCCAAAAATGGAAGTATTATATACTCCTATAGTAAATATTGTGCATGTGCATCTGGAAATAGTATTAAAAAGTTGAGTGTTTTGTAAATTTTGTAAACCAACCTATGAGGTTATGACAATGATAGGTAGTGATGAAAATAATCCCTTTGGATGTGGGGGAATCACTAAGGAACTAGATAATGTGTAAAAATACAAAATATTTTGTACCAAAGTGGGAATTGGTAATATTATATCAATAGATGAAACATAATCAAACTTTTATATCTCTAAAACGTTTGGTACTTATCCACCTACAATGATATGAATAATTGAAATAATATTTAACTCAAAAATATCAAAATAAGTAGTTTACATTAACATAGTATCAATAAATGGAACTCTTTTCCTAATGTCTTAGCTTACTAAAACACTTATAATAGTATAAACACTAACTATTATTGGAATAATTTCAATAAAATAAACATTTGACACAACATCTTGGAAAATATAAACCATAAAAATAATTGAGACATAAAAGGATACCCAAATTATTGGTGAGATAAATCTTAGCATCAACCAAGTTATATGTATTCCAACTAGACACAACTTCATAATACTTTCCACAATAGGAATCTCAACAATCTAAGGATATAAATACTAGAGACAATTTCAACATTAGAAGTGGTAATAGAAATTGAAAACAAAAATTGACTAACACATTTGATATAATTTAAATCCTACTATCACTTACAATAATTATGTTTCCAAGTGGTAAATACACATTTGAGACATCATATGGATGAGAAAAAATAGACAAAAGTGAATTGAAAAGCACACTTATAACAATGGAAGGAATTGTCTTGTTTGAGAAACCAAATGAGATATCTAAATTTAGAATAGGGTATCTATCAGAAATGCTTGGGACATTTAATGGAGATGGATTTAAAAATACCATCAAATGAGTGGAGATAATTCTAGTTACTGATATCATAGTAGTCCTAGGTTTACTTGAGGGTTTTACTAATTGTGGCAGTCTGCTCAATAACTTCCTCATCAAATGTGGACTAGTCTTTAGTAATCCTCCAAGATCTTATACTTTGTATAATTTAATATCTATTGTTTCATATTCATTAACTTCATCTCTAGATTGTTCCTAGGGAGTTGTTAAACAAGATGGTGATTCATAACATTCTACAACCTTGAATTTATCCATTGCTTCTCTATATTTTCTTGGGTTGAGTTAATATAAATCATATAGAGAACTCACATTCTTGTACTCTAGGTTTTCTTTCCCATGTTTTTCTTACAAATTATTGATGACCTTCTCAATAGGATCCTAATGCCTTTTCATTCCCTTCTCAAAATCTTTTTAAATGCTTTCATTTTATAACAAAATATACATATCAAGATAAAAATTCCACACCATAATAACTAATTTTAGTGGAACTTTTTGATAGGGTTCAAAAAAATTGAACATGATAAATCCTACCACTCCACTATAATATTTTGACGATAATTATAAACTTGTTAGTCTTTTTGGCACATATTTAGGAAATTTATTAAGAACATTAAAAAAATAGCTATTTGTTTGCATGTCTAGTGTAGTACTAAGTTATCTTAGGCTTACTCTCATGGTTTTTTATAAACAAAGAATATATTCCTCATTGATGTATTTATAAATAGTAGGTTTTAATACATTGTATATATCCACAATATTATATTGATGCTCATAACAATATAACTGAGTGTATAACAAATGAGATGATGTCATAATTTTGTTAGGCTAATTTGAGTGGTCATTATGATGGATTTTTAGATTCATCCAAGTATTTATGTGGCCAACACATCCCATTTTTAATATAAATGGGGGGAACCCTCTTTAAAATGATATAACGCAAAGTTCCTAGACCTTTTATCTCACTCTGACCAACTCCATCAAGAGAGATCCTTGAATTCCCATTTTGCCTTGGTTTCCTCAAATGTGTGGCTTGTTTTAAAGGGTTGATTTATCATTATTAAGAACCCTAATGACCTTTGAATTTAATGTTGTTTAGTCTTGGTGATATCCCAAAATAAACCAAGTGCTTTCTTACTTAGAATATTTAATGTGATAACTTTTTTGTAGGTTTATTTTCATTGTAAAGTCTCTTGGAGTGTAAATCTCCTAGAGTCCTATGTGGCACCTTGTATAATACATTTGGTGGCCATGTGATAATCTAATTCATTAAAAAAAATTACATTTACTTAGTATCTTTTATGTATTTATATAATCAGGATGGTTTAATAAAATAGTGCCACATGGATTACTCATAGCCAAGTCAGAACCTATTAGATCCTAGCCAATCAAGGTGCCCCACAGTTAGAATAGTTAGACTCTTAGCATTGTAAAATATGTTATATACTAGGAGAGTTTTACCCAATGTAATAATTCCATGTGGATCAAATTTTGATTAGTTAGTCTCCTGAACCTGTCAGAGATGTTAAAGCCTAGGAGAGCCTGATCGAGTAGAAGAACACTGCATGTCTTAAAGGTCATAATCATTAAGATCCAACCAATGAGCTCACCTTAGTGTTAGATATGTGAGTCTCTAAGAAATATCATATATAATAGAGGTCGGTATATCTTGACCAAGTTAAAAATAAACATGTGGCCCATTATCATGCTTATCAGTCTCCTAAACCAAATAGAGATGTTAGAACCTGGGGAGCCCAACTTATCACATTAGGTCACATGGATTTTATATAGAAATTATAATATAGATCCTAAAAGGGCCCTAGGTGGTCATATTTATGTACTATTAGTGTCAAAATTTCAATTAGAGTGTGTCATGCATCCTCTAGCTGGCATTTTCTCCCCCAAAGTGTATAAAGTATAGCATCAGGCTGCATCTAGGTGTTAACCATTGTAGTATGAACCAATTAGAAAAGGAAACATGGTATAAGGTGGTAACAACCTTAAATACTTTAGGATGATATGGTTTTATTTCTACCACACTTTGAGCATTAATTAGGTGGGAAACTAGGCCTTGATTAGACATTTTAGAGCATCCTGTCATGATTTATAAGTCTATCAAGTGGCATGCAATCATGGGCTTTGATTTTAACTCTAGATTGGGAAATAAATGGGGATATTATGCCACTAACTTGAATTTTAATTCCATAAATGTAGGAGATGTATGTAGACCTATATAAGTGACCTGAGGAGAACTCATTAGCCATTATTGTTCCTAGTCTCCCAAAATCTACTCCTTACTTTCTAATCTGACCAATGCCATTTATGTTTCCCACTTTGATCAGTGTTACTTGCCATAGAGATATTATTAAAATGCAATGTCCACCTCATCCTCAAACCCAAAAACCAAGCCAAAGTATCAAGACATTACATTCCTATATCACTTGACACATTTCAAGAACTATAATTAAATGTTCAAGTCCATTGATCTGGTACCCAAATCCTTCATCAATGATGATGAGGATGAGGATGATTTTTAATATGCCCTTCCAATATATGAGAATTATGGGCTAAATAAATCCATGACTAAACCTAAGGTTTTTCCTTGCATTGAATTATTTGGCAACTTGTTGCTCATGGTAAAGAGATCATAGTATGGCACCCATGACATGGTCTACTCAATAAATAACTAGTATTAGATCACTAACATCTCAATATCTTCCTTCAAGGCTTACTAAAACCTCCTTGAGTAAACTATTTCTTATGATTTGACCACCATGACCACATGGACGAACACCTTCCAAATTTATAATGCCCTAAAGGACTAGGCAAACAACATGGATGATAAATGTGTAAACAAAATGGATGTAAATGCATATGTTGTCTACACCTTCAAAGAGGGAATTTACATTGAGTTGATCCTTATAAATAAAATATTAAATGAGAGTGACTATATACATGTCAAGATCCTATGGATTCCCTTGCTCCACATAATCCTCTAAGGTGAGAAATTCATTGACCTAGGAGGGATAATCAACTTCAACATGATAAAGTTAGTGATAGATGCTTGTGGAGGAGGTGACTTCTACATGATGAGATACCTAGTAGATGTAGTTTTAAATATGATCACATTCAAACCATATACCTTTTTAACATGTGTCATTATAGGAGTGGTGGTCCATGTAGTTTTTTACAAACTACATGGCCACCATTATCAGAACTATATCAAATAAATTTGTGAATCCTTCTACCTAGTAGTCTATAATGCCATAATTAAGGCACCTTTGCCTCAATTATAAAATAAAATCAAGGAATTACTCACCTTCATTGGTTATTACTAATACCATTAAGAGTATAACATCATTAGGGTGGTAGGTGTTCTCAAGGAACCCCTCCACTTGCCCTACCAAATCATAGACTACCTAGCTAAGTAATAAATTGCATACTAGTTGGTGGAAGGTGTATTAAAGCACTACATCAGTTATCAATAGAGTTCATTCCCACATCTATCCATCATTATCAAGAACCATGTGTTCCAATCCTTCCCTCTTCTATATAATATGGTGTTTGGGAGAGACTCTTTTGCCCTAGGCCAAGTTGGGCACCAATATTGGGACCTAAACATCATCATCAAAGCCAAATTAGATAAGTACTCAACCCATCTCAACTTAAATTATGGACACCATCCTAAATATGATGATTATTTCTACCTAAATCTAGCCTATGATCAAGATGTATTAGCTAGGATCAATATCTAAAATAAAAATAAAGGTAAATAGTCTCAACCTAGGCCATCCATAAAGTTTGGCCTTGCCTCCTCCATGTTAGTTTAACATCTAAAAAATGTTGAGATGACTCCCCCCTAGATTTTAATGAAAATTATAAAATAAGTCTTAAAACCTTCTCCTCCTCAGCCTATTCCTCCTTGAGCTTTGACATCTTAACCTTCAACTCTACCTCTATCACCTCCTACAATTCAAGTAACTCACCCCAACAAGTTCTTAGGTAGATCAAGATCAAATAACTCAACCCCAGGATGTACAATCCCTAAGTTTTGACATCAATTTTATCCTAAAAACAATTTTAAGATAGGACCAATAGTTTTCACTAGCATAAATTCATTCCCCTACTCCCTTCACTCTCCAACAACCTCTCATAATACCACCTAGTTTCCTAGCTCCTTAGTAGTCCCCCTTGGTAGTACCTCTTATGTTTCCCATTTCACCCCTCCAAAATTCACCTAAGTGACTCTATCCTTAGCCATGAAAACTATGCTTACCTCCACTTTCCCATACACGTCATCCAATTCCACCCAGGGCCTCTTTGATTCCCCCATTGGTTATTTTTTAAGTCTAGATACCTATAGGTGCCCTAACCTCAAAAAGTGTACCTATATCTCTAGTGATAATTAAACCTATGTTCACATATTAGGCATCCCAAAAATTATAGTGACATATTTTGTGGCTTAGTAGACTCCTCAATTAATATTCATAGCATATGCCACCCTTACTCCCTTATATGTAGCATTTGGAGCTGATCTAGGTAAAATGCCATGAAATAAGTAGAAGGTAACTCATACTTAGACTTCTATCTAGGTCCCAATCACTCCTTCTCTACCTCCTCCATATTATCCCACTACCCATACTACACCACCCATGGTGTCTCCTCATATCATTCTCCATCCCCCCAATTCCATCATCTTAGGTTCCTAGGGATTTGGCTTTAACCAACCAATTTCCTCCTTTTTGTTGAATGCCCCTCTCCCTAGAGTCATAAACCCATAAGTTAACCTAACATAAGTAATTAGTAACTATAAATGTTCACTTATGATTCCCTATTTATCTTTCCTCTTTACACCCCTATACATCCTCAACTCCACTATTATTGGTAATTTGGCCTATCAAGGCCAAATACTAACCCCATACAATTCAAAACTTTTTTTAGTACCATCAGTAGCTTGTTCAAGGTGGTCTAAAAATAATGAATTTTTTTATTAAAAAGATAAGTTTTGGTCTTAAAATATCAAAATTAGAGTTAAAATTCATTAAAGTAGTCAAAATATCCTTTTAATATATTCATATCAATGAAATTAGCCTTAGTCCAAAGTTCCATGTCTTAAAAAGGTCATTTAATGTGTTTTATGTCCTAAAAAGCCATTTTTAGACACCCACATGCCAAATTTACCCATTTAAAGACTTTAAAAGGTTAATTATTTGTTATAATACATTAAAATCCTTGTTTATACTTATAAAATGTTCTATTTTATCAATGGAGATCCTAAAGTTGTAATTAAAAGGCAAAAAAGGCCATTTCCATGCATTTTAAAGGCATAAGTATGGAATATATGTCCATCTATACAAAAAGGGTTTTAAACAAGATAAGGAGGATGTGACATAATTTTTTTATATTTTCATGGCATTTGGAGGCAAAACAGGCCCAAAATCAGTCCCCTATAGGCAATTGGTTTCTTTGCACACAAGGATAGGCCTTTAGGTTTGTAGTTGGTATGGTTAGGAGAGAGAATGAACATGTCTAAATTTTTTACTAGATAAATTATACTTGGGGATATTCCTTGTGGATTAATTTGATCTAAAATTTTCCTCATATCCTTAAATAACCATCCATTTTAAGGTATGATTAATTATGCAATTTTTCATCCATGAAGGCATTTGATTTTTTGCATTTTCTCCTAAACAGGGCATCATTTTAAGAAATTTAAATTTTTTAGGGATTATTTGGGAAATTTTATTCATTTTTATGGAATCCATAAGTTTTTTTTCCCACGTTTGAGATCCATACAAATCTTGAGAATATATGTATTTCAAATCTACATTGTACAAGCATGTAAAGGAGGTTGTATGATCTATGAGAGAGACAGAGCTTCAAAAATTTCATGGTTTCATGTTTTCAAGGATATATTTCATGTTTTCATATGTTTCCCATGCCAAATTTATCATTATATTATTCAAAATATTCATATCAAATCCATCTTTATGTTTTTAAGCATCCCAATTTCCCTATTTAGTAAAAACTAAGGTTTCTTAGCATTGTTTAAGGTACCAAGCATAGTCCTAGGTTTCAAATTTGCCTTGTTATCCTCCTTAAATGGAATAAAAACTGATATATGTAGTTTATGGTATGTTTATGATTGTATAGTATTTTTTAATATGGTCTTGACATTCTCCTAGTGCTCTTAATCAACCCCATCTCACTCACCTCCACACACACTATCATACACTATTCTTTCACTGTGTTTCAAGCTTTGTTCACCCTTCATTTATGATCTTATCATCTCTCATCCATCACCACCCTTTCTACCCATCTCAATCTCACAAATCCACCATGAGGTGGACTTAATAACAACAAAAATTGTCATGATCATGAATAAGGAGGTATGCAGACCAAGAAATCAAGCTTCAACCAAGGAAAAGAGACCTATAATAAGGCAAGAACATAGTCATAGATTTTTCATGAAACTGAATAATCCAAGGTAGATAGATAAGGTGTATTCCTAAATATCTAGGAAAAATTAATCTCATAAATCCACAATAATATAAGGATAAATATCATATATATGTGTGATGACAACCCAAGTACACCCACTATCTATATAATAAGCATACACAGCCACCCCAAGGCTGAAATCATAGTCCAAATTCATAAGTGAAGGTTTATATGGGGTTTTAAATACATATTAACATTAATTAATGATATAATCCCAATGAAAATCCTCTAAAAAATTATCTAAGCTGCTCAAAAATACACCTATAGGTTTTAATGAGACATCCACCTTCATTTAACCTAGTAACATAGCTATAGTCAAGAAAGAGAGTTAGTGTTTTAAAAGAGACTCTTATGAAGGAGAAATTTCAAGGGAATTTAATAAGTTTTTATTAAAACACCATAAAAAGGTCAACTCAAGGGATTTTTTTCTGTTTAAAAACTCTCCAAGCATCTTCAAGTAGTTTTATATAATCCATACAATAGTCACTTATAATAAGGTTTAACTCTCTTAATGACTAAGTGTTGAAGTGAATCTCAAGTTCTAGGTATGAAGGAAGGGTAAAATAGTGAAGGAATTCATTGTGAATAATTTATATTCAATTAAATTTTTACTAACTCACTCTATACCTATATGTGATTACTATCCTCTTCAAGGTCAAATCAACATCTACAGGCCTATTTGACTCTAATAGTGTTGAACTTAGTCCATGAACTCAAGATGGTTGGTGATAGATATGAGATCAAGATAAAACATAATGAAATTTTGAAGTAAATGAGGAGAGATAGATTGAGTAAAGTATCAAAGTGATTGAATTAGAGTCAATTGGTCTTGTTTAAAGGTTTGAGACCCTACTACAGTCTCTACAAGGGCCAAGTAGCTTACACATGGTCAGTAAGATGGTGTCTTTGTTCAAGAATTAAGATTAATGAATAATGTATAGTTAAGAATTATAATAGGAATTATTTTTAATGTGGGCCATGAATAAGTTTTAATTTTATATTAAGTCGTGTTTTTTACCAAAATGTCACCTATAGCAAGGGTAGAAATTAGTCTCAAGCATGATAATCCTTCACCTAGTCCTCCACCATGAGAAGGATCTTATTGTGTTTTTGAGATCAATTAGGTAAATATATGATATTTAAGATTATTTTTATATGTTTTAAATATTTTTTTAGGTAATAAAATTTCAAATCATAGAGATGACACAGTATTTTATCTTTGATAGACACCTATAACCATACCCAAGGGTAACCATACCTCCAAGTTACAAGGGTCAAAAAGCTAGAAAGAGAATGAGAGGTGATTTTAAAATAGTATAAATATTATTTTAAATAAAAAATTAATTATTTAATGATCAATATATATCCAAAATCTCATCATTACCATCTATGGCATTGTTAGTACACAGTCACAATGCATGCTTCTTGAAGGAGTAAGGTCATAGATAGGTGGTATAAGGTTATTGATTAACCATTAAAGGATGATAAAAATTAAAGGAGGAGTGAAATTATTCATAAATATAATAATAATATTTTTATAATCACACACCAAGGTGGAAAAGATAAAACTATAGTCATAGGCCTAGTGAGACTAGACCACGCAGGCAGCTCAAACTAGCTTTTGGTAAAATGGGCTTATAGGACAAAATATGCATCCAAATGATCTAAAATTTTATGGAGATGGTAATTATAAATTTATATACACATAAAATATTTTTTATATAATTTATTATGGTATATAATCATTATTTTTACACGATACTCATCCTATCAAAACACATGAAGAAGCAGGCAGCTCAAACTAGTTTCTAGTAAAATGGACCTATAGGACAAAGTATACATCAAAATGGTCTGAAATTTTATGTATTTTTAAATTGTAACATAATAAAACCATAAATAATATTTTATATTTCAAATTATTATTTTAGATTCTCACTTTTTGACACAGTCATCAGCCTATCAAAACATAGTCACAATTGGAGCAGACATTGTTCTTAAGATACCTACAGGTGAAAAAGAGGTTTGAAACTTCATGATAAAGTTTTTTAAAGAATTAAAAAATGATATAAATATTATAAAAAAAACTTTTTTTAATTTATTATACCCCATTATCCAATCAAACCATTCCATTTAGTGTTAATGCAAGCAGGCATGCCTAAAACCCTCAAGGCACACAATCACACTTTTGCACTTTTTCATGAGATTTTTCTTGGTGAGATGGAATTATAGATATTTTTTAATGTAATTGTAAAATTTTAGAATATTTTTAGGTGATATTTTCATAATTATTCATTTCCATGACTTTCTCAAGCTCTTTCCTTGCACACACAGTTTTGATAGCCTCTCAAAGCCAAACTTCACCATGTAGATAAATTGATGAGTATTTTTCATGGGAGACCATGATTTTAAATAATTAATATGGGGTTAGTATATAAAATTTAAATTTAAATTGGTTTTCCATTGAAATTATGTATGTTACGAATAATCATTAAGAGCTTAGAGCACTCTTAAACCCTTGCAAAACCCCACTAGTAGACCTGTTTGTGGAGATATTGATAATTATGAAATAAAAATCATTCAAAACTATTTAATATCACTTGTATAATTAGGTATACTTTAAATATTCATGTTAATTTCAATTAGTTGTATGGATGTTGTATAAATTTGACAAAAAATAAGTTTTTGAGAGGAAAAACACATAAAAGGTGAGATGCAAGGTAGTTTAATGAAACCCAAATCATGGAGATAAAATATTGGAAATTTTTATTCATCCTAAAATCATAATTTGGTCATAAATATGCTTGAAATTTTCCTTGGGAGCTCAACCAAATCAGCCACTCTGTAGGAAATCAAGGAAAAGCTAGCCTAGTCAACATGCTTGACTAATTTGCAGATGATTCAAGCTAAAAAGGATATATTTCATGATATGAGGGATTGTTATAGGTCTAATATCACCATGTTTTCAGGTTTTCAATAGTCATCATGGAAAAGAGTTAGGCTACTAGGCCTATTTAGCCTAGTAGGCCTATTTGGCAAGTCAAGTCAACTGAAGAAATGCATTAAAAGGCTATCAAGGATTTTTTTTGGAGTTTCCACATTGAATAAATACCATTAAAGTGGATATTTCATGCATGTTTCAGCCTTAAAGTTATTTTTCATGCAAAGGAGGGCTTAAGAGAGAGTTGACTAGTCTTACGTGTCATTTACTCTTAGTTGACTAATCATGAGTTAACTTCCAATCCATGCATTTTCCTTGATATTCATGAAAGAGGGACATTCACATACACTTTAAACTCACTTAAATTGGTTTAATTATCCAAATATTTTCATAGCATTCATGTAATAAGTCAAAAGAGCCCACCTCTCCATTTCAACACCAAAAGGAAGCTCATGCAAGGATTTTTAAGAAAAGTGATGTCTTAAAGAATTTTGATAACTATTATAACTCAAATATAATTTGAGATGATGTAGAGTTAACTTCCTCTTTTCTAGTGTACTCCAATATCTTGGTTTTCTATTCTCTTCACACTTCTATATATTTAGGATTTGAAGCCATTTTTATGGATCCATCTCTTGGGCATGATTAGACTCTTCCAAGATTGAGCTTGGTAACATTTTGAGATGAATAAAATGATTGTTTTTAGATTCCTATATTCTAGTATAGTTTGTTTATGTTAGTGTATTTGCCCATGTGGTAGTAGTTTCTCCCTTGGTAAGTCCTAATCTCACCTAGCTACTAGTATGTCATCTTATGTAGGTCATATTTAGTGTTTGATGTCATTTGACTGAGTTAATAGTGGATATAATTGACTATTTATATCCTTGAATCAAGCCTATTCCATCATTTCCCTTATGCTTTGATAAATTTATGAAACCGCTAAACAAAATATTGGTGTATAAGAGTCTTTAGAGTTGTATATTCAGTCATTATTTTGTCTTATTAGTGTTTTATGAGTTAAAATAGAGTGGATAAACTAGAAATATAAGTGTATCACCAATAATAGAATAGGATTTCCATTTTAATTAATCCCTCTAACCCTTTTCATCCCAAAATTCATAGAGTTTAGTAAAGATGGGATAAGTGATACGTCAGAGGAGCTATCCTCATCAAAACTAGAGGTCTAATTTGAGTACATGTGTCCTACACCTTAGATCATTCCAATGTTAGTCCAAGTGTGAAGTAGTTTTAGAGCCATCTATTAGCCTTCAAGTAGGGTGATATCTAGGTTTCCAACATTTTTGGCATGCCTAGTGAGACATAAATCTAGCCATTAGAGTATAAATTTGTAGCATAATCATCTTTAGAAGTAGTTTCAATTACTCCTATATTCCTTATCTCATAGGTAAAAATCAAATTTTCATTCATAATTCAATTAATTTTCATGTTTTTCTTGGCTAGGGCATCCTATAGAGAATAATTTGGTCACCCATCTCCTTATCAATAGCCCCACTATCCCTATTCATCTCATCTTCACCCCTATAAACCCTACCATGATCCATATCAATCTTATAATTCCCCTCATGAATATTCTTACCCTCTATATGAGTCATATCCATTCTAAGATCAACCACCCTTCCAAAACTCACAAAAATTTCATGATGAGATGGAGGAGATGAAGAGGGTGAACCAAATGATTACTGAAGAAATATTAGCCTACAAGAAAGAACAACTAGGTAACCTATTTTAATCTCAAAATTCACTACCTCCTTTTGCCCCATATAAAAATAAATGGATTTCAACTCCATATTAGCAATAATTTTCCCAATCATGCCTCAAGCTACAATACTTTCAATACCATAGGTTCCCAAACCCAATTTTCCAACTTAGAATCAAAAAGAGCATTCAGACATAAGTCAAGATGTTGAAATAAAGAGAAAGTAGGAAGTCATATATATTCCACTCCTCCCTCCTCAAAATCCCAAGGCCTTTACTTCATGGAAATCCATTCAAGGAAATATGTAGTAGAAAGAGGAGGTGATAGTTGTCCAAGCTAAGCAACCCCAAGAGTATAATCAATCATCCATGGTAGCTCCTTCAGAATTTTCTCATCTATTTTGATATTTCTAGGGGTCTATTATGCCTATTCTTAAAAAAGAGCCTCTCCTTTGTGAGGCAATTGAATAATTTTAAGCTAAGATAAATGAATCCAAAGAAGTAGAGATTAAGATAAAAGTACAAAAACAAGTTCAAGAAGAAGAGGTTACTGATATCCAATAGGAAGACACTCAAACTATACAAGTTGAATATGTTTCTCAAGATTTATTTAATCATATGGTAGTTTCCATTAATCATGACAATTCACAAGAGCTTGCAGAAGTATTATAATTTAAGTACTAACTAGCTAAAGAAGCTAAAGAACAATTTTAATCTTACAGTATGCCAAGTCATGAAGTAAATGTTTAAGATCAATCAAGTTCAAATAACCAATATAATATATCTTATAACCACATGATTGTGATTAATAAATTGATATTCTTTCTTCTAAAATTTATCTTAAAGAAACTCTAATTATACTTTAGCTTAATGATAACCAATCATTAGATTTATTTGATGTCATTATTTTAGGATATTCTTTACATTCTTTTGATACATTTCAAGTTGAGAGGAAAATTTTCATCAAACAAGAAGTAACCAGCTCTTCAAGAAATCAAATTCAAGTGAACATTTTCTCAGTAGATGATTTATTTGAGGCTCTCAATCAAGGTTATCATCTTCTCTCTTAATCTTCAGATGTTTGTCTATCTTTGGAAGCTGAATATGAACCCAAATAGCCTTAATAAGTTGTAAAATCATATACTTCTCTCTTAGATGCCAGCCTTGAAAACATGACATAGGAGACACATCAAGTTTCCCAAGATGATCATAATCAACTACTCATGAATGATGAATAATTGAGTTTGTTTTTGAAAAGTACATGGATCTAAGGGGAGTATGACTTGGTCTTGGACTTATTTCTACAACTAATTCACCTAAAATTGGTAGTAGAAGAACATGTTTCTTCCCTAAGAGATTATTAGGTGAAAATATTCTTAGCTTCAAAATAGAGATATCAAGAGAAGCCAATCATCCATCAAGGTTCCGTGGTGGACAAAATAGCTTTCCATTTGACCCTAGAGGAAAGCTTTTCATTTTAGGTTAATATTTTAGGTTTGACATGTTTCAATAAGTGAATAGCACAAGTGGTAGTATGATTCCCTTCTATTGTGTTTGTCTTTTTTTATTGTTTCCTTAGTTTAGTTGTTTTTTCCTTTTAGTATTGTTTTTGTCAGAGTCAAAATAGGTATATCAAATTTTAAGAGTTTTTTTTGGATTTAAAGAGAGCCATCAAGGTATGCCATAATGTCCTAGATTATCATGTGAAATATAGTAGGCTATTTTGACTATTAGGATATTCAACCCATGTGAGTCTCCAAAAATTTTGGTAATTTTTCCTGTCAAGGCCAAATATTGACCCCATATAATTTAAAACTTTTTTGGGTACCATCAGTAGCCTGTTCAAGGTAATCTAAAAATGGTGTATTTTTGGCTTAAAAGGATAATTTTTGGTCTTAAAATGTCAAAATTAGATTCAAAAGTCATTAATTATTCAAAATATCCTTTTAATATATTCATTTCAATTACATTATCCTTAGTCTAAATTTGCATGTCTTAAAAAGGTCATTTAATGTGTTTTTAAGCCCAAAACGTCCATTTTTACACTCCCCTGTGCCAAATTTACCCATCTAAAGATGTAAAAAGGTTAATTATTCATTATAATACATGTAAATGTTCGTGTATCCTTCTAAAATGTTCTATTTTGGTGGTGGATATACTAAAGTTGCAATTAAAAGGCAAAAAAAGCCATTTCCATGCAGTTTCAAGACACAAGTATAAAATTGTACGACCATCCATATAGTAGGGATTTTTAAAAAAATCAAAAGTATTTGACATATTTTTAAATAATTTCATGTTATTTTGAGGCAAAATAGGCCCAAAACTGGTCCCTTATAGGTAATTGGTCTCTTTGCACATAAAGATAGGCCTTCAGGTTTGTAATTCATATGGTTAGGAGAGAGAATGTACAAGTCTAAATTTTTTACCAAAGAAATTAGACTCAGGTAGCTTATTTATAGATAAATTGGATCTGAAATTTTCCTCCTCTCCTTTAATAACCATTTATTTGAAGACAAGATTAATTTTTCAGTCTTTCATCCATGAAGGTAACTAGTTTTTTGCATTTTCTCCTAACTAGGGCATCATTTCAAGAAATTTAAAATTTTCAAGGATTATTTGGGACATTTTACTCATTTCCATGGCATCAATTAGGTCCTTTTCCATGTGTGAGATCTATACAAATCTTTAGAAGACAAGCAGTTCAAATCTGCATTGTACAAACATATAAAGGAGGTTATATGGTTTATGAGAGAGAAAGAACTTCAAAACTTTCTTGGTTTCATGTTTTTATGGATATCCTTTATGTTTTCATATGTTCCCCATGCCAAATTTATCATTATATTATTAAAAATATTCATATAAAATCCATCTTTGTGTTTTTAAACATCTCAATTTCCCTATTTAACAAAAACTATGGTTTATTAGCATTGTTTAAGGTACCTAGCATAGTCCTAGGTTTCAAATTTTCCTTGTTATCCTCCTTTAATGGAATCAAAACTAATAAATGTGGTGGAGGGTATGTTTATTCTTGTATATAAATCTTCAAATTGGTCTTGACATTATCCTAGTGCTCTTAATCAACCCCATCTCACTCACCTCTATATACACTATCTTTTCATTATGTTTCAAGCTTTTTTTCACCCTTCATCTATTATTTTTTCATCTCTCATCCATCACCACATTTTTCACCCATATCTATCTCATAAATCCACCATTAGGGGGATTCAAGAACAATAATAAATTTATCACAAACATGAAGAAGGAGGTATGTAGACCAAGAAAGCAAGCTTTATCCAAGGAAAAGAGACCTACAACAAGATAGGAACATAGTCATAGATTTTTCATGAAAGTGCATAAGACAAGGTAGATAGAGAAGGTGTATTATTCAATATCTAGGCATAATTAATCTCATAAATTTAAAAAAATAGAAGGATAGGGATCATATACATGTATGATGACCTTTTATAAGCCCAAGTGCACCCACTATCTATATAATGGACATACACAGCCACCCCAATGTTTAAGTCATAGTCGAAATGAATATGTGAAGGTTTATATGGGATTTTAAATCCATATTATAATTCATTAATGGTATAATCCCAATTATAATCCTCTAAACAAGTATCCAAGTGCATCAAAATGACACCTATAGACTTGAATGGAGACATCCACCTTTAGCCAACCTAGTAACATAGTTATAGTCAAGAAAGAGAGTGAGTATTTTGAAGGAAATTCTCATGAAGGATACATTTCAAGGTAATTTATTGAGTTTTTAAGATAACACCATAAAAATTTCAACTAATGTACTTTTTTTGTGTTGAAAAACTCTCCAATCATCTTCAAGTAGTCTCATATAGTATGTACAACAATCACCTAAAACAAGGTTTGACTATCTTAATGATTGAGTGTTGAAGTGAATCTAAAGTTATAGGTATGAAGGAAGGGTAAAATAGTGAAGGAATTCATTGTGAATAATTGAAATTTAATTGAATTGGTACTAACTCACTCTATAACTATATGTGCTTATTATCCTCTTTAAGGTCAAATCACCATCTACAGGCCTATTTGACTCTGATAGTGTTGCACTTAATCCATGAACTCAAGATGGTTAGTGATAGATATGAGATAAAGATGCAACCTAGTGAAATTTTGAAGTAAATTAGGAGAGAGATAAAGTAAATTATCAGAGTGATTGACTTAGAGTCAATTGGTCTTGTTTCAACGTTTGAGACCCTACTACAGTCTATATAAGGACCAAGTAGTTTACACATGGTCAGTAAGATGAAGGTGTCTTTGTTCAAGAATTAAGAGTAATAACTAATGTATAGTAAATAATTATCATAATAAATAGTTTTAAATCAATCCATAAATAAGGTTTAATCTTATATTAAGGCATTTTTTTACTAAAATCTCCACCTACATACAGTATGGGTGGAAGTTAGTCTTAGGTATGATAATCCTTCACTTAGTCCTCCATCATGAGAAAGATATTATTATGTTTTTGAGATAAATGAGGTAAATTTATTATCTTAAATATTATTTTTATATGGTTTAAATATTTTTTTTAGGGCATAAAATTTCAAATCATATAGATGACACGGTCTTTGATCTTTGATAGACACTTACAACCATACTCAAGGGCAACCATACCTCTAAGTTAGAAGGGTCAATAAGATAGAAAGAGCATGAGAGGTGAATTTTAAATGGTATAAATATTATTTTAAACACAAATTAACTATTTAATTATCACTATACATCCAAAATCTCATCATTACCACCTATGGCACTATTAGTACATAGTCATAATGCATACTTCTTGAAGGAGTAAGGTCATACATAGGTGGCATGAGGTTGTTGATTGACCAATGGAAGATGAGACAAATGTAATGAGGAGTGACATGATGCATCCAAGGAATAATAATATTTTTATAATCTCAAACCAAGGTTGAAAATAGAAATATATAGTCATAAACTTAGTGAGACTAGACCAAGTAGGCAACTCAAACTATCTTTTGGTAAAATGGGCCTATAAGACAAAATATGCATCCAAATGGTATGAAATTTTGTGGATATTATCATTATGAATTTATATAAAAATATAAAATATTTTTTATTTAATTTTAATAGGTTATATACTCACTATTTTTACATAGTCCTCAACCTATCAAAACATATGAAGAAGTAGGCAACTCAAACTAGTTTCTAATAAAATAGACCTAAAGGACAAAATATACATCCAGATGGTCTAAAATTTTATGGAGTTGGTATTTCTGACATATTATACCATATAAAATCTTATATATTTCAAATTATTAGTTTATATTATCACTTTTTTGACACATTCATCAGCCTATCAAAACATAGTCATAGTTGGAGTAGGCAATGTTCTTAAGGTACATACAAGTGAAAAGGAGGTTTAAAACTTCATGGTAAGGTTTTTTAAAAAATTAAAAACTTATATAAATCTTAAAACACATTTAATGAAGTTATTATACCCCATTAGCCAATTAAACCATGCCCTTGAGGGCTAATGCAAGCAGGCTAGCCTAAAACCCTCAAGGCACACAGTCACACTTTTACACTTTTTCATTATCTTTTGCTTGGTGAGATGGTCTTGGAGATATGGTGTAATGTCATTTTAACCTTTTTTAATATATTTATGTGAATTAATTTTCATAATTCTTATTTTCCATGAATTTTTTAGGTTCTTTCCTTGTACACATAGTCTTGACAGCCTCTCAAATCCAAACTTCACCACATAGAGAACTTGAGGAGTCTTTTGCATGGGACCCAATTATTTTAAATTATTATTAGTGGTTTATTATAAAATTTTCATGTAAATTTTTTATCCATTAAAGTTTTGTATGTTAAAAATAATTGTAAGAGCCCAGAGCACTCTTAAACCCTTACAAAATCCCACTAGCAAACCTATTTGTGGAGTTATGAATAATTATGAAATAAAAATCATTTAAAACTCTTTAATATAAATTTTATCATGAGTTATACTCTCATATATTCATTTAAATGGACATTAGTTTTACAGATGTTGTATGGATTTAACAAAAAACATGTTTTTGAGAGGAAATATCACAAAAGATGAGGTATAAAGTAGTTTACATAAAATAAAATACATGGATATCAAATATTGTAATTTTTTATTCATCCTAAGATCATAATTTGGTCATATATATGCTTTAAAGTTTCCTTGGGATCTCTTCCAAATCAGTCACTCTACAAGAAATCAATGAAAAGGTACCCTAGTCAACATGTTTGACTAATTTACAGATGATTCAAGATAAGAATGAGATATTTCATGATATGAGGGATTTTATAAGGTCTAATATAACCATTTTTTTATGTTTTAATGGTTTCATATAGGTTTTCAATGGTCATCATGGTAAAGAGTTAGACTTCTAGGCCTATTTGGCAAGTTAAGTCAACTAAAGAATGGCATAAAAAGGCTATCAAGGAGTTCATTCAGAATTTCCACATTTCATAACTACCCTTAAATTGGATATTTAATTAATGTTTCATCCTTAATGTTAATTTTCATGTAAAGGATGGATTAAGAGAGATTTAACTAGTCTTAGGTGTCATTTACTCTAAGTTGACTAATCATGAGTTAAACTTCCAATCCATGCATATTCCTTGATATTCATGAAATATGGACATTCACATTCACTTTAAAATCACTTAAATTGGGTTAATTATCCAAAAATTATCATTTCATTCATGTAAAATGAGTTGAATAAGTCAAAATGGCCCACCTCTCCATTCCAATGCCAAAAGGAAACTCATGCAAGGATTTTCAAGAAAAGAGATGTCTTAAAGACTTTTGATAACTATTGTAACTCAAATATAAATTTATATGATGTAGAGTTCATTTCCTTTTCTCTATTTTACTCCAATATCTTATCTTTCTATTCTCTTCACACTTCTATATATTTAGGCTTTGAAGCTATTTTTATGGATCCCTCTCTTGGGCATGATTAGACTCTATTAGGATTGAGCTTGGTAACCTTTTGAGATGAATAAAATGATTATTTTAAGATTCATATATTATGGTATAGTGTTTTTATATTATTTTATTTTCATATGTGGTAGTACATTCTCCCTTGTAAGGTCCTAATCTCACCTAGCTACTAGATTGTCATCTTATGTAGGTCATGATTAGTGTTTGATATCATTTGACTGAGCTAATAGTGGATATAATTGACTTGAATTAGGCATATTCCATCATTTCCCTCATTCTTTGATCAATTGATTAGTGACTTGAATTAGGCATATTCCATCATTTCCCTCATGCTTTGATCAATTGATGAAACCTCTATATGAAATACTAATGCATAAGAGTATTTAGAGTGTAGATTCAATCATTGTTTTGTCTTATCAATGTTTTATGAGTTAAAATAAATTAGATGAACCAAAATATAGGTATATCACCAATAGTAGAATAGGATTTCCATTTTAAATAATCCTTCTAACCCTTTTCATCTTAAAAATCATAGTATTTTAGTAAGCAGAGCATAAGTGATACATCACAAGAGCTAGCATCATCAAAACTAGAGGTCTAGTCTGAGTATAGGTGTCCCACACCTTAAATCATTCCAATGTTACTCTAGGTGTGAAGGAGTTTTAGATCAATTTATTAGCCTTCAAGTAGGGTGATATCTAGGATGCTAACACTACTTTACTCATTCATCCCTTTCACTTCATCCATGCACCCTCCACCTCATCTTCCACCTATCACCACCATCTCTGTCACCCCACCAATACCTCATCCCATCCTAGGAATGGATATGCTGTCATAGGCCTTAAGATGATAATGCAGGGTGACCCTAACTTGTAGTGGGAATTTAACCACACCACATGAAACATGCAAAGGATCCTCACTCAAAAATTCATCTAATAGGGGAACCCTATGGTCTACTACACCCAAAACTATATTTTATCCCTCACTAATGTGAGGACTCCCACAAGAGAGGAAAATGGGGATAAAGAGTCTCAATCCCTTGAGCCATGAATGACATGTTATATAATATTATGTAAGACATGCAAGAATAATTCCAAGCCTTAAAATCATAGGTGAATATCTCCTTCCCTATTAAGATAATTGGATAAGTCAAGGATGCCCTCTTGAAACTTCTATCAACTCTAAGAAAAGTGGTGGAGACTATGGCAGGGATCAAGATGCATATTCAAAAGACCCAAGATTATTTGGAAATAATTTTTGTAGCATAGATCAAGTGTATGAAGATGGAAATTATAATTCACAAGGTAATTTTTTTAGAAATAAAGTTCATGCCCACTTTAGACCTGAACCTATACCAAACATACACTTGGATCATGAGGACTAAAATTAACGAGTGGTTAAACTTGGCATAGACTATAGTGTCCCCCTAGAATAAGGAAATAAAATGATATTAGATTACTTTAAGGAGGTCAATATATATCTTCTATTCCACTTATATGTCACTCTACTATATATGGGTAGTTTAGAGTTCACTTGGGTCACTTTGACCAAGTCATGAGAATGAATGTGGCTAAGACCAATAAGGTTTGAGCCCAAGTAGTGTTGAAACTCTCCATAAAATCCACTATGAGAATTATATAGGTGTCAAAAATCAAGGTGGATATGGAGGCCCCACTCCAATTTTATCAAAGTTTGGTGGTCTAGCTAGATGTGATATTCTGAGAGTCACCAATGAAATTGGCCAAACTAGACTGGGAGTTTGACCTAGTGGAAGCTGATTTGAAAACCAAGGTAGCAAAGTCTAAGTAATTAAGAATTGGTTCATCTGAGGCCCCTCTATGCATCAATTAAGTGTGCCCTTAGGGATCTTTTAATTGGATTTAGGAGGATTTATTATCTTTTTAAAATTAATATAATTTTAACAACCTAGAGTGACCATAATGTCACAACAGGGGAATCTCATGCTACTTAGAGGTGAGCCCCATTCTCATTTATAAATTTATAGCTATATTCTATTTTGAGGGTTGATAATTTTAAATCCCAAAACACTATCAGAGTTAAGCTAGAATTTCACCTACTTCTTCCTTGACATTTTTTGATTATGAATGTCTATGATGATTGATACTTTGTAAACAAACTTCTTTTAATGAATACAATATTTTTATTTCTATAAAATTCATGGTTTATTTATTAAAATTTGTCAATTATTTCTAATTATTGAATGAATTTTAATGCTTATAAAATATAACTAATGCTCTATTACTTAATGACTATAGTGGTTATAATGTGCTTTATTGTTATAACCCATTTATGAACCTTTTTCATTTCCCTTACAATATTTGTAATCAGTGTGTTAATATATAGATTATGTTTGAAGAGCTTATGTGTTATTTACTATGGAATTTTTAAATATTGATATATATTGGGGGATTTATAAATCAATCATTATTATTTGTTTCTTCAAACTCCTACCATTGTATAAAACTAAGTTAGAACCCTCAGTGAAACTCATCACATAGTGGTGTAACTATGGCATGGCACTTAGCTCAATTTTTGAAGCATTATCACTTTCAGGCCAAGAAACACTCTTTCCTACTCTATCTTACCCTCTTTTTCATGTTTATTTTAGAATCTAAATTTTATCCCCTACATTATAAATCTATGAAGTGCGACTCAATAATAAATGATGAGTCTAAGCTACTTTATCTAACAACTAATCCAAATTATAATTACACATATCTTACACACTTAGTGGTAACAATCATGGCTCTTTGAGTATAAAAGGTTAACCTATTCGGTCCTTGGATTGAACTAGCATCAATCCTAGATTTAATAAGGGAATATTTTATCACATGTATTATTCCTCATTTTCCTCATTAGGACACTCAATATTATGTGTTCCTTCAAAATTAAAAAGTGTCTCAGGGTTGATAATAGTTGAAACTAGAAGGAGGGCCCTATTTTTTAAACCTATTTGATAGTCTATTAGGTGTATGCTTTTTATTATTACTAATGTTAATGTTTTAATTATTTTTATGTATGAAACATCCTAGATCCTACTTCACCTATCACCAGAGATAGGTCCCATAATGGTAGTCTAGTTGTTTCACCTTTATAATTTCATAAGAAGCTAAGGCTTAGTATACCTAAGCTCAAACTAGTATTTTATTCCAGTAGCTTTTCTTTTAAATCTCCCTCAAATAGACCACCAAAAATGGCTCTAAAAGTACTTTGGTGTGCTAGGTCAGCTATCAACATTCCCAAATTTGTCCATGAGTTACCTAGGAACCTAGAAAGATACCTTCCCTAATTAATTCTTGATGTAGGATGAATGGTTTTAGAGCATGTAACCTTATACAAGATTACCCTGACACTTCTCAATGTCAAACATAAAGATGTAGTGTGTATGATTTTCCCTTCACATTAATGGACTCAGTCTATGACTAGTTTGTTAACCTCTCTAAAATCTCAATCATGAGGTATGAATAGTTTAGTAGTGCCTTCTTATCCCAATTTGGGTAAGTCATTTACCCTAGTGTCCTATAACAATAATTCACTTACATTAAATGAGAGCCCAATGATCCCATTAGAAACTTAAATTCAAGGTTATATAAAATGTATAATTGATTTATTATGCTTTACCAAAAAAAATTCTAACTGGTGTTGGAGATGTATAAAAATACCTTAGACCCATGGATGTCTATCTTATTAAGATGAGACCCCTAGATAGTCGACTAACCCCTAGCTTATGTTAAAGCCATAAAATTTGATAGTAAATTAAACCCTCAAGGTCAAATGATGGATCTCATTCCTAATGTCTTATCACACATTCTTACCTTAAACTTGTTGTCTAACACAAACCATAATATTCCTATGCTTCAATAGCTACCCATTGTGAACTAGCTCCCTTCGATTCACATCATACCAAACAAACACTTTGGATTTATTAACCCAATAATCCATGAAATGGATCCTTAGTTGTAGCACCAATTGATTTTGGTAGTTGCTAATAACACCCCAAATATAACTCAAGATTCTACTAAAAATGAGTTGGATTTCATCTAGTGAATGGTCCATAAACTAAGTAATGATTTCCTAGGTCTACAAAGACAAATGGAAACTCTAATGTTGAAATTTAAAACAAGAAATTTTCCTACCAAAAAAAATACAAATTATAGTCATCCCTACAATTGACTAGAGCCTTCCCCTAATAGGCTAACTGAAGTTAACATTTGTGAGATAACTCTACCTAATTGGTGTTGAGTACAAAGCATGGATACACTTGAGGAAGTTGATTGTATATATTTTTGTAGTGTCTTTAAAATATTCTATAGATAAATGGATAGTATAATGTGGTTTCACATCACCTAGAATCACTAAACTTAGTTAGGCCCCTTAACATGACCATGATGCTAGAAACTATGGAATTTCCCATCCAAGAATAAAATGGCCTAGAGGAGAGTACTAATGAGGTATATGCATTTCAATAGTTTCAAAGGAGAAATTATAACTTAAGTAATCTACAACCATAATAACATCTTAATAGCTTGACCCCCCTAAACAATGGCATAACCCCACTAGATCATAATGCTAGGAATGACCCTCTACCTTTAAAATACCATGAACTAAAAGCCCATATATAGGCCCAACTAGTTCAAAATAAGGGAGGCTATAACATAGTATAATACTTGAATAAAATTAAAGTAAATATCAACCTTCATAAACTTTCTTAAATCATTGAGCAACATGATCTTATGTTGAAATACTTAACTGAAAAAACCTAAAATAATCATAAGATAACCCACACCAATGTTCTCATTAATAAAAAAAATACCGAGGTTCCCCTTTCCTCCTAACTATCAAGTTACTTGGAAAGAACCTACATAATTTCTTAGTGGACTTAGGAACCTTAGCAAAAGTAATGCCAATAGGTATTTTTGAAAATTTAGGGTTTTAGTTTTGATAAAATTAGACAAGGTAGTGGTTTAATTAGATAAGTCAGAGGTTAAAGTAGTGGGTGAGCTTCTGAATTTCCACATGTAACTAAAATCCAAACCTAGGATTCAACAGTTCATAGACATCTAGGTGGTAGAGATTCATAAATTCCATGGTATGCTCCTCAGTAGGGATTAGTCTAAAATGTTAAATGGGTACATGGCCATAGACTTTTCTCATTTATGGTTACCCTAGAGATATGTAGCCAATAAAATTTGAGTGGATAGGGAATCTCTACATGAAGTACATGATAACTAAATATAATGCTATCAATGAGAGAGTGAACTTAGTATCCTTAGACCTATGGATTTATACACTGAGCATGAAACTAGCCAAGGATAAAGCTATCAATGAATTAGAGTTGTCAGGCTTATGGTCCTTATATGTAGATGGGGCATGTTCCAAATAGTGTAATGGATTAGGGGTTCTACTGATAGGTCCCTAAATAAATAGATACTTAGCTTCATATTGATTTTAGTTCCCTTATATAAATTATCTAACAAAGTATGAGGCCTTAATACTAGGGTTATAGTTCACCATAAAACCAAGGAACTAAGGGTGTTTAGTGACTCTAAGTTGGTTTTTAACCAGGTTAAGATTAAATTTCAGTGAAATAAGTCTTACCTTACGAGGTATAAACATAATTTTTGGGACCTAATCAAGATGTTTAGTGTATTTAATGTCAATATTATCCCTAGGGAATAAAACTAAGTTTATGACTCATTGGCATCTATAGTATTAAACTTAACTCCCCTAGATGAAACAAAGTTTTAGGATTTCTCTATGAAACTAGTCCATTACCCATCTGTCTTGGATAATGTGATGAATTTATAGGTCTTTGAGAATGATCAACAAATTATCTAATTCCTTGATAATGTTGGGTTATTTGAGGCCCAGGTAATCATTGAATTAGATAGAGACAACCCTAGAACTAAACTTTATAAGGATGAGATCCTCAACATTCATTAGAATCAAATATTTAAAGGGATGATTTCCTTAGAAAGGGCATTTGATAGCCTAGACCATGCACCCAAAATTAATAAACCCAAGTTTGAGGAATAAAAATGTCAAATAACCAACCTCAACTTTATGGAAAAACCTCAAACCATTAATGTAGGTCCTGAATGGACATACCTTGAACTTGAATAGTTATAAATAATTTTGTTATAATATAAGGATTTAATTACATGGGCCTATGGAAACCTCAAAGTCTTTGAATGGAGGGTGAATACTTACACCATCCCACTCAAACTAAGCTAAAATCCATTTAGGTAGAGATAGAGACTTGTGAAACTGATCATGGAACTATCAATACACAAAGAGTTTCATAAGTTACTCTTTGTTAGGATAATTTTCCCAATTTACTATTCTACCTAGGTAGCCAATCTAGTAATCATGTGAAAGAAGAATGGAAAAATCTATTTATGCGTAGACTTTTAGAACCTAAACTAAGACTTAAACATAAATAAATATCCATTACCTTCCATCAATGAAGTGATCTGAATGGTGAGTGGATCCCAAATGATGTCTTTCTTGGATTTATTCTTAGGATACAACCAAGTCCTGGTCAATTAAAAAATTGGGTCAAAACCATATTCACCATCAAATGGGGTACATTTTCTCAAAAATTAATTCCAATTGGAGTGATCAATGAAGGAGTAACATTTCATTGGGTAATGGATTGAGATTTTTAAGGTTTAATTATCAAGTGCATAATAATTTATATGGATGACTTGACTATGTTTTCAAAATATAGGTCAGATTGCATGCACCACTTACAAAAGGTGTAGGAGGTATGAAATTTATATAAACCCAAAGAAAATCATGTTCATTGTCACCAAAGGTAAGATTTTATATCACCTTTTCACATAATAAATTATTTTTATCGATCTACAAAGAGATGATGTTATTTTTAAATTACCTCAACCTAATAATGAAAAATAATTAAAATCCTTCTTTGGTAAAATTAACTTTTATTGCAAGTTCATTTATAGATTTAAAAAATTTTAAAACCTCTGAATGTTATGTTAAAATAAGATGTAAAAGTTGAATGTCATGTTAAATTTATGAAGGTTTTCCAAGACATAAAATATGCTATCACGCAATCCCTAGTGTTGATCATCCCAGACTACATGTGGTATTTATACATTTACCATTTTTTTTATCACACCATAATTGCCTACCTTACACAAATATTTTATGGAGAAGAACATCTTATTGCTTTTATGAGCACTAATCTCAAAGATATAGGTCAAATTATATACACCACTTACAAAAGGTGTTTGAAAGGTGTAGGACGTATGGCATTTCTCTAAACCCAAAGAAAAGTGTGTTCAATGTCACCAAAGGTAAGCTTCTCAATCATATTATCACACAATAAGGTATTGTTATCAATATAGAAAGAGTTGATGTTATTTTTAAATTACCTATGCCTAATATTAAGAAATAATTAAAATCCTTCTTTGGTAAAATTAACTTTTTTCACAAGTTCATTTATAGATTTGCCAAAATTGTAAAACTTTTTAATGTTATTTGTAAATAGGATGTAAAAGTCGAATGGCACGTTAAATTGAAGAAGTTTTTCCAAGACATAAAATATGCTATCATGAAATACCTAGTGTTGATCATCCTAGACTACATGTGGTATTTATACATTTACCCTTTTTCATTTGAACAAACCATCACTATCTACCTCACACAAATATTTGATGGATAAGAAAATCTTATTTATTTTATGGGCACTAATCTCAAAGATACAGAACTAAGATATTCCAGCTTCAAAAAACATGCTTATGCATTGGTCAAAGTTGTGAATAAATTTAGGAACTATATTCTCAAAAATAAGGTGCATGCAATCATCTTAGACCTAGTTTCTAATCATATGTTGGGATAGAATGAACTAGGTGAATGTTGAAGTAGATGGATGAAAAAGATTAAGTATTATGATTTAGAAATCAAACCTACCAATTTGGTTAGAGAATAGGGAATTACTCAACTAATATTTGAAATCGATCTAAGGATAACTATGCCCCAAGTGGACTAGGAATTAGTATCAAAATAGGATTGGATGCCTCAATAATACATTATATACTCTATGAGAACCCACCTTCTAAGCTAAACTAAATTATGAAGAGAACCTTTATGCTCAAGGTTACATAGTACATGCTTAATAAAGGAGTTATTCTCATAAATAAACATGAGGTCATATAGCGTATATGCCTATCACAAATGTAATCCAATGAAGTAATGGTAAACTTCCATGAGAAGTTAGGAGTTAGTCATCCTATAATGAATGCAATGACACATAAGATACTCTATGTAGTTATTAATTTCCTACATTGTTTAAATATATCCATGACCATGCCTGTACATGATATCAATGTCAGACCTTCACCAAAAGGGAAATCCATGTAGTAATGTCATTTCATACAATTATATAAATGACACCATTTTCCCAATGGGGGATATATTTTGTGGGGTTTTTCAACCCCAATTCCTTGGCTATCCACAATTTTGTTCTTATAATTACATATTATTGCACAAAGTGAGACAAAGTAGTGGAAACAACTAAAATTATTGATTTTGAAGTCAAAAATTTCATGGATAACAACATAACGACTTGATTTTGGACCCCTTTATCATTACTATATGATAACAACCCTACATTTCAATCAATAGAGTTCACTAAATGGGCATATGACAATGGAATCACATTAAAATTATCAAGCAATCACTACCTGCAAGGAAATGGATTAGTAAAATAAACCAACAAAAATATAATGGATGCCACTAAAAAGTATACAAAATTGAAACCCTAGAATGGAAATATTTTCTAAAATTATATCTATGGGTTGACTTCACCAAGCATAATTAAGTTCTCAAGAGCTCAACATTCCTACTAGTCTATGGACTTGATCCAGTGCTACCAATTACACTCAAGATACATACATACAAATTTATACAACAATATATGAAAAAATATGATAAAGTGAACTCCAAGGTCTTGGACATCATCTAGTTAGAAGATTCTTAGGATGAGGCATTACTCAACTTTAGTAAACATTAGATCACTATAAAGTAACAGTTTGATAAAAGGGCTAAAGCTAAACTTTTAGGATCATAGACCTAGAATTTTTATGGGATAAATCTCATGAAAAGAAAGGATAGCACTCTAAATTTGACCCCCACTAGATAGCTAAACTCCTAGGCCAAAATTCCTTTCATTTTAAGACCTTGAAATTAATGACCTCCCACTATTAATGAACAAACAATTCTTGAAGCATTACTTCTCAATTGTCCCTTATAATGTGGTCTTAGATTAATCTTGGAAAGGGTGGTAATGTACATATTAGGCTATTTTTATTTAGTTATGTGTTTATTTCTACTATGTTTTTGCTTTTTTGTGTTTTTATTTGGCATTTTTGTGTCTCTATGGTGTTCATTTCTTATTGATCATGCCCTAGATTTATCCTTCAATTGGAGTTGATAGAGTAAGATTAAATTGATTATAAGGGTCTTTTATATAACTTGATGTAACCACTCTAAAATGAGATGAAATCCCAGGAGGTAAAGTTAATATTTAGGATACCAAAGGTGATATTTCATTTCAATAAAGTCAAAGGTTGTAAAAAAGTCTTTACATTTGATATCTTAGAGGCTAGTGATTCTTAACTAAACAAGTGAATTTTAAAATAGCCCCATGTCCTAACAAAAACCATCAAGATATAGTTAATAATAATATCCTTATGAAAGTGATATCACTAAACTAATATGATATTGGTTAGGTAATTAGAGATTTACAAATATCCCATCACATGTGGTTTGGTCCCAAACCCTCAAAGGATAGAATTACCAAATCTCTTCATATGAAAACTTTAAAAGGAAATTGAAATAACATGAAAAATTTGAATTCTCAATCTTCCTCAAAAAGTTATTCAGGTAGCCTCCATCATAAGCTTTATTTCCTGGTTGGTAGTGGAACAAGGTCTTAAATGGGACCAAAGGTATATTTGTTAAGGCTATAGACACCTAGATTTTATTAGAGCAATTACCACCATTCCCTCCAAGCCAAAAAACCAATAATTCCCTTTAAGGAGATAGAATACCCAACTTGACCCTAACTTATTTAAGTGAAATGCAAAATTGAATAAATTAAAAAAGTATCACCTCACACACACACTAGTGGTCATATATGGGAATAAGGCATAATATGTCACTTGATGTACATGACTTTAGTGCCTTATTTTTAAGATATGCCTAAGGATATTTCCTATAATCTTTTTTTGTACAAGAATGGAGACTAGTAGCTTGGGTTTTAAGTTCTTTAACACCACTTTACCTACAAAATTCACCATTTTTTTGGCTATCAAACCCCTTTTTCTTATAAATAGGTGACCCCAATTAAAAATTATATAACTCAGATTTTTCAGACCTTTTATCTTGTTATAACCAATTCCAACAGGAAAGAATCCTTGAATTCCCATTTCACCCTAGTTTCCCCAAATGTGTGCCTTATTTGTAATCACCCATTAATCCTTATTGAGATCCCTCATGACCTTTAAATTTAACATAGTTGAGTCCTAGTGGCATACCAAATTATTTAATGCACTAAATTTTCTATAGGTTTATTCTTATTTTAAAGTCTCCTAAAGTGTCAAGCTTCTGGAGTTCTATGTGGCACCTTACGTAATCTAGTTAGAATCCAAGTGAGAATCTAATTTGTCTTGCTTATTTTCCTTTTAATTAGTCACTTTTGTGTATTTATATAGGGAGGATAGTTTCATTAAAGAGAATTATGTGGATCATTTATACTGAGGTTAGAACCTATCAAAGCCTAGCCAATTGGGGTGCCCTAAAGTTAGAATGGTCAACCTCCTAGAACTATCAGATATGTCAAAACCTAGGAGAGCATAAACCAATGGGAGAATTCCATATTGATCAAAGTTATACAAATTAGTATCTTAGATATATAATAGATGTTAGATCTTGGGAGAGCCTGATCGAGTGAAAGAACACCTCATGTCTTAAAGGTCATAATTTCTAGGATCTAACCAATGAGTTCATCCCAGTGTTAGACATGTTAGTCTCCCAACACTATCATAGATGTTATATCCCAAAATATATTGACAAAATGATAAAGTTACATACATATTATTCTCAGGCTTGTCAACCTCTTAGACTTAAAAAAGATGTTAGAGCCTAGGGGAGCTTGACTTATCACATTGTGCCATGTGGAATTTCTATGAAAATTAGTGGGTGGATCCCAAAAGTCCCCTAGGGTATTTATAATTAGGTACAATCAAGGTCAAAATGTTAATCAAATAATGTCACACATCCTCTAACTGACATCTTCTCCTCCCCAATGTATAAATTAGAACATTAGGCCACACATAGGTGTTAACCATTATAACACAAACTAATTAGTAGATGGCATGTGCCACAAGGTAGGTAATTCTTGGGAAAACCCAAATATTATATTCTCATGTGCATACCATCCTATAGGCATTAATTAAGTGGTAAATTGAGCCCTAATTAGACATTTTAGAGTGTTATCTCATGTTTACTAAATCTAGTAGGAGGCATTCATTTAGTACATTGATTTAATCAAATAATTTGATAGTGATGATGAGGACAAGGTTATATTTGAAGATTCCCTTAAGGCCTATGTGAAGTTTGGGATGCACAAAGTCATGGCTAAGCCTAAGGTAATTCCCTACAATGACTTGTTTAAAAAATTATTGCTCATGGCAAAGTGGGCATAAGATGATATCCATGACATGTTATACTCAATAAATATCTAACATCATATCATTGACATTTCAAGATCCACATTCAAGGCTTACTATAACATCCCTAAGTACACCATTTCTTATGATTCGACTATCATAACCACCTAGATGGATACCTTCTAGATTTACAACATCTTAAAGGACTAGGTAGATAAACTAGATGTTAAATGGGTGATCAAAATAGATGTGAATGCATATATTATCCACACCTTCAAAGATGGTATTCACATCAGGATGATCCTACTCAATCATCTATTTGGGGGGAGTGACTATGAACATGTCAACCTCCTATAAATTCCCCTACTCCACATAATCCCTTAAGTTTAAAAATTACCCAACTTAGGAGGGATAATCAATTTCAATATGATAAAGGTAGTGGTAGATGCCTAAGGAGGATGTGAGTTCTATATGATGGGCTACTTGGTAGATGTGGTTTTTCAATCCAATCTGATCTTATCAAAAAATTCCCATGAGATTGGGCATTCTTTAAAAGGGGGAAGGTGGGGACAACTATAGAATTTCATCTTCTATTTTAATATTGTATAGGATTAGCCTATGGCATGGCTATGGGTATTTTAATTCATAAAAAGGGTTTGTGTGAATAGTTTTCAAGACATCCACTATCATTAAAAGTTCAATCTAATGTCTTACACACAGGTCAAAGATTGTTATGAGAATTTAAGTGTTCAGTTTATCCTTTATAAACATAAGGGGAAATGGTATTTCAATGACAAAAAATAAACACAAAAGAGAGGGAAGGGTAATGAATAAAAGGGTATCTTCCATGTCTAAAATGAGCTCAATGTATTTGTCATTGAACTAAGTGACTCTACCATAAATATACTAATATAGACCGAATTTCACTAAATTTATACCTCCAAGAACATACAGTGGGGAGAGTTTGAGTGAATTAGGAATATGCCTTCAATATGATCTCTCACTAATGATGATTATTAAGAGTTTATTATCAAAAACACATAAACACCCTATGAGAATTTGTAACTTGACACAAATTATCAGCACTACCAAAGGGGAAATTAAAAAACTCACAAAATGATTATAATAGCTAATCACATCATAACCATGACATATGTAAAGTAGCAAAGTGTTAATGAAATTAACCTAGCATTGATGATCATTCAAACATGAAGATGAAATAGAATTGAAACACAGGAAAATTTCTCTTACATAGAAATAAATATTCCATTCATTAAAAAGGAGTAAATGATGTTATAATAATCGATCTAGACCAATTTTATAGTCTAGAGTGATCAAGGAAAAGAAAGTGAAATCCTAGATATAATCTAATAGTAATTTTGAGTAATTTTGGTTAAACATATAATATAATATGGCTCTTTATTATATAGATAAGGATGGGGCTCACCTCCAAATAGCATTAGGATCCCATCTTGGGCCATGATATCCAATCATTACAATTACAACCATATTTTAAAATTTAAATAAATAATCCTTATAAACCTACAATAGATATGTGAAGGACCACACAATTAAGATGAGGAGGTAAATGATAATAAATAAATCCTAACTACTTTGAATGGATGCTCCTAGCATCTAAAATGACTACCATAAGGACAAATTCCTTTTCTAGATTAGAAAATTTCATGGGGGGATCCCTGAAGATCACCTCAACATGAGTTGTTAGTCTCTAGGAAACTTGGAAGGATTTTTCCATTGATACTTGGAGTTTGGAGACTTTTTTGATGCTTTTCATGGACTATTTTGACACATATAGCACCACCTAAGCTCCCTCTTAGTTTTCCTTTACCTCTTTTTCCTCATAGCTTAGTCAAATTAACCCAAGTGGACTCTGAATTCCCCTTGGTCAAGCAGGTTACCATCTAGGTGAAATAACACTGATATATTGACCTCCTTAGATTAGTTTAGTATATTCCTCTAACCCTCTTTTAAGGGTCTCATTCTAGTGTGCACCAAGTCCAACCCCTCTTCCATTTAAACTCTCATGTTCTTATAATATGGTTGGTACAACCCCAAAACTGAGGTCAACATAAGTTTAAGCTCCAAGAAGATTTTTTTATGACCATCACTTACAAATTTCAACATTTCCCACTGATATTTATAATCCTCTCCATGTAGGCCTAAGTTCATTAGACAAGTGTGTTGGTCTTAGCCAAAGTATCCACTACTTCCCCAAGGATTGATAAAATTAGTATGAGGGTGTCCTTGACTTGCCCACTTAGTCTTATTGGAAATGTGATCTTTACATAGGATTCTAAAGTTTGAATTTGGCTCTGTATGTCCTCAAGGAGATTCTTAGACATATTATGGGTGGCCCATAGAACTAAAATTTGGTCCTCAACCATCCTCTCTTCCCCAATTTAAGTCCTCACCTTGGTGAGTGAGAATATCTCTTGATGGGTCTACCACACCATCAGAATCCCCTCCTGGACAAACCTCTACATGAGTTTTATCTTCATTCTCCTAAAGGCTCGATCAAAACTCCATTTCATGTCTAGGTTTCCCTAAATATTCATCTATGGTGCCTATGACCTTGGGACCATATATCAGGTTGTGGGAGGTGTAGGAGGGGTGGATGAAATGGTATTTATGGGTAAAGGATGAGGTGTAAGGGAAATGGAATAATTGGAAGGAGTGAAATAATAAATTAGTGGAGGCAAAGGAGGCATGGGAGTGAAAGGAAGAAGGATGAAAGGGGAGACCCATGGGAACATTTTTTCCCACCACTATTCTTGAGTTAGATTTACCTGAAGTATAATTTCCCCTTAAAATGGTTCATTAAAAAGTATGAAAGAGATTGGATGGTTGAAGGTGAGTTATGTGGGGCCTTAGGTAATGGATAGAGGGGGCTAATAAGATATGCATTAAGATGTTAAAACTAGGGTTAGAGGGGATTTTTAGTCTTACAAGTTAAATTAATTAGAGCTAGAGGCCTTTAGGTTGGAGATAGAGTATGGTTTTCCTTTTACTTCTTCTTTAGCCTCTTACTCAGGTCAACTCAGGATGGTGTAATAGATGGTCTGACCAGGATGATAAGATTTGTAAGGGCCAATGGTGGAGGACTCAGAGTTATTTAAGGGAGTTATAGCCTAAATGGAGTGGGCATAGGGAGTCTCCTTGTTATAAGTACTATTCTCTCTAAAGTTGTAGTTGTGCATGCTACCAAAGGCATACCCAAGGGAGGCACTAAAAAGACTCCAAGTTATGAGATGGAGGGAACAAAAGGGAATGAAGATGAAAGGACACTCATAAGTGCCAAGGATAAATTTACTTGGGTAAAATATATAGGGGGATCAATGAGAAATATAGGAGGCACCACTTAGGGGATTTTAGGGGGTGGAGTAGAATTGGTGGGTGCCAAAACTAGGAGTTGAAAAGTGGTAAGAGTGAGGGGTGAAAGGGAAATGGGAGGATACAAAGGTAAAATAGGGGTAACCTTGATGGGTTCCTATTTGGATCCTTGCTCTAATATCACCCTTAGGCTACCAACCACATCAGACCTTAGGTTTGTGTGGCCTAGTGTTAAGGTGATAGTGGCTAAGTGAGCTACACCTTAGCTACCTAGCATTGAGTAGTCTAGGATTGGATATATCATGGCTTAGATACTAGAGCTACCAAAGGAGGTGGAGGTGGGTTAAAATAATGAAGATAAATTGGAGGAAGTGGAGCAAGATTAGAAGGATAAACTAGAGGAAGAGGAGCCAAGGAATGAGAAGCAACTAGAAAAGGATAAAGAGATGAGGCATGAGAAGCAAGGGATACTAGTAAAAGTGGAACAATACTTGGGTTGAGAGGAGGAGAAGATGGAAGGATACCTTATAAGATCTTATAGGACATGGTTAGAGATATTAGAGTTAGGTCTTCCATAGATTGAATGGGATTTAGAAGAGGCACGAAGGGGCCTTCTTGAGCTTTTTTCCCCTTATTCTTGTTTTTGGTCATGATTTGAGATAACACCTCTTAGTCATTAATGGAATTTAGATAAATATAATCACCATCTTCATCTTGATATCCATAGTTTATTTTAAGGTAGGTTTAGTATCCTATCAAGTGATCTTGGATTACTCATTTAGATTTCCACTACCAAATCTTGCACTTTACAAGGGTGAAGGAGTCTCACCTAGCCACCATATTTTGAATAAAAGGGAAGGTTTTATATATGTGGTTCCTTATTGTGATTAGAAGTAGTAGGATTGACTTATATTTATGTTGTATGTAAAAATTAAATATGTCTTCCACTAAATGATAAGAAATCTCCTATTCATCTAAGCAGTATGGAATGTAATATGACAAATGGAATGGGTCTTTAAGGAAACCTATGATTTAAATCATAGTGTTATCTTTGTATAATCAATAACCCCTAATGGCCATGATGGAATCCATAATCACCTTTGAGATTCAAAGAATCAGAACCTCATTTATGGCTTTGTATACCATTGGGTATAAGTACTCATATATGTCATAGACATGATGGTGGAATTGGTGGTCATATAGCTTATAAAATAACATGTGGATTGTTGAGCCCCTAAGAACCCATGTAGGAATGGTTGAAGGATTAAAATAGAAAATATCATAGACTGTATCTAATAAGTAGCTCATCATGTATAAATTTCCCTTAGCTTAGGCATTTATGATGGTGTGGACTAACTTGAAGTTGATCAATCCCCGCATGTCTAAGACCTTTTGGCATGTTAGGATCATGTGTAGGAGAGGCATATATATCTCATTGATGTGATAGTAGACTTGGCCACAAAATAGCTAATTAAATAAGATCATGCCTACCTAAACCTCTTCTTATAAGGTGCACACTATGTGAGCATTCATATCATCCTTGTTAACCCACTTAAAATCTATGTTCTCAGCCAAGTCATGGATGACATCATATATATGGTAGATACCCATCTAGACTATTACCTCCATTACATTATAGGGGAAAGTGAAGTTTAGGAGGGATTAGTATGCCTTGAAGGCATTACAAGAGATATCAGCAATCTAATTTTGAGAGTTAGGTAAGTATTCTCAGTCATTGACCTTGTCTTGCATATGGATGGAATTGTGAAAGATGTCACTTAATAGGTCAGTACATGGGAATGCCTTTGGTTTAGCCATAGATCTATAGAGTCTTCACTTATTTTAGGACCTAAGGTAATATTCATACTCTTCTTTTTGGTCATCATATGAGCTTAAATTCTTATGGGCTTGATCAATTGCTTTGAATATATCATTTTAGTGCTTAAACTTGGTTAAGCCAATTAGGAATGTGGTGTCCCTATATTCAGGTTTAGCCTTTAAGTTCAAGGATGATGTAGCCATTGGAAAAGGATGAAGAGGAAATTAGGAATATTTGAGTACATAAGGCATGGGATAGATATTTATTCGAAGGTAATAATGGTAATCATTAGTGAGCTTATCTTTGGCTTTTATAAGTGCATACATACGTCCCCTTATATTAATGGTGTTTAGTGGTTCACTTACTATAAATTCAAATTTGAGTTGGTGGCTATATTTTCTCTCTTTATTTATAAATCCAAAATTAAATTTGTATCCCATGATCTTCATCTACCATCTAGCTATACAAATAGCAATTGGATGATTTAAAACTATCCAATCATGCTTAGCTTCCCATTTTATTAATACTCAGTGCATGGTGGGCATGCAATCATATCTCTTAGAAGTTTATAAGCTAACTCCTACTTTTTGACACATTTCATATGATCATTGGTCTTCCTCATAATGGTCATTACCTTGGCATAGCTTTGTACTCCATGTCATTCCTTTATAAAGGGTTATGTATAATTTAGGGTCATGTGGCACATTTTTATTGGTTATTTGATCTCATTTATACTTCATTCTAACCTTATTAGGGCCTTAGGTGGCTATAATTTCATAAACATACTAGGATATATGGTGCCTTTTCATTTAGTTAGTCTCTCTTGAGCTCAAATATCTATGATAAGTCTATGGGATTAGGTGCTCTAACACATGGAGACGTGGCATCTTCTCATTTGGTCAGGCTCTCCTAAGATTTGACATCTCTAACAGGTTTAAGGGACTAGCCATTTTAACATATGGCAATGTGGTGTCTTTTCATTTGAATAGGCTCCCATAGACTTTGACATATCTAACATGTCTAAGGGACCATTTTCTCTAACACATGGTGGTGTGGTTTCTTCTCATTTGGTTGAGCTCTCCTAGGCTCTAACATGTATGATAGGTTTGGGGTACTAGCTACTCTGACACATAATAACATCGTACCTTTTCATTTAGTTAGGCTCTAACATCTCTGAAAATTTTGGGGAACTAGTTACTCTAACTCATGGTGATGGGGTGCCTTCTCATTCAATTGAGCTCTCCCAAGCTCTAGCATCTCTTACAGGTATAAGGACTAACCACTCTGAATCATGGTGATGTGTTGCCTTCCCATTTGGTTGGGCTCTCCTAGGATCTAACATATCTAATAGGTCTAGGGGATTGGCCACTCTAACAAATGATAACATGGCACCTTCCCATTTAGCTATGCTATATGAAATTCACAAAAAATGACTAATAAAAAAATGAAAATGAATACGAGATGCTAAAAGTTACTTGTGAGTTATAGAGATATTGATTTGTTATGAAAGGCAATAAATTCATCACTCTATGAATGGAATGAGACTCTGGGATATTTTTTCAAAATCTAACCTATAATGTTAGTGTCATGATTTCATTAAAAAAAACACTCCTTAGTTTGAAAAGTAAAAGATGCATGTTACTACTTGGGGAAGATAGAGCACTATATATTATAAGGATTAAATTAGGTGACATTGATGAGGGCAAATGAAAATACCCAAAAGATTTGGTTCATTATATTTTTAGAGGGGTCCCGTATTTTGAAGAAAAGGCATGTGTTAGCCATAAAAAATGGTGACTTCCATGGGAAAGTGATGAGAATCACTTAGAACCTGACCAATTTATTTTTCTTCCCTTTCTCAACATAGATTATAAGGGGGATATTTACTAACCATAGAAAATATGAGGCACTAAAGTCTCGGCATACTAAGATTCCACCTTGTAGACAGCCACTAATGTGTGAAAGAAGTGATTTTCATTTTCCATTTCATCTCAAATTTTGTTCAAGTAATAGAGGTTGGATTAATTATCAGGGTTCTTCTAGGGTGTTTTTAGCTTGATGGATTAGTGAAAAATGTCTAGGGCATTTCTTTGTTACCAAAAAAACTCCATATCCCCAACATATATGCCTTTGTTCTTATTCATGTCCTTTATCTATTTCTAACTAATTAAAAAAGCTTATGGGGGAGATTACATGTATAGCCCTTTTGAGGTCGACTTAGAATTTAGATTCTACATGCTTTCTTTATTCTTTTCCAAGCTTCCTATGAAAATATGATCATTTATTAGTATTATCCATTGAGGGTTTGGGGCCAAGCTAAGGGCAAATGTATAATAAATAAGTTTTGACTAGCTAACCAATCTTTGATTAACTTCAATAATATAATATCTTCTTGAGATGTTATTTTAAGTGTAGCTTGATGGCTCTATTGGGGTGTAAGATGTTCTAAAATACACATATTTCTCTCAGAATACTTTACCTCTCAAATTTTGGATGTCAAAATTTTCCTTTACTATATTATAATTACTTAGATCAAAGGTCTCAACCTTGGTCTTCTTTCTTCTCAGCAATCTTTCTAGGCTTCAACTATCACCTAAATTAGTTATTAACAAATGTTGGGAATTATAGGAAAATATCAAAACAAAGAGGGGTTAGGATGGGAAAAACACAAAACAAAATAAAAAAATTCAACAAAAATAAGAACACAATGAAATTAAACACATAATGAAAGCAAATCTATCTAATATCTACATTACCACCTTTCTTTTCATGGACCGTGTCCCACATTAGGACCACATCAAAGATTATAAAGGTCTTTATCTTTACCCTCTTATCAAACCACCTCTTTAATGTATCCTAATGCTTGTCAAAGATCAATAGAGCTTCATCTTGGGCTTCCTCTAGCTAAATTAGGTCAAGGAGTTTGGAATTGAAATTTTCATCTAGTTCCATTAATTGTTTCATGAACTTATAAGTTGACAACTTGAGCATGACCAACATGATTGGATCCAATCCATAAACTATAAGGAAAGGAGAGATTTTTAGAGCTAGCTTATACCTAATGTAGTCTACCCATATGGAAAACTTTAGAAATGAGTGTCATTCATAGGGATTTTCTCTAACTAATTTATTGATGGCATCAAACAAATTCTTATTGTTGGAATCTACTAATACATTCCCTTGTGGGTAGTGATTGGATGAGAAATTCATCATGATCCCATTATCATAGGGCCATTCTCTAAATTTCATGTATTGAAAGTCAGGTCATTATCACATACTAAGGAAATAGGGAGCCCAAAATGGGTGTTTATGGTGTTCTAAATTAATTTGATGACTTTAGTAATAGTGCTCATTTTGGTTTCAACTACCTCAGACCATTTGGTGTAATATTCTATGCCTATAAGGATGAACTTATGATTGAATGATGAATTGGGGTTAATTAAGCTCATAAAATCTAGTCCCTATTATGAAAATGGTGTAGACTCTTCAACACATTATAGTGGAATTATTGCATGCATTTATCTCTTAGAAAATGTATAGCACTAATGATAGTAGCAAACATGAGCATGAACATCTCTAAATAGTGTGGGCAAGTAATAACATGCCCAAATAACTTTATGGGTCATATCATTTATTGCAAGATGGCTAACTCTTAGTTTTTCATGGAAACTTGTCATTATATCCTTAGCTTATTCTTGTGATACACACCAGAGATAGACTCCTTCATGGTTCCTTTTGAATATAACTCCCATATTTAGCATATATTATGTGACCTTCAACTGAAGGGCCCTCATCTATGTATGGTTGAGTCCTAAGGGTTCATTTCCATAGAGTAGAAAGTGTATGATCAGGGCATACCAGTCTGATTATAGTACCCTTTGTTGGTCTACTTGGTGCAATTTAATTATTGGATTTATCTCCATTATTATTTTGGTAAGGCCTTATCCTATAACCATTTTGGATTTCTTGATTTCCAAGTCATATTCTTTTAGTTTTATCATCCATCAGCCTCCTTTTTCACCTATATTTTTATGCCCTGGCATTTTTTTATAGTTGGGTCTGGGATAATGGCATGTACTCTATTATAGAGAATAAAATGCCTAAATTTATTCATTTTCTTAACCAAGGAATAGGCATTATTATCTAGGGTATAATAGATAATCTCAAAATATTTAAAATTAGTGCTCATAAAATCCATTGGGTGTTCTTCTCCTTTTAACCTCTAAGTAAGGCAAGCGGCAATGGTGTGTTCTAAATCAAAGGGATAGACATATAAGTCTTGTGTATTGTCTATAATAATGAGGACTAGGGCATGCATGATTGTGTCTTTTATATCCTAAAAATATTTCTTCTATTCCATGTGCCACTCCATTCCATTTTAGCATATTGTTTCAACATGGCATTCAAGGGCTTCACTATTTCAGCAAATTTAGAAATAAATTTACACACAAAGTTGATTTTCGCAAAGAAATATTTTAGTTCCTTATTGATATTAGGAAAAGGTAGTTTATATATTCATCCACCTTTTTAGGGTTGATATCTATACCTTATTTTGTGGCAATGTGACCAAGAAGCTTACCTTTGGTGGCATCAAACATGTTCTTATTTGGGTTTAAGGAAGTGCCATACCTTTTACATCTTTCAAATAGCCTTTCTAAGTGGTGAATATGATATGACATATATTTTGAAAACACATGTAGGTCATCCATATCTATTATTATACACTTACGTATTAGGCCCTCAAAATTGAAGTCCATTTCCCTTTTTAAAGTGGTACCAACGTTAATTAACCTAAAATACATCCATTTATAAATAAATGTGCCCCACTTGGTGATGAAAGAAATCTTAGTTTTGTCTCTATGGTTGACCAAGACCTAGTTTTATCCTAAGAATCCATCCAAAAATGTAATCATTTGATACCTTCTCACCATTTGGATTACCTCATTTAGGGAGGGTAATGGGTAGTTATCTTTATTTGTGGTCCTTGTTCAATTTTCAAAATTCCATGCATAGGTAGATTTCTCCATTCTTATTTTACACTGGGACTAAGTTAACCACCCAAGTAAAGTGGTAAAAAATTAATTTTATCCATTTAGAGAATAACTTATGTACTTATTTATATATCAAGGGCTCTAAAATTAGGTTCACTAGACTCTTCCTTTACCTGAAGGGTTTTTGGTTGGGTTTTAAGGGAATAGTATGAGTGATTACTCTCAAGTCAAAGACCTTAAGGTCTCCATAGGCCCAAAAAATCATGTCTTTATATAATAGTAGTAACCTCCATAACTACTCTAATTCAAAATTCATCTAATCAAGACCCACATTAATGATCTGGGGATTCTCTAAAGGCTAAGATTAATGAGTCAGCACTTTTGATCTTTGATCTTGTGTTTTTTCACTTGGAAGGTGGGGTCTAATGCATCAAATTCTATTTTTAGGGAGATCATACCCTTTAATATCTAGTTTATATGAATATTCAAGATCCCATCCTTTTCTAACTCATTCTTGGGTTTGTCTTTATCTTTTACATCTATGACTTGGGCCTCAAATATTCCCTCATTACCAAAGAAATCGATGATTTATTGGTCATCCTAAAAGACCTAGAAGTGAGTCACATTGTTTGAGATAATAGATCATGGGAAGAATTTCATGGAGAAATATTAAAACTTAGTGTCATCTAATTGAGTTAGGTTTGATAATGTCAATACTAGTGAGTCTATTACTTGGCTTTCCTCCTAGGGAATAAGGATGATATTAAATGCATTGAATATTTTAATTAGGTCCCATGCTCAATGATTATAACTTCTAAGGTATGATATTTTGCATTAAAAATTATTCTTGATATGGTTGACCACTAGTTCATAGTCATTAAATACTCTTAGTTCATTTACCTCATGTATTAATGCTAATTATAATCCTAGTATTATATCTTCATACTCTACCAAGTTATTCGTGCAAGTAAATTGTAACCTTTATGATGTTATATGTTTCCTCACTAAGGTGTTTATAAGGAGAACACTAGATTAAATTTCTTATTTAGAGTGAGATCCATCTATCTAAAGAGACCATAAGCTAAGTAAACTTAGGCTATGACTAGTTTGGTTTTTGGGAGGCTTTGTTCTTTTCAAGTAGATGCCTAAGTTTAAGGAAAATAGGTTTACCTTCTCATTAATGGAATTATATGAAATTTTAATAGAATTCATGCATGGTTCTATACCTACCCTTATTTGGTTGGATACTCCTCTATATGACAAGCACATGTGGGATAAATCTATGGCCATATACGCATGTAGGTCCTTGGGCTAATCTCTATTGAGGATCATGGTGTAGGCTTATAGGATATCCACCACTTGGATGTCTATGAAGTGTTGAAGCCTAGGCTTAAATTCTAAATAGATGTGGGAATTTAAAAACTTACCTATCACTTTTACCTTAGACTTATCTAGTTGGACCACTACCTTCTCTGATTTTATGGGGGCTAGATCGAGTTTCTCATAATGCCTACTGGCATCACATTAGTTGAGGCTCTTGAATATACTAATCAGTTATGAATATTCTTTCCAAAAAAGAAAAATGGTTAGAAGGAAATGGGGTACCTCCATATTATTTATATGAATGATCACTTTTGTGTGTGTTGCTCTCAATTTTGTCTAGGTCTGTGGGGTCATCTTTTGAGTCAAGGATTTCAACAAGAGATCTCATTTATCTATGATTAGATAAATATTATAAAGGGTAATGTTATCCTTGATCTTTTTCATATCCTAGGATATGTTGTAACTTCATTTACTTTGGATTGGTTGGCTTTCCATAAGTTCCTTAGTTTCTTGATGTCTTTGAGGTGAGGGATCATTCCTAGTTTTTTGATCTAGTAGGGTTGTACCATTATCAGGGGGTGTTGAATTAGTAAGAGGTTGTTATTATTGCCTATTCCTAAGGGAATATTTGCTCCTTTATAACTGATAAAATTCTTACACCTCACTAATACCCTCTAGCTCATTTTATTCTTATATATGGAAATCCATGGTTTTTAACACCATAGTGGTAGTAGGGTATTTACCTAATTTAGAGGTTTCAAGATGATTGGGAACCACCCCTTATTCTTCCATTTCATTTGGAAGATATCAAAAGTAGAACTACACTTTGTGTAGTCTAGTTCCCTATATGATATCATGTTATGTACTTGACACCAATTAAGTAAGGCTATCTCAAAGATATTAATCTTAGGTAGCCTATTGGGTGAAGGTTATGGGGGTTTGTGAGGATGGTTATAGTTCATGTTTAGTTTTTGATATGTGAAGTTTTTGTAGGAACTTTCTACATTAGATTTACTTCTCTCTACAATCTTAGGAATTTATTATTGAGTTTTTGTACCATTTGCTAAATAGCATCTAACTCAGTCTTGGTGGACTCTTGAGGTGTGGTTTGGGTATTGTTTTTCATAGCTAACATTACCTAATATTGAGTTTAAGGAATCAATTCTTGGCTCCCTAGGTTTAGGAAACCTAGTTTTTTATTTGAAGTGGGGGAACCCAATGGAATTTGATGAATTATATGAAGCAACTGAGACATAGGCACATTATGATTAATGTTAGGCAATAAGTTCAACGTAGGCATCTGTGGTAGCATATTGAGAGTTGGGGTCATTGTGTGAACTTAGGGGTTTAGTTTCCTATCCAGTTTAATAACCCATGCATAAGGTGAGGATAGGTCTATTATGGTTGCATCGCTCCTTAGGAACATGTTTTTCTAAGGGTTTAATGCATTCTTATACATTTTAAGTGCTAGTTTAAGGTTAGGTTGATAAAGTAAGGTTACCTAGTTATACATATTCTAAAACCTAGTATTAAAGTTCCTAATGGGTTCATTGGGATCCCTATTGATACAAGAAAATTTATGGTATAGGACATTTGGTTATATCACTTGGATAAATTAGATGAGGAAAGTAGAAATGAAATGGTCCCAACTTAGGATAGAGTATTCAGGTTGGTTGAAGAACCAATCATATGTTGATTCCATTAAATTAAATGGGAAAATATTGCATACCACATACTCATGTTATAAATTTATAATCCTTGGGGTGGTCTTATAGGATTTTATGTGTTCTTAAATATTTCATCCCATACTAGGAGTGAAATAAGGAAGATACCTCTCAAGGTTCCTAGGTAAATCATTAATGACTCCTAGGACATTAATGTTTAGGCCAGCTAACCAAGCCATCTTAGGATACAAATTTAGGATAGGTTATGGGGATAAAATTATAATAATAATGGTAGGTCTAGGTTGGTTCAACCTAGGTTTTTTGTGTAAAATTAGGGTAAATTACCAATTGACCTCAACAGGACCATAGGTGAACTAGTCTTCAGGATAGTTCACAATCAAACAACATTTAGCACATTGTTACCAATAAATGAAACTAAGCATATTAAAAAAATAAAATAAATAATAAACATGAAGTATTTTAAACATCCCTTATTCTAGTGCTATCATTTATTCACTCCAATTTACTCCTCAAAAAACTCCCAAAATATTGGGCATTCCTTAAAAGGGAGAAGATGGAAACAACTACAAACTTTCATCCTCTATTTTAAAACTAATTTTGGATCATCCCATGGCATGCCTATAGGTATTTGACTTCAAAAATGGAGTCTATGTGAATAGTCTCCAAGATATGCACTATCACCACCAAAACATCAGTCTAATATCTTACACATAGGTCAAAGATTGTTATGAGAATTTGAGTATTTGTCTTATTCTTTCTAAATACAAGGGGAAAGGCTATTTTAATGCCAAATAAAAAACTCAAAAGAGAGGAAAGGGTAAGGAAAAAATGGGAACCTACAATTCTAAATGAGCTCAATGCATTGGTCATTAAACCAAGTAACACTGCCATAGTTATACCACTATAGACCAAGTTTCACTAAAGTTATACCTCTAAGAACATACATTAGGGAGAGTTTGAGGGATCTAAGAGTATTCCTTAAATATGATCTCTCACTAATGATGAGTACTAGGAGTTTATTTTCAAAAACACATAAACATCATATAAGAATTTATAGCTTGACATAAATTATTAACACTAATAAAGGGGAAATTAAAGAAATCACATAGAAATTATAATAGCTAAGCACATCATAACCATGACATGCATAAAGTAGCAAAGTGTTAATCCAATTAACCTAGCATTGATGATCATTCAAATAATAGTATGAAAGATAATTGAAACATAAGAAAAACCTTATTTCAAAAAAATAAATATTATATTCATTAAAAAAGAGTAAATATTGTTATAATAATTGATCTGGGCCAATTTTATAGTCTAGAGTGATGAAGGAAAAGTAGGTGAAATCCTAGCTATAATCTGATAGCACTTTTGATCAATTTTGATTGACCCTAATATATAATACAACTATTCCTTACAAATATAAGGATAGGGCTCATCTCTAAATAACATGAAGATCCCATCCTAGGCCATGATGGCCACTCATTATAGTTATATCCATATTTTAAAATTTAAACAAATAATACCTAAAAATCCACAATAGATATGTATGAAACTACTCATTTGACATGAGGAGGTGGCTAACAAGGATCGACTCCTAACAGCTTTGACTGGGCACTCTTAACCTCCAACATAGATGCCATAAGGCCAAAATAATTATCTAGTTTGGAAAAGTTTATTGGGGGATCTGTGAATATTACCTCAACCTTAGCTTCTAGTCTCTAAGAAACATGGAAGGGTGTTTCCATTAATTATTAGAATCTAAAGATCTAGTTGGTGTTTGTTGTGGACTATGTTAATATATCTATCACTACTTGAGCTCCCTTTTGGTTTGCTTTGACCATTTTCTCCCTTATAACCTAGTCAAATTTACCTAGGTGGACTCCAAATTCACCTTGGTCAATTAGGGTGCCATCTAGGTGAAATAAAATTGATATATTGTCATCCTTTAAGTATAATTTTTATTGCTATATGTTTCAAGTGTGAAGAATTTGAGCATAGATCTTATGAATGACATGAACAATCATCTACTATTCAAAGAAGTGTTCATGTAGATAAAATCAATGAAGAAGAATATGTTTCATCAACTATCTATGAGGATGTAAAAAAAGGAGAATCCTTACTCATGAAGAGGATTCTAATCAAACCAAGCAAGGAGGTACAAGAAAATATATAAAATAAGTCATTGTTCAAAACAACTTTCAAGTCAAAGGGTAAGTGTTGCAAGCTAATCATAGATAATGGGAATATAGATAACCTTATGTCTACATATATGGTTGTTAATTTGAATTTCAAAAAGGTAAGTTATCCTACTCCCTACAAAGTTTCTTGGCTGGAAAAAAGCCATCAGATTATAGTTAATTAATAATGTCAAGTTGAATTCTAGATAAGGAGTTACAAAGATGTAGTTTTATGTGATGTAATTCCTATGGACATCTATCTTGTCATACTAGAAAGATCATGGTAGTAAGATAAGAAGGTCATTAATGATGGAAAGAAGAATACCTAGACCTTTGATCAAAATGGAGTAATGCACACACTCCTACCATTGAAAGAGGAAGATACATTTGTTAGAGATCATTCCAAGGTGTTGATGATAACATGTAAAGAGTTTGTATAGCCAATGAAAGAAGAAGAGGTAAATAACATCATTGGTAAGTTTCTATAGCAAGTAGATGAAGATAGAAAATAATTTTCAATTGAAATAACTAATGAGGTAATGGATTTATATTTTGATAACCATTACATTAAATGAATAAGAGTATGTGACTTTCATAAAATTACATGAAGTGACTAGAAAACTTTTCATTGAATTATTACCTTGAAGAAAGCATATTTTTGAAGCCATTTAGATTGACATAAAGGGTAGTATAAAATAAAACTTTTTTGATAGACAGTATCAAGGGAAGAAGTACGCAGTTGATTTAAAGGAGAGTAAGAAGTTCTTAGGTGATGAAATTTTAGTTGATAGTATGAATGAAGGCCATGAGAATTAGTCTAAAACAAAAGGATTTTTTGAGGATAAAGAAGCAAATTAGGTTCACAATTATAAATTTAAAGTGGATAAAAAGATGATAAGGAGTCAAGAAGACAAAGAAGAACAAAATAAAATAAATAAGCCTTATTTACAAGTTGTAGTAGTATCCATATATCTAATGGTTATAATGGTGGCAAAATATAGGATTCAAAGCCTTGATAAGCCAATTTTTTTCTTTAATATGCTTATTTTTTATGCATATACAGTTGTAGAAAGCAAATTTGAGGAGAATTTGAAGATAGAAAGCATAAAAAACACCTATGTTATCTATGTCGAATAATTAGAATGAGAATTTAGTCTCACAAGTAGCCCAATCACCTAGAAGGTACAAAAAAAAAAGGAGAATAATGATATATTATTGTGAGAGACCAGAAATATTTCAATTCTTAGAAGAAGACATTGAGATAGCAGACTTCATGCTTCAAATCTAATGCATCAAAATCAAGATGAAAGGATGTATCTTTAAAGGTAGAACAAATCCACATCAGTAGAATAAACTTTGGGATTTAGGAGGAGAGTTGGAATCAATAAGAATATTAATCAAGATGAAGAAGGTAATAAAAAATAATAAGAAAAGGAAGACAAATAAACATTGAGTTGTATAAAGTATTCATGAACATGAGTTCATGAGAAAAGCTTCCTTGTACCCTAATGGTTTGATATAGGTGCATCTATAAAATGTGTAAATATGTTTTTTCAAGTGGTTTTATGAGTCTTAATAGGATTTCTTGGTCATAATAAGACTTTGTTAATGCATTTGTATCTTGTATTAGGTCTTATAGGTTTTGGAGTGTTTTACCTCCAAAAGATCAATTTGAATTTTCAAATATGTATATGTAAGGTTATGGATAAATTGTAAAGTTTTATAAATTATTAAGATAATAGTAGGTATATAATGTTATTATACATGTATATATAGGATTATAACTATCTTGAATATCATAGTTATCCATAGGGTCTAAAACAATCATTGTAACTTCTTGATGAGTTTGTTAGTCAATTTGCTAAGGAAAACCCAAGTGAATAAAGGAGATTTTTTTCAATTTCAGTCCATTACAAATTGAGTAAACACTTCAAAAACTTGATAATAATTTTTCATATCAAGGTGGAGGAAAACAAGTACAAATTCAAGCATCAAAGGCTCATTTCCTTCATGTATAGGGGTTACATTTTTGGTGATCTACAATACTGTCATGTACAAGTCTACAAGTTTTTATGTATTAGTCTATGAAATATATTAAAATTTAGTATTGATAAAAATTATTGAGTCAAATGGAACATTATAATCCTTATTAATTTATTTCATAGTCTTTTATTTAGTTATATAGATGTTTTGATCTCCAAACACCCTTAAACCTTGTTATCCTCTTACACAGTCATACATAGTGCCTTATAAACATGTGAGAATATTTTCATAAGATAAAATTAACCATTATATAAGGTGAAGGAGTGAAAAAATATCTCATTCTATTTTTTATAATTCAAAAATAGTCAAAGAGATTAATGAACTATCATTTTGAAGCTCTTGACCTGTGTAATCTCTGAGAAACCCTAGTTATCGGGTTGTCTTCACAAAAAGGCCAAAATAGCCTTTTTTAACCCTTGAAAATTACTAAATTTTTTTTTAAACATATTATGTAAATTTTATAATATTATAAAAAAAAATTGAGACTTGGAGAGAATGTATAGATACAATTATAATTGCCTATGTTTGTTAAAAACCTTGAATTATGTGTGTTTTTTATAGTGAGAGACAAAATTTGTCTAAATTCCTCAATTTTGATTATATAAAGGTAAAATAAATGTTTAATCACATTTTATATGTATATATAGTCCTCTTATAAGTTTCACTTTTATTTTGAAGGTTATATTTTTTATTTTTACCTATTCGAGCACCGTTAGGTCTTTAGGCCTAGAAGGTCAAAAAAATAGAGTTTGAGGATTTTATGTAAAGTCCATTGAGTTAAAATTAAAAAAATTAATTGATCATGTAATTAAATTTTATAAATATAAATATACCTATTTTAAACATTTTAAAGTGGTAGATAAGCATAATAAATGTTTTAGTCTGTTTGAGGTCATTAAGGCCATTAAGCACATAGAGCATTTTTTATCAAATTTCTTTGGAATCATGTCTTATAAGGTATTTTAAGAGTTAAATAACCTATAAATATTTTTTTAAGTCAAATTTAAATTGGTATATAGCTTTATTTCAATTATTTCCTAATTTGATCCTTTTATGGAAATTAGACCTATTTGACTAGAAGAAGGCTTTGAGTCTTTTAAGACTAAATGGGTAAAACCAATAGGTGGATTGGTTTTATAAAATATATTTGATGATTGGATATGTATTATAGGCTATAAAATAAAACCTCAGTCCTTATATCAATCAAGGTATCTTAAATTTTTCTTGAGTCTCTTCATTGATATCAACCTTATTATCTTTCAAAGGTTATAAGTTTGTACATCTTCAAGGATGGTTTTATCTTCAAGGTAAGTATCTATAACTTTGTTCCTCTCTTTAGTAGATAAAAATAGAATAATTAATTGATTTTGAATATATTTCTCTCTCCATGCATTAGGAATACATAGATTAAATATTATTCACTTTTGCATGTTTACTTTTATATTTAGTGACCCCCATTTTGTGCCACAAGCTTTGGTGAGCACTAGATTAGATTTTGATTTACTTGTTATTAGTTTAGTGAATATGAAAACATAGGACCTATTTATGGTTGATGCATAGTTTTGCTTGACTAGAGGCTTTGGAACCCTTGATATTATTATGGTATGAGATCCATTGGCTAGGTCTAGTGGATTCATCTTAGTCATGACCTAGAATATCTAATATATCCACAATCAAAAGTCTAAGTAGGATTTATCTTCTCTGAGCTAGGATTGATTTATATATCTACTACATTTCCCATTACATGCATTTTGGTGAACCCAATGTGAATCTAACCCTTGAAGGTTTTATTTCACACTATCATATTTATCATCTTATTATATTTTTCTATATTTGTTGTACTATATCCAACTAGTTGGTATAGTTCTAACTTTATATGCATAAATTTTAACATAATCACACTAAAATGACTATGTTTTGTATGTGCAAGTCTTCATCAAATATAAGTTACTATATCGAATAGGTGAACACAATACTCATTTTCAATTATATAAAAATAAAATAGGTAAAATAGGTTGCATTTGTCATCTTATTCTCTATGGTAGCATACAAATCAACAAACTAGGTCAAATAGGTTGACTTTATCATCTTATTCTTCTTCACCACATAGGGTTTTTTAGAATTGGGTCAAACTAGTTGACTTGGTTTATAGAATTTGAAAGTGGCAATTGAGGCACTTCAACATAAAATTTGCAATCATAACCATCTTACAACCCACTAAGGTTACTCTCTTTCCTTTCTCTATCATTTTAGTACTTTATTTAGTTCTATTTTACACAAGTTAGCAGTGTTTAAAACTTCAACCCTACATCTAACTAGGTTGACCTAGTTGACTTAGTTATGTAGTTTATCTTTTGTCTAAAAGATAGAGTTGACCTATTCAACTCTATTCCTAAAGACCTTGATTTCAAAAAAAATTAGTGAACTATTTGACTGTATTATATACTTTTTATATATAGTGTCACCTAAATTGACTTTATACAATTCTCAAATCAAAGAATTAACAACTATAAACTAGTAATTAATTTACATTTCCTTTTTAGTTGTTTACATGCTTAGAGTAACTCACATAGTCTAAATAAGTGGTCTTTCAAATTACCATTTAGCTACACTATTTTATGATTTTTCACACACTACCAAATTAGAATAACATTCAAAACACATTTACACACTTTTATTTACAAGGCCGGCCTACTTGAATTTCATCACCAAGGGGGAAGCCAAATTGGTTTTCTAGCCAAGTATAAATATGTAGTTAATGGTATTTATTAGAAAATCCCATAACATCCTTATCATTGTGGGATTTTTAAGTGAGAGGGTATGCCCCAATACTAAATTAGTACCATTGCCAACACATATCCCTTTTAGCCCAAATGTCCTGAAACCATCCATAGACTGCTTTCTAGTTTCTTATTTTTAGTTAAATATTTTATCACACTTAAATCAATACTTTATAGTAATTTAATAACACTTAGGATGACCACTTACATAGCATTATAATTTTTAGTTGATTTCTTTCTCTCTGATCATTGTGTGTTATATTGTAAAAACTTGTATTAGACAATGTTGGTAAAAGGTTTTGTGTTGTGTTCCTTAATTGGATCACTCAAATTGATCCACTTATTTGTGTGTTTTATTTCATGATTATACACTTATATTATAGAAAAAAATCCCTATTTTAGAACATTGTCATTCTAGTCGATACAGTCTCTTATAGAATATATCTTTCTTCTTGCCAATGGTACATAATCAACTAACACAACTATGCCTCTTATCTACCTATTATGTCTTTTGTCCATAAGTACATAGTCAACCCAGTCAAATATGTACTCTTCTCAACCCTTATCTAGTAGTATTATGTTGACCCAGTTTATTATATACCTATTTACTAACATTTTTTCTTGTTGTCTATCTGACTTAGTTCTTTATCTAGCCAAACTCATTATTTTTTCCTGATCTCTTTTTATTATTGATTACAACCCTATTATTTTCACCAAGCATCATGAAATCCCCTATCAAAATATTCTTAGACATCTTGAATCCATTCAAACACTATATGGGGTATTATTTTCTCCCTTTCTTTACCTCCTAGGAGAACCCTCTCTCTTGGAGCACTTCTTACCCTCCTTAATCTATAGATTGTACCATGGTTCAAACTATGCCTCAAGATGAAGTGGGTGGATCCAACCCTTTTTGTACCTATCAAAATAATTCCCATATTCACACATCTCAACATTTATGATATCAATTGACACAAATCTATCTAACAATCCCATAAGTAATCCACCTCCCAATAACCCTCCCCCTAATACCAATTCAGGGAGTCTTCCTAAAAACACCAACCCACTAATTGATATGACTTAATTTATTACACAAATAATGAAACAAATAAACATAATAAAAACATATAACACCTCCAAAATGATGTAATTACAACTTCATTTGATCAATATGGATAATCAACCTCTGGTTCTAATTCTTCAAACTAATCAAAAAAATTCCACCTCTTAAAGATGCCTCAAGAAATGTTATTCCCCAACCTATCATGAATAACAAAATGATTCAAAACATACAAAATGATCCTTCAGCTCCTTTCATTATTTTCATTAATATTGGTAACATCTCTTCAACTATCAAGTTTGATGAGAATAAAGACCATGAGTATTTTCTTAAAGCATTTGGAAATCATTATAAAGAGTGGATCTAAATTAATTATTTTGCCACAAATAAACTTCTAGTTAAAACATTCACTAGCCATGTATTAGAATGGTACAACCAACTTACCCAACATTCCATCTAGAAACTATAGGATTTAGTCAATCCTCTAGTAAAATAATTTCAACACAATGATCTTCCCAAAAATATCCTTAGCCATTTCATCAACACTAAACAATCTCCCACTAAATCAGATCATCATTTTATTAAACAATGGAAATATTTTTCCCACAATGCCAACCATAACATGACTAATTATAATATATTTAAACTATTTTTAACTAATTTAACTCCTCTTAAATATGGTTCAAACCTTTTCCCCTTAAATTCTTAATAAATATCTTGATGAAGCCAAATGTCAAGACTTATTAATGAAGCAATTCAAACCTAATACCAAATTCCTTAAGGGATATTTTCAAAATTCTACCAATGCCATCACTGGAAATATTCCTCAAACCAAACCAATAATTTCCAAAGATGACACTCCCCCATATTTTCACATACCACTAATTGTGTATCAAATGAAACAATTCTTAGCTCCCTTTAAACCCTTTACTTATCCCAATAATCCTCCTAAATGGTATCACCTAATCAATTTTTTTAGTTCCATGTTGACATTGGTCATTCCCATGAAACTTGTAGAGGGCTTACTAAATTTTTTGTCTCCTATATTCTTAGTGATTCCTTCAATCACAAATCCATGATCTAACTTTGTCTTCAAGAATACAACACCACTTCTCAAAAATGATAAGCTACCAAAGATTCCTCTTCTAGTAACCAAAAATATTTCCCACATCTACCACTCAAAAAACTACCAAGGATGTTTACACCATTGATACTAACTATGACCAATATTAAAATAACTCTCAATATGTTAATGCAACTAAGGTTAACTATCATCACAAACTAGCTCATAAAGATTCTATCATAAAACCTAAGAATCCCTCTTTGGAAGAATAAATTCTTAAAGATATTAAAATTAATCATTTATCTTTAAAATATAACAAGGAACTATTTCCTTCTTCTAAACCCCCAACCACTTCCATTCCTTCAAAATATACCTTACCTTCTAAACCCTGCACTAGTTCTTCTAATCCCACTCAAAATTTCTATAATAACTCAACTCCATGCCTTGAAATATTTCCCTTATGGAGTTAGTTTTCACCTCCCCCTATCATCATAAGTTCCTCATGTAATAATTAAAATAAATTTAAGATCCATCTTCTATGGATGAAGAACCACCCTCTCTTGAGCCTCAACCCACCAATGTGCATACCACTTAATCTATTTATCCTTTTTCTACACCTTCTATTAAATTTCTTGAAGAAGACATGATTAATGATGAGATCCTTTTTTACAGCAATGATCTACCCCTATTCATTAAAATAGACATTAATATTACCTTTATTCATAAATTTTTAGTTGACAAAGGGTCTAGTATTAATGTGACATATTTATGGCTCATCCAACAACTTGGATATAATAAGGATCATCTCAAGAAAACTCACCTCACCTATCATAGATTTGATAAAACTAATCAAAAACCACTTGGTTATATTTGTCTTCCCCTTATGATCTAGCCTAAGACTATTCAAACTAAGTTTATGGTCCTTGATTTACCCCTATCTTATAACATACTCCTAGATTGACCTTAGACTCATAGAATGAGGGATATTTCCTCTTTCATTAGCCAATGCATCAAGTTATATCATTAAAAAAAAGGTATAAGCATGAGGCTAATCCCAACCCTTGGAGTATTCAACTTCCCAATCCTAAATCTCAATATCACATTCCAAAAATCAACAGTGATCCCTTACCTAAATTCATCAACAATAATCTAGATTTACATGTCACTCTTATTGATTCAAATGATGATGAACCTAATAATTTTCAACATACTTGTAACACTACTAAGCTACCTCCTTACATCTCATATTGGTTTCCTCCTTATTTATTATCTCATGATCATATTATCCCTCTCATTGATTAGATCACTAATTGCCCCTCCATACAATGCTCAAGATGCTTCTTACTTAGAATATGCCATCAAATGCAATGATTATGGATTGACCAAATTATTCCAAGATCCTTTGATCATGTCACCATGTAAATTTAATGATCTATATATTTCCCCTTCTAAAACTCCTTTTAAATCTCAAAAATGTACCATTTCTTTAACCTGTGACAATAACTACATCATGGACCAAGCTTAATCTCGAGACTTGGATGTTCAACATTATCAAAAAACTTTAGCCTAAATACATGCTTTCAACCATGATTTTCATACAATTTCTATTGATTTTGAATTAAATTCTGAAGGTCATGTACCTTCCATTAATTATCCACTTATTGATACTCCTTAGGTGGTAAAATAAATCCTACCTTCTAAACCTCTAGCACTTCCTAAATATTCTATACCACCTACATATCCCATCCTTGCATATAATTCTTCCCCTTTTAATGAAATCCATGACACACTAATCACATCTGATCAACTGTCTCCCACTACTCTTGAGATTACATTAGATGTTAAGATCATAGATGTACATCAAACACATTTTGAATATGATTCCATGGTAATCAAATTCTCAATCTTGAAGTAAATGTCAAGTATTATTGTCCTCTTCCCACTCTACCAAGTGATGAAGCCATTCTTGAATTGTTTCATGTCTAAGAACCTAAATAAAATCTCATTTCCTCTTTACCTAATGTACCATATCATTTCCAAGATGGTAATATTATTCTTGTTGAATAAACTACTCAAATAAACTATAGTACCCCATCATGCCCTTGACCAGTTATAGTCTCTCATGGACTCACACCAATTAAACATGATAACTTTAGCTTATTATTAAATAAATATCATGAGACTTTTGATTGGTCTTATGAGGACATTCTTGGTATTAACCCTATCATCATGGTACATAATATTATCACCTACCCTGATGTCAAACCCATGTGATAAAAGTAATATAAAATTCCACTAGAAGTTTCAACTTTATGCCATAAATAAATTATCAAGCTTTTTGATGCTAAGTTTATCAAGCTAGTAGACTATTTTGAATGGGTCTCTAACATAGTCCCTATTCAAAATAAGGTCACCATGGTGATTTTCATTTGTATTTATTTATTTAATACTAATATTATTTGTCCTAAAGATAATTTCCCTCTACCTTTTATCGATGCCATTATTGATTCCACTACAAAATATGAAATGTTGTCTCTTATAGATGGTTTTTTGGGTTATAACCAAATTTATATTTCAAGAAAACTTTCACCATAGAGTGGGGAACCTATTACTATATTAAAATTCCCTTTATCCTCAAAAATGATAGAGCTACTTGCTAATAGGAAATGACTCACATATCTCATGATCTTATTCACAAGATTGTAGATACCTATGTTGATGACCTCATTTCCAAATCCAAAATATGCAAGACTCATCTTTTAGATCTTGATGTCATATTCGGTTCCCTCATTAAATATAAAGTTATAGTAAATCCCTACAAATGTGTTTTTGGTGTCACATCTAGTAAACTATTAGGATTGTTAGTCTCTCTTCATAGCATCGATGTTGAACCTACCAAAATTAATGTTATAATCAACATGCACATCCCTTGATCCATTCTAGATATTCATACTTACCTTGGTAAATTGGGGAAATTAAAAAGTTCATTCTTGAAATGGCCTACTGTATCTATCTTGTCAATTTTCTTCTTAATAAAGGCAATGCCCTAGAATGGATGGATCCCTATCAAAAAACATTTGATAATATGAAAGAATCATTGCTTCACCCACCTACTCTTTATCCAAATTCTAAAGATTAACCATTTATCTTATATACCTCTTACACACCCATATCATTTGGGGCAATGCTTACCTAACAAGATTATACTAGAAGGAAATATATTATCTACTATATCATTTGAGGCCTTGTTGATTATGAGAAATGTTATACAAAAGTTAAATGTGATTACCTCATCATATATTTTACTATTAAAAAATATGACATTATATGTTTTATCAAAATACTCACATTATCATTCATTTCAATCCCCTTCACCTTTTCTCTAAAGCCTTTCTTCTTGGAGATATAATTGGCAGGATGGTACTTCTCATGGAATTTGATCTCTAAATTATTACAAAAAGAGTTGTCAAAGGATAAATCATTGCTAATTAACTTATCGTAGCTCCCATCCTCACTATTGACCACCTTCAAGATAGTCTTCTCAATGATAATAATATCTATATTGAAGGTCTTAACCAAGACATATCACTTAATGATTACTTCCATAACTTCATTTTTGACCTTAAAGAAATTAATCTAGAAGAATCCTCTATCTTCCTTGATACTAATAAACCAAAAATAGTTATCGAATAAATTCTTGAAATCAATGTTAATTTACATGAAGATATTTAGACCCTTCATTTTGATGGTGCTAAATTCCTTCAAGGAGTAGAGGTAGGTTATATCCATATGATCCCTTTTGGAAAAAGTATCTTATTAGCATTTTGCCTCACATTCAATGTCACTAAGAACATGGTAGAGTATGAAGCTTTAATTCTAGGCATGAGAGTAGCCCCTGATCTATGTATCACATATATTCATGCTTTAGGTGACTCCCAACTCATCTACCACTAATTCAATTTTGATTATCAATGCAAAATAAATAATCTTGTTTCTTATTATCAAATAACAACTTCCCTAGACAAAGATTTTTATTTTTTTACCATCAAACCTATCCCTTGAGATCAAAATTCTATTTTTGATTCACTTACTTCTTTAGTATCTTTCTTTCATCCACACCAAGTTCTTACTGATCCCACTTTTCTTATCCAAATAAGATAATCCTCATATTATTTTCAACCACAAGATTCACTCATATACCATATTGAATCCATCACCATTCAAAAAACCTATGGTAAAAATATATTATTAAATTTATTGAACATAAAACTTATTTTTTAAACCTTAATTCCTATAAAAAAAACTTGCATTCACAAGCAAGCCTTTAAGTATGTATTTTGATACAACATCTAATATTATCATAATGATGAAGTTAATTTTCTCTATTTTGTTATGAAATAAGAGGTTCCTCCTCTTATTGAGTAATCACATGGGGTAATTTGCAATGGCCACTATAGTGGACATGCTATAGCTTGTAAATGTTTATATATGGGATACTTTTGGCCCACTCTTAAAAAATATGCCATTGAATTTGCTAAAAATTGTATTCATTTATAGCTTCATGATGATCTAATTCATGCACATCCACTTAAGATTCAAACCATAAAATCTCCTTGACCATTCTCCATGTGGGGACTAGATCTCATAGGAAAATTACCTTGATCTCAATATGAGCATGTTTTCATAATCACAGTGATAGAATATTTTACCAAATGGGTTGAGGCTATGCCCCTCATCAATGTTATTGGTACCACCATATCTAAATTAATCCTTAATCAAATAATTTGTCACTTTGGTTTCCCTTATACTATCATTTTAGATAATGGTGGTAACTTCAAAAACAAAGATGTCAAATAGCTTTGTGCTGAATTTAAAATCAATCACAAATTATCCACACCTTACCATCCACAATGTAATATCCAAGCTGAGACCACAAACAAAATTCATAGTAGAATTATATAAAATAAAATATATGACACCTACATGGATTTTAATCTTCATATTTATCCTTCTCTTTGGGCCTATAGCACTATCATGCACAGTGCACAGGGGCAACATAATTCTCTCTAGTCTATGGTTCTGAATCAATCTTCCCATTAGAAGTCGAGCTTCCCTCTCTCCATATATATCTTCATGATATCATACCCAATGAATATTTATGTGAATATCACCTTAATTCACTTAATCTCCTTGATGAACATAGCCTTTTTACTTTGAAACATAATAGCCAATACAAGGCCCATATTTTCAAACAACATAACAAACAAGTTAAAATTTGCACTTTTAATGTTGGTGATCTTGTCCTTAAATTAGAATACACTCATGACAAATAAGGTAAATACACCAAAAAAATTGTGGGGTCCTTATTTATTTGTAGATACTCTTGGTCTAAGTACATATCACCTTCAAACTAATGAAGGCCATATTGTCAAAAAACCCACCAATTCGTAATTCCTAAAGAAGTATTTTGCCTTACTCTTTCCCTTCTTTTCATGTTTTATATATGCTATATATCAAAAAAAAAATATAGGATACTTATATAGGTCTCACCCTCTACATCAATTCTCTCCTTTTACAAACCTTAGTCCTTCCTTTTGGTTTCCCTTTTTCTAATAAGTTGCATTGTAAAATCATGGATAGGACTCAATCTTCTTCATGATTTCCTTATCTTTATTTTCATACTTTTTACTCACTTTTTGGCACCCCTTAGGTTTTAATTATGTGATTTTAAATTTAATATCATGATATGACCTAGCCTTCTTCACAAAATACCATATTTATCACATTTACTTTTCACATGCTTTGTGCACCTTCATTGGTTTCTCTTTTATGAGTTGTAGTGTAATTGTTATCACTCTAGAGTGTACCTTATTTGAAGATGTGTAAAACACACCCTCCCTCTATCTAATACAATTAGATATTATTAGATTTTGGGTGACTCTATACTAAGAATAACCTTCAGAGAGGGTTGGTTCCCTTAAGATTTATCTATTAAATCTAATTTGTTGTGATTTTTGGGATGAAAGGGGAGAAATAAACTGAAATGGTAAATTCTATCTAATGGGGTGATGTACCCAATTGATTGATATTATATAAAAATTTTATAAAATTGATTAAGATACACATATGAGTTTTAAATAAAACTTTGCATTCAATCCTGAACATCAGTGTTTCAAAATAAGGCTTGAAAGAATTTTATAAAGTAAATTCTATTCCTAGCTCTTCAAATGACCTATAGAGGATGATATTTTCATAGTAGGTGAGGAAATGACATAAAAAAATGAGATATATATATCACTTATATGCTATTACACAATCAAAAAATACACTCTATTATGATCCCAAAAAAAACATATGCAAAAAATCTTCTTTATTTGATAAATGGTGTCAATTACAATTTTTACTCTACTTCAAGAATTAATGAAAAATGGCTTCAAAAAGCCAATATATAAGTCTAAAACCTTAACTAAAGATAAATTGGAATGTAAAATATAATTATTAGTCTTATTTGAGTTAAAATAAGACTAAAATCCTTTTACAATATTAAATAAAGGTTTTAAAATCTTCCAAGTCTTCAAAAATTACATGTTCTTCATTTTTGACATAGAATTGAGAATTGGTGGGCCCATGTTGACTTGTAAACCTTCCTTGTATGAAAATAAAATAATAAAGTAAAATATAAATCTATATTTAAAGTGAATTTAAGTTCTTTAAATTATTTGTCTTGCATGAAAAGCATGAGAGATGCATGAATCTAGTCAAACTAGTCAACCGAAGAGATTTGACCATTAAGGACTAGTTAACTCAACTTGAGCTCAACTTGAATGAATTAAAACTTTTGGATTAAATTTATAATTATATGTACACTTAAAAACATATATTCCATGTGGTAAATCCAAAATTAATTCATTTTATAGATTTTCAACACCATTCTTTACTTTCTTGATTGACCAATTAGGCCTAATAGCCTATCTTCTTGCATTTAGACTGCATTAAACCTATAAAAATATGCCATGAAACCTGAATAAAAAAATAAATATACCTATAAAAATATTTGATTTTGATGAGAAAACACTTGTCATTTAGTCAATAGGGTTGACTAGGCCTATTTTGCTCCATTTTCCTACAAACTGCCCATTTTGATTGAGTTGGTTGGGGAAATTATGAGATTATTTATGACAAAAAAAAATTATGATGAATAAAAAGTCTTATTATTTTATCTCCATTGATTATATTTCATTGAAGTATCATGTACTTCAATTTACATGCTTTTTTTCCACAAAAAACATTATTTCTATCCTCACCCGTACATCTCCATGCATAAAATTAATATTTATGGAATTATCTCTGAGTTTAATTGACATTTCAAAAGTTTTTAGGTTTATTCAAGATTATTTTATGGAAATAAAATCAACTTTTTTTCAAAACTAGTTTTTTAAGGGTTTAGGCAGGCTTTGAAGCTAAATTTTCAAAATGATGGTTCATGAAGTAAAAACCTCCAAATCCCAAAAAAATTCCATTTATGTGTATAAAAATAACCCCAAAACATCCATAAAAATATTTTTTTTCCATTCAAAATATATAAAAATTTACCACGTGGAGAAATCTACCTGTGGAGTTTTGACGACATTCTAAGCTAGCTACACTCTTAATGATTATTCATAAATAAAAAACACTAAAATTGTCTCAATTTTTCATGAATTACAATTAAATAGTATTAATCAAAATATAATCATATTTTTTATCCAAACTCCACATGTGGTGAAATATATGAACATCTGAATAGGAGGCTAGGAAGGGTGTCTAGAACTAAAAAAATGAAAATTTCACCAAAATGAAAATAACTCTTAAAATTCTTCCCAATTCCTTAAAACATCATCATGGGGGCTGTACCATGCTATAAAAACACTCTAAAATCACAATTTTCTTGAAAAGTCAAAAAAACCCTTTTTAGCCTTTATGTTTGTTTGCTTACAAAAGCATGTATGAGCATGGTTTGCTTAAAATTTAATTTTTTTACACTTTTTAAATGTCTTATTATGATTTAAAAACATCATACCATGCTTTAAAAAATTTTACCTAGACTTATAAACCTTTGTGGCACTCCAAAATGATGCCTACTCCAATGGTGGTCTCAAATGGACATGCTAAGGACTATTACAAAACAATGAGTATCTCTACTTGTCCAATGGCCATGAAAATTTCATAAGGTTATCCAACTCATTATAACCCTATGTGCAATATTTTAGGTCTTGAAACCACTTGTATCTCCCAAAAAGTTTAATTTTCTCTCAAAATTAATCCATATGCATGGATTGTCTGCATATTTGAACTTGACAATGTTCTTTTAAAATGATAATGAGCCATTTACAATCCATTTTTGACATTTTTGACCAAAATTAGTTCTCTTAGGATATAATTATCAGTTTCACCTACTGTAAAGGGATATTGGCAAGATTTAGGAAAGTTTTGAATGATAGAGGTAGTAATTTGACCTTGACAGGTCAAATTACTAACATTTTTGGTGACTTTCAGAGGTTGACCAGCCTACTAGTCAAAGAAATTAGAAACTTTGGCTATGAAAAAATTGGATATGCACTAAATATTGGATGATCTTTTGTAAGAAAAGACATAAACAAGACAACAAACATGTGCACATGTGCACTTAGAGGAGTGGACAACAACAACTTGGAAATGGAAAAACAACATTGAAAGCATGTGAAGATATGCACTTAGAGGAATGAGACACAATAAGTATATTATGTAAAAACTAGCCTCCACCTTACTATCCCTCCTAGATTAAATGGAAATCTATTTGATGCATTATGGAACTTTGAAATGTATTTGCTTCCTTTTGATAGCTCTATTCTACAAATGGGATTACTTATATGTCCATATGTTTTGGATGATAAAGCTAGGCCTCTAAATTACATTTTTAGGTGCATGGATTGAAGATATGGATATAATATCCAATCATCCTCCTCCCATATCCTTCTTTTTTGTATCAATACTACTATGTCTACCTCATTCATAGGCTGATCATGATTTGACACATTCTCATTCAATGATTATATTGGTAATTCAACTAGTATACCTTTATTGATGTCTTCATTTGACTCCATTTGAAGTGGTAATTTTTCAAATTCTTTAGATTCTTGATAATCATCCAAACATGGTTATAATATGACTTTAATTTCTTCTTGATGAATAGCTGTAATAGTACTCTTTACAAGACATTTATCAATCTCCACTTGGGGTGGAGATGGACTATCAAACTTTGCACAAAAACTCTCCAAGTGATCCCAAAAGGCCTCTTCATCATGATTAATTGAAAGGACATGAAATTCATTAGTATTATTACCATTTGAAACATGTTAATCACATATTTATACCTTTTAGATGGATTCATATGAAGGTTCTTGATCTATTGTACTTTCTTCATCTTCATCTTCTATGGAGAATGGCATCTCATCCATCCACTCAAGATCCAAATCATCTTACTTTAAGATATCTAAAATAACATTGCCTTTTTGAAGCTCCAAAACATTGGTGGAATCCTTAGATGAATGTTGCTCTATCTCATCATCAAAATCTACCATCTTAATCTCTTTAATTTCAGTCAGGAAATCATGGTATAACTATTGCCAATGATCATCTTCTTCAAGAATATTCTCCATATTAACAATGGATCTATGTGAGTTTTCCTCATGGCTACCTTTTAAAGAAATATTTTTTTTGTACTTCACCTATATCAGCTACTACAAGCCCTTGAGAATTCTCTTGCAAGTCATCTTTTTGTTCATCATGTAAAATTGAAACATTCTTGTCCCTATCCAATGGTGTCCCAATTATGATTGATTCTTATTAATCACTCAAGACACTTTTATTTTATGTCTTTTTGGATGAATCTTCTTCATTTTATTCATAAAGGAGAGGTTCTTTCTCCAAAAGTGGCATGGTAGACCCCTAAAAATACTCCAAAAGATGAGATAGGTCTAATGGTTGTGCCATAGATGTTTGATTTTGCTCTTGAGAGTGTTGAACTTGAACAATTGTCACCTCCTCTCTTTACATATTTCTTTGAATGGATTTCCATGAAAGAAAGGCTTTGGGATCTTGAGGATGGAGGGATGAGGGTTGAATTTCAACAATGACTTCGAGGTTGATTTTATCATTTGGGCTTATGTTTGGTTGTTGTATTTGATTCCAAGTTGGAAAATTAGGATTAGGAGACTTTAGAATTGAAAGTATTACATCTTGAGGCATGATTGGGATATTTTTTTACTGATATGGACTTAGAATCCATGGATATTTATATGGAAAGCAAGAGGTATTGATCTTTGAGATTGAGATTGCTTATCTAATAACTCCTATTTGTAGGCTAATATCTCCTCAGCAATCATTTGGCTTATCGTCTTCATTTTCTCCAACTCACCATGAAAATTCAGAGAGTTTTTAGAGGGTGGCTGATCTTGGAATGGGTATGGATCATTTGGATGAGGATGAGATTCATATGGATCATAAGGATAATATTGTGATGGTATATAGGGTTGTTGATAGTGGAAAGAATGACCATAATCTGCTCTATAGGTTGCCATATAATATAAGAAGATACATGAAAATAGATAAATTTATGAACAAGAATATTCCTTTTACCTTGAGATTTGGACCAAAGGAGTACTAAAATTGTCTTTAAAGATGAAATTATTTCAAAATTATATTCTAATAGATAAACTTGGGTCCCATCAGGCATGCCAAAAACTATTATCACTCTGGAGTCCACCCCATTTGAAGATGTGTAAAACACACCCTCCCTCTAGATGATACAATTAGATCTTATTAGAGTTTGGGTGAATTTTTACTAAGAAGAACCTCTAAATAGGTTTGGTTCCCTTAAGATTTATTTATTAAATTTGATGTACTATGATTTTTGGGATGAAAAGGGAGAAATAACTTAAAATGGTAAATTATATCGTATGTGGTGATGTACCTTAATGATTGGTATTTTATAAAATATTTATAAAACTGAGTAAGATACACATATTAATCTAAAATAAAACTCTACATTCAATTATGAACATCAGTGTTTCAAAAGAAGGCATGAAAGAATTTTGCAAAGCAAATTCTATTCTTAGCTCTTCAAATGACTTGTAAAGGATGAGATTTTCACAGTAGTTGAGGAAAGGACCTAAAAAAAGGGGATATATATCTCATTTTTATGATATTAAACAATCAAAAAATACACTATATTCTGATCCAAAAAAAAAACATATGCAAAAAATCTTATTTATTTGATAAATGGTGTCAATTACAATTTTTGTTCTGCTTCAAGAATTAATGAAAAATATCTTCAAAAAGCCAATATATAAGTCTAAAACATAAAATAAAGCCAAAGTGGCTTGGAAAATAGAATTATTAGTCTTATTTGAGTTAAAATAAGACTAAAATCCTTTTATAATATTAAATAAAGGCTTTAAAATCTTCCAAGTCTTCAAAAATTGCATGTTCTTCATTTTGGGCATAAAATTTAGAATTGGTGGGCCCATGTTGACTTGTCAACCTTTATTTCATGAAAATAATGCCATAAATTACAATATAACTCCATTTTTAAAGTGATTTTAATTTCTTGAAAGTCTTTATCTTGCATGAAAAGCATGGGAGATGCATGAAACTAGTCAAACTAGTCAACTGAAGAGATTTGACCCTTAAGGACTAGTTAACTCAACTTGAGCTCAAATTACATGAATTGAAACTTTTTGATTAAATATATATATATATATATATATATATATATATATATATATATATATATATAGACATAGACATAGACATAGACATAGACACATACATACATACATACATATATATATATATATATTTAAAAACATATATTCCATGTGGTAACTCTAAAATTAATTCATTTGATATATTTTCAATGCCATTCTTTACTTGCTTGATTGACCAATTAGGCTTATTGGGCCAATTAGGCCTAATAACCTATCTTCTTGCATTTGAACTCCATTAAACATAAAAAAAAAATATGGAATTAAACCTGAAAAAATAATTAAATAGGCTTGTAAAAACTTTTCTCATCACAAGATATTTGATTTTGATGAAAAACACTCATCATTCAGTCAATAGGGTTGACTAGGCCTATTTTGTTCTATTTTCCTGTAGACTAACCATTTTTATTGAGCTAGTTGGGACAGTTCTGGGATGATCTATGACAAAAATAAATTATAATAATGAATAAAAAGTCTTAGTATTTTATCTCCATTGATTATATTTCATTGAAGTGTTTGTACTTCATTTTACATTCTTTTTTCCACAAAAAAACATAATTTTTATCCTCATCCATACATATCCATACATAAAATTGAAATTTATGGAATCCTCTCTAGTAATAATTGATATTTGAAAAGGTTTTAGGTTGATCCAATATTATTTTATGGCAATAAAATCAATTTTTTTCAAAACTAGTTTTTTGAGGGTTTAGACAAGCTTTGAAGCTGAATTTTCAAAATGATGGTTCATGAAGTAAAAACTTTAAAATACAAAAAAAATTAATTTATGTGTATAAAAATAACCCCCAAAAAATTCTCAAAAATATTTTTTTTCCATTCAAAATATATAAAAATTTACCACGTGGAGAAATTTATCTGTGGGGTTTTGACTGCATTCTGAGCTACCTACACTCTTAATGATTGTTAATAAGAAAAAACCACTCAAATGGTATAAATTTTTCATAAATTATAATTAAATATTATTAATCAAAAAATAATAATATTTTTCATCCAAAATCAACACATGGTGAAATATATGAGCATCTGAACAGGAGGCTAGGAAGGGTATCTAGAACTAAAAAATAAAAATTTCACAAAAATGAAAATAACTATTAAAATTCTTTCCAATGACTTAAAAAATAATAATTATGGCTGTACCATGATATAAAAACACTCTGAAATCATATTTTTCTTGAAAATTAAAAAAAACCCTTTTTGGCCTTTATGCCTATTTGCTTGCAAAAGCTTGTATGAGCATGGTTTTCTTAAAATTTAGAGTTTTTAAACTATTTAAAGGTATTATTATGATGTAAAAATATCATCCCATGATTTTTAAACTTTTACATGGACTTATAAACCTTTGTGGTGCTCCAAAATGATGCCAACTCCAATGGTGATCTCCAACGGACATGCTAAGGACTATTACAAAATAGCAAGTATCTCCACTTTTCCAATGTACATGAAACTTTTTCATAATGTTCACCAACTCATGATGACCCTATGTACAAAATTTGAGGTCTTTAAACCTCTTTTAGCTCCTAGAAAGTTTAATTTTCTCTCAAAATTGATCCCTATGCATGGATTATCTACATATTTGAATTTGACAATGTTCTTTTGAAATGATAATGGCCCATTTACAATCCATTTTTGAAATTTTTGATCAAAATTAGTGATTTTAGACTAAAATTTATTGATTTGACCTTCTATAAAAGGATATTAGCAAGATTTAGGAAAGTTTCAAATGATAGAGATAGTAATTAGACCTTGACAGGTCAAACCAAAAAATGTTGGTAATTTGACCTGTTAAGGCCAAATTCCAACCCCTACAACTCAAAATGTTTAGAAACCATCAATAGCCTCTACAAGCTAATAAAATCAATATTTTTAGTCTAAAAAGTCATTTTTTAGTCTTTAAAATGTTAAATTGCTCTTAAAAAGTCATTAAATTATTCCAAATACTTTTAGTTATATTCAAAAATATAACCTTAGCCATATCCTAAAATTTCATGGCTTAAAAATGTAATTTAATGCATTTTTTAAGCTAAAAAGATTTATTTTGGATCCACACATGCCAAAAGTAACCTCCAAAGCATGGAAAAGTTTAATTTTAATGTCTAAGCATGCAAGATCTTCATGGAAATCCATATCATGCATTATCTTGGAGATGGAATCTTGAATTTTTTTTTTAAAAAGCCAAAAATAAGCTATTTTCTTTACTTTAATGAAGAGAAGTATGGATCCATACTATTTTTTACATCAAGGGTAAGGAAAAGTCAAGAAAAGGTCATGAAAAAGCTTCAACATAAGTTTCATGGCATATAGATGTATAAAATGGCCAAAACCATTTCATACAGGCACTCCTCTTAGTTTGCACATAGTGACCTACTTGTAGGTTTGATGATGGTACAATCAGATAGAGAAAGTTACAGATTTAAATTTATAGGTGTGAAAACTAGACTCAGAGGGATTCCTCATGGATTAGGTGTTTTTTGAATTGGAGTTTCCATGCTCATAAACCATTAGATTTAAGATAGGCCAATTTCTGTAGTATTACAACTAAAAAGGCAACGAGTTTTTCTCAATTTCTCCTCATCTGACAAGGGTTTCTTAAAATTTAAAATTGTTCTAAAATATTAGGGACTTAAGATATATTTCCATGTCATCTTTCAGATATTATTCATGCATTTAATGGTCTAACAAAGAAAGAAAAAATAGCCTATCAAATTTGCAAATTAGCATGCTTTCAAGAAGAGTGTAGGGTTGGAGACAAAACAAATATTTTTTTAAGATTCCATTTTTAGATATTTTTCATCATTTCCTCCATTTTTTCATGTTTTCAAGTAGGTTTCCCAAATAAAGTTTCCAAAAATATCCATTATTTGGTAAATCTTGGTGCTTCCAAGCTTCCAAAAGGGCCTAGTTTAGCATGGTTTAAGAAATTTTTGCATTTTTCAAGGTTTTTTATGGAAAATCAAGTTAAAATGGAACATTTAAATAATTTAATATTAATTTTATCTATAAAACATCCATTACCCATGAAATAAACTCCAAAAATATGTAAAAATACATTCAAGTATGAACATATTCCTTGCAAAAGGGGGCATTTTTTGAGGAAATTTGATGTTTCTGGAATCTACAGATGGAGTTTTGACTCCAAATTTGGTTTGTATCATCATCATGAGTTGATTAATCATACATAAAAATTTAAATTCCATTTTAAAAGTAGAGGTTCTTACTATTTGTACACATACCTAAGACTCTCAAAACACAGTCAAGAAGAAAGCAAGCTTGAGCAAGATGAGGCTTCCAAGAGCAAGATTCAAGATTTTGGTTGTTTGTAACCATTGTTTAAGTTTTTTAGGTATATAATGGTGTTTTAAAATATTTAAAAATTAATAAATAACCATCTCTTATTTTTTTGGAAGATTCCAAGAAGCTTCTAAGTGACAGAAGTTGGCTTAACAGGCCATCTTATCAATCAAATAAATGAATTTTGGTGTTAAAATATTTATATTAGAGTTCAAGTAGAGTTTACACATTAAATATCTATTTTTTATGTGTAAATAACATTATTAACTCAATCCACAAGTGTCACTTCATGCAAGTTGAGTTCAAATGGAAGTTGACTAGTCTTTGAGTCTACATCTCTTCAGTTGACTAGTTTCATGCATCTCCCATGCTTTTCATGAAAGATAAGTACATTAAATAACTTAAAATCACTTTAAATATTGATTTATATTCCAAATTATGAAATTATTTTCATATAAAGAAGTTTGACAAGTCAACATGGGCCCACCACCTCCAATTCTATGCCAAAAGTAAAGGCCATGCAAATTTTTGAAGACTTGAAGAATTGAAGACTTTGTTTAATATTATAAAATGAATTTATTATTGAGAAATGGCATGTATTTTCATTCATGATGACTTTATTTTACATCAATATGGGCCCACCACTTTTCTAATTCCAAAAATAAGGTTTTTTGTAAGATAAAGAAGGAAGAAGATATTTAAAGAATATTATAATTAATTTGAACTCAAAAATTGACTAGAGTTTATATCTAGTTAATATCCTCTTCTTTTTTTCAACTCCAATCTTGGATATTGCTTCTATTTTCTATATATGTATGCTTTTTATCCATATTTTTTGTGGGGGTCCCTCTTTTGGCAAGACTAGACTCTACCAAAATTTGAGTTTTGTAACCTTTTCAAAGAAATAAAAGATTGCTTCAGATTTCCATTACTCTGGTATAGTGTGTTAATATCAATATGATTTACATATGTGGTAGAAATATCTCCTTTGTCAATTCTTGATGTCACCTAGATATTAGTATGATATTATGAAGGTCATGTTTAGTCTTTAATGTCATTTCTGTAAGCTAACAATGGATAAACATTGGTTGGTTAGTGCCTTAAATCAGGCCTATTCCACCATTTTCCTCAAGCTTATATTAACTGATAAAACCTCTTCATGAAATATTGATGCATAAGATTCAATTGGAGTTGTAGATTCAATCTTTTCTTGTCTAATCAATGTTTTAGAAGTTTAAATAGAGTGGATGAACCAATAATATAGGTGTATCACCAATAGTAGAGAAGGATTTCCCTTTCAGTTTCCTTCTCTCCCTTTTCATCCCAACATTTAGTAGTTTAGTAAGCAGTAAAAAGTGATACATTAGATGAGATAGCCTCACCAACATCTAGAGGTCTGACCTGAGTTCAGGTGTCCCAAAACTTAGATCATTCTAATGTTAGTCTAGGTCTGAAGGTTTTAAAGCCAAATCTACCAAGCCTTCAAGTAGGGTGCTATCAGGACTTCTAATAGTAATACCATAGATAAGCCTTGGCCCTTCTCATAAAATCACCATCTTTCAATTAGTGTTCTTTTTTTATAATATACTTATAATGGTTCTAAGTTTTTATTCTTTTTCTCAACTTTGACTTTTACTTCTTTGATATCTAAAATTTGCACAAAAAATTGTGTTATCATGTTTTCCTAAATTTCCCTTATTCTTATGATAAATAATCACACTTTTATTATCATTATATCCCTTTTTCACCCTTTGTCACATTTTTTGTGATTTTAAGAATTTCAAATTATTTCATTTTGTATTAATTTTGGTTTTCTTTCCTTTCACTCCACATTGGATAAAACAAGGTCAAAGTCAAGATAGCACTTTTATTTTACCCACATTAATAATACTCTTAGATAACATGTCTGAAATCTCTCTCTTAGCAACCAAGTCCAAAGTATTCAAATGAAAGTCATCTTTATCACCCATGTTTATTTTTCCAAATATATGTGGAGGAATAATAGAAAAATCCATCAAGAAATTCAGAATCCAAATCATTTGAAATAAAAGGAAATGATATACAAAAGGAAACATAAAAATTTTAAAATTCAAAATCATACTAAAAGATGTGATTACAAGTGCATCTCCTATATCTAATCAAATCTCAAACTTGCATAGTTGGCCTCATGATAGAGCTAAGGTACATTGGGGTGTATCAGGCCAATAGATTGGAATAGGATAATTCAATAAACTCTATGGTGTTACCTACTTTCTCATGAAAGTACCCAATCTTTGTAGTAGACCGATGGCTCTGTAAGGGGTTCTGAGGAATGGGGAACACATTGTGGGAGGGTAGGTCCATTTTAATTTTCATGTATTTAGCATTCATGGGATGACCTACATACTTCATTTATTGACCTAAGAGTTGTGTGGCTAAAATAAGTTCTTCAAAGTCCTTATGGTTAAAAGTCCTCTTATTTTGACAAACCTAATTTGAGTGTCTTGACTTTGATATTGAGTTCTTCTACCTTGGTTTTTCTTTGATTCTCCCCTCCACCCATTTTATTAGGACAGTGTGATTATAAATTTGTTTTCCCTTCTTCTATAATTCCTTCTTCTTCACATCTTACAACATGCTAGCACTGCTTTATTTCAATTTTATCTACCCTTAAAACAAAACAAAATGTTTGAGTAACTAGGATTTTCTTCTTTCCACAATTACTCTACATTTCTAGATATGATTTTTTTTATTTTACCATTTTTTATTGTTGTACTACCCATTTTTGTGGACACTTGAGTCTATTTTTACATTCATGTACTTTTTCTATTTTTGATTGAGATTGGCTTATTACTTCTCACTCCCCAAAGTTGTTTTCCCTTTTATGTACCTTTTTCATTGATGATTGGGTAAGGATTATTATTGTTCACTCATCAATGTTATTTTACCATTTTTATTTTCCCATATTTTTTGAAGTAAGGATTTTTACTGCTTTCACATTGATGTTTGCTTATCATCCTTTTTGACATGTATCCTTGGTTTGACTTGGTGAGATTTCTTTTCTTACTTAAGGTTTACTTGTTTGAGTTTTTTTATCTTTATTATCCTTGGGTTTTTGGTTACTTTATTTACTCTAATTTTTACTTGGTAATTTGGTATAACATATCACTTGTCACCTCAGCTTCCCAAATTTCCAAGTACACCCCATCCGCATAGCATCAATTATCTTGGCTTTCTTGTGTTTATTTGTTTTTACTCTTTAGTTTTGTATCCTTGGGTTTGTCAAAAGTAGTCTCCATTCCCTCCATGATCAAAACTAAAAACACAATAGACAACTATCTAGAGATAAAGGTAAGGTATGTATACATTACTGTTATTTTTCAATTATTTCCATTTTAGTCATTTATTTTTAATTATTTTATGCTTTAAAATACTTTAAATTTTTTAGCCTATGCATTATGTGTTGTTATGTTCTTTTCTCAAATCATCGTCCCCTATTTCACCTACATGACATGTGATGAGATTTGAGTAGGGCATATTTATACACATAATATTTTAAACTTGATTAATTACTAATGCTTTCTATCTTGAAAGAACCCATTGAGTCTCAATCTCTCTAAGTGCATGTCTTAATGGGTGCACTAGGAAAGGGGTGGGTATACCATTAGTTCTTCATAGTATTTTGTCCCTTTTTACCACTTTTTATCAATTTAACCATCTCCCAAAAACATTCCCCTAAGCTTGACCTCTTATTTTACACCCTGCTCTTGTCATTTACCACCTAAATTAGCCCTTCCCTAACTTAAAACCCTTTTTGATGGTTTATGTTACACTATTTTTCCCATAGACCTTAAATTATAATTGATAAATATTATTAGGGTTTAGGTTAGCCCCTATTTGACCTAGTCCATGACTTAATTTTTTTGTCAATAACGATACTAGGTTGACTGGGTTGACCTTGTTGGCTTAAACTTTTGAAAAGGAGAAGGGTTAGACCCACCTATATAAACACATCCATTTCACCATTATTAGAGAGCCATCAAGATTTAATTATTCATTTATGCTTCTCTACAATCTACTCTTCTACCATTCTAATTAAGGATTCTTAGCTTAGGGTTTGTACTTGGAGAAGAATCTGGTCTTATGAAAAAGTCTTGGATGCTTTGGCCTTTCTTAGTGATCCTTTCAAACCAAAACAACATCTTTCAAAGCAGCTTTGGCCAAGGGAGAGATTGAGTCTTGATAGGTTCATAATCAAGGTAATTATCTCTAATGTTTCTCCTATCTTTAGTAAATAGAAGTAGCATAAGTAATGGCTTTTGAATATATTTCTCTCTCCATGCATTAGGGTTTTACTTATACATATCTAAATAAGATTATCTTATGCATGTTTAATTTTATGTTTAATAACCCCCATTTTATGCCACAATATTTGGTGAATATGAAAACATAGGACCTAGATTAGATTTTTCTTTACTTATTATTAGTTTAGTGAATATGAAAACATAGGACCTAGTTAGGGTTACTGCATAGTTTTTCTAGACTGGAGGCTTTGGAACCCACCCTAGTGATATTATTATGGTAAGAGATCCCTTGGCTAAGTCTAATAGATCTATCTTGGTCATGACCCTAAATATATAATGTATCCACAATCAAAAGTGTAAGTAGGATTTATATTCTCTAAGCTAGGATTGTTTTATAGATTTGATGCATTTCCCATTGCATACAAAGACCACCTACCCAATTTATCTTGCTTGGGGAAATAATAAATTTGAATGAAAGGTTGTAGGATATGGAATTCGCACAAAGGAGAGGTGTTGAGTTTGGTGTCGATAGTGATAGGGAGGATGAAGGACCTCTAGAATAATAATTAATAGTAGAGATCAAAGGAATTAAATAAAGACTTATGAAGGTAATAGTTAGAGTAAGTTTCAGACCAAAGATAGAGGTACCTATGTATGAAGGTAGTCTTAATCTTGAATATCTCATTGATTGGGTAAGTTTGCTAGACAAATATTTTGATTATGAAAATTTTATTGATGACTAAAAGGCTAATTCTATTGTAACTAGATTGAAAATCCATGCATCCATCTAGTGGGATGGATTACAAGAAGATATAAAAAGAAAAGGAAAGTCTAAAATCAAAAGTTGGGAATAAATAGTTGTAAAGATAAAATGTAATTTCATTCCAAAATATTATCAAGTTGAATTATTTAGAAAACTTCAGAATCTAAGTCAAAATGAAAAATCAATAATAGAATATATAGAGGATTTTTATAAACTAATAATTAGAACATGATGTGTTGAAGAAGATATAGAATAAGTGGATAGATATATTAATGGATTGAAATATAATATATAGGATGAAATCAATATTTTTTAACCTAATTTAGTGGAGGAGGCCTACCAACTTGCTCATAAGGCTGAAGAGAAGGTGTTAGGAAAACATATTTAGCATGTAAGGGGTAAAGGGCATCCAAGTGGAGGATACAAATGTAGATCCATAATGAAGATGGTAGTAGTTCAATAAAATAAAAATAAACATTAAGAAGTGGATAAATGTTCAAAGGTCAGAGACCTTTTGATAGAGGTATAAGTTAAAGTTTATTGGTAGATGTTTTAAGTGTGGATAGTTTCGGCATAGATCTTATGAATTCCCTAAATAATAATCTACTAGTAATATAAATGTTTATGTAACTAAAATAAATGAATAAGAAGATGTTGCATCAACTATCTATGAGGATGTACTAAAGAATGAGAATCCTTACTCATGAAGAAGATTATACTCAAACCAAACAAGGAGTTACAATAACCTTTACAAAGGAATTCATTGTTTAGAACAACTTGAAAGTCAAAGGTTAAGTGTTGAAAGCTAATCATAGACAATGGGAGTGCAAATAACCTTGTGTTTATAGAGATGGTTGGTAAGTTGAATTTTAAAATGGTAAGTCATCCTACTCCCTACAAAGTTTCTTAGATGCAAAACAGCCATCAAATTTTAGTTAATGAATAATGTTAAGTTGAATTCTAGATATAGAGTTATAAATATGTAGTTGTATGTGATTTAATGCCTATTTACATATGTCGTGTCCTACTAGGTAGACCATGGTAGTAATATAAGAAGGCCATTCATGATGGAAAGAGGAATATCTACACCTTTGTTAAAAATGGAGTAATGCACACACTCCTGCCATTTAAAGAGGAAGATACATTTTTTAGATATCATTATAAGGTGTTGATGATGTCTTGTAAAGAGTTTATACATCCAATGAAATAATAAGAGGTAAATGACATCATTATTGAGTTTCTAGAGTAGGTAGATGAAGATAGAAACTAATTTACAATTGAAGTAGCTAATCAGGTAATGGATTTACCTTTTGACAACCAAATTACATTAAATTAATATGAGTATGTGAATTTCATCAAATTTCATGAAGATACTAATAAAAATTTTAGTCAATCATTTCTTTCAAGACAAAATATTTTTGATGTAGTCAGATTGATGTATAGGGTAGTATAAAATAAAACTTCTTTGATAGACAACATGAAGGAAAGAAGTAATAATTTGAATTGAAGAAGAGTAATAATTTATTATGTGATGAACTTTAATTTGATATTATTAACAAAGGCCATGATAATTAGTCTAAAATAAAAGGAATTTTTTAGGACAAAAAAAGCAAATCAGGTACATAATTATGTAGTCAAAGTGGAAAATAAGATGGTAAATAGTCAAGAAGACAAAGAGGAACAAAGGTAAATAAATAAGCCTTATTAAAAATTTGTAGTGGTATCCATTTATCTAATTTTCATCATGGTGGAAAATGGTAGGCTTCAAATCCTTTATAATCCAATTATTTCTTTAATATGTTTATTTTTTATGCATGTACAAGTTTAGCAAACAAAGGTGAGAAGAATCTGAAGATGGAAAGAATAAAAAGACATATGTTGTCTATGTTGAAGAATGAGAATAATAATTTAGTCTCACAAGTATCCCAATCACCTAGAAGGTATAAAAAACAAAGGATAATAATGATATATTTTTGTGAGAGACAAGGAATAGTTTAATTCTTAAAAGAAGACATTGAGATAGAATACTTCATGTTAAAAACCAAATGCATCAAAGTCAACATGAAAGGCATAAAATTCAAGATGAAAGGATGTATATTTGAAGGTAAAATAGATCCATATCAACATAATAATCTTTGGGATCTAGGAGGAGAGTTGTAATCAATAATAATACTAATCAAGATGAAGAAGGTGATCAGCAACAACAATAAAAGGAAGACAAACAAACATATAGTTGTATAAAGTATTCATGAATAGGGGTCCATGAGAAAATCTTCCCTTGTACCCTAGTGGTTTGATGAAAGTGCATCTCCAAAATGTGTATATATGTTTTTTCAAGTGGTATTATGAGTCTTATGAGGTTTTATTGGTCATAATAAGCCTTTATTGAGGCATTTTAAGCTTGTATTAGGTCATATAGGTTTTAGAGTATTTTCCCTCCAATAGATCAATTTGAATTTTCAAATATGCATAAGGTTGTGGATAAATTGTAAAATTTTGTAAATTATTGAGATTCTAATAGGTATAGAATTGTGTTATATATGTCTACAGAGGATTCTAGCTATCTTGAAGATCATAGTTAACCATAAGGTCTAAAATAGTCATTGTAACTTCTTAATGAGTTTGTTAGTTAATTTGTTAAAGAAAACCCAAGTGAATGGAGGAGAATATTATCAAGTTTAGTACATTATAAACTAAGTAAACACTTAAAAAACTTGATAATCATTGTTCCTATCAAGGTGGAGAAAACATGTATGAAATGAAGCATCAAAGGCTCAATTCCTTAATGTACAAGGATTACATTTTTGGTGACCTATAAGACTATCATGTACAAGTCTACAAGTTTTTATGTATTAGTTTATAGAATATATTAAAATTTAGTCTTGATCAACATTATTGAGTAAATTGTATCATTATAAACCTTATTAATTGATTTCATAGTCTTTTGTTTGGTTATGTAGATGTTTTGATCTCAAATAACCCTTAAAACCCTATTATCCTCTTACACAGTCATATACAGTGCCCACATGAGAATATTTGCATGAGCTTGAATTAACCATTGGATAGGGTGAATGAGTGAATAAATGTATTTTTATAGTATTTATACTTGAAAAATATTCAAAGAGCTTTATGAACTATCATTTTGAAGTTCTCAACCTATGTAATTTTTGAGAAACCCTAGTTATAGGGTTGTCTTCACAAAAAGGACAAAATTTCATGTTTTAACACTTAAAAATTACTCAAATTTTGTGGACAAATAGTATAGATAGTTTATAATATGATAAAATTGATTTGAGACCTAGAGAGAATGTATTGATGTATTTATAATTATTTATGTTTGTTAAAACCCCTAAATTATTTATTTTTAATAGGGAGAGAGAGTATTTGTCTAAATTCCTCAAATTTTGAGTCTATAATGGTCAAGAATTTATATAAGTGTCATTTGAATTTGGAAGGTGATATTTTATATTTTGACTTATTTGAGCAACATTATGTCTCTAGGCCTAGAAGATCAAAAAAATAGAGTTTGAGGTTTTTATGTAAAATCCATTGATTTGGAAGTCAAAACCTTAATTGATCATGGAATTACCTATTATACATTTAATTATACCTATTTGATAATTTTAAAGTGGTAGATAATCATAATTTGTGTTTTGGTTTATTTGAGGTCATTAAGGCCACTAAGCACATTGAAGGGTTTTTATCAAATTTATTGGGAATCAAGTCTTCTAAGGTGTTTTACGAGTTGAATCACCTATAAATATATGTGAAGGTCAAGTTAAATTAGTCTATAGCTCTATTTCAAGTATTTCTTAATTTGATCCTTTTATGAGATTTAGACCTATTAGACTAGAAGAAGGTTAGGAGTCTTTTAATACTAAATGGGTTAAAACAATAGGTGGGTTTGCTGAACATTGCTCTTATTATTGAGGTTTAGCATTGATGTTATCATTAATGTCAACAGTTCTTAAGAAGGCCTTCATAAGGTCATTAAAAATTGTAGTAATGAGAGAGTATATTGATCAGTGTTGTAATGATTCTAAGAGTGTTAGATATTATTTGTATATGTTTGTATGACTACATGAGTGATATGAAGTTCATCATAGAAGATCCTTATTGTCAAATTTGTTAAGTGATTGAACCTATTAGTGTCTTGAGAAGGTATGTGTATAGGATACCTAGTATTGTGCATTAAGCAGCATGATGAATTGGTGAGATGAATTCACATAGTCATGAGTGGTTTTATGAGGTTTCTTGAGCATGTATATGAAGAATTAGAACACTCATGTGAGTCTCAGGGTAAGATCTTCAGACCAAGTCTACACCTAGACCACTCCTAGATGTGTCCTAGCCTAATGAGGCATCATGATACATTTTCAAGGCATATGAAAGATGTATGATAGTATTTAAGCATTTATGAGGTTGATTTAGTATGTGAGAGTGGTGTAAAGTGCATGGAAATAGGCATGAAGGTTCGTTTTAAGGCCTAATGTGGATTGTAGGTCAAGGTCTAAGCGAGCAAAGAGAGAGTGTGGCCTAATAGGGTAACAAGATTAGTTTTCAAGGCAAGTATGAGTAGGGAAGCATTGAAAAAGGTGATTCAAGTTTTTTTAAGCATGTTCATGAAGTTTAAGGTCAAATTTTGAAGGATAAGGAATGAAAATTGTGTTCTAAGGTCTCTCGAGTGCATAGAAAGAAGGGTTCTCTACTTCAGAAGGTTTTTATTGTTCTCGTTAGATCATAAGACCTCTACATGGTAACCTAAGATATTAATGATATATGGGTAAGTTTCTTATCTCAAAATTTTAGCCATTTATTTTTGGATTGAGGGGTTATGCTTTATGAATGATTGTTAAGAATAAAAACATGTTTCAACCCTCTTAAAACCCTAATAAGGACCCAATGTTGAATATGTTGATCAAAAGTGCCCATAATGTATTTGTATTCTCATTTAATATATATTTTAGGTTGTATTCAACTCTCCCACATGCCTTTAGGTGTGTTTGAGTTGTCAGGTAAGTGAGTAGAACCTATAAGAAAGTGATAATTTCTAAAATATTTACTATAACAATCAGAGTTGACCTAGTCAAAGTATTAAAATATATGGAGTATGAATATTTAGACTTGTATAATTTTCATGAATTATTTTTTACATAATATATCTCTTAATTTTTCTAAACTGGTCATCTAATTTACCCAGTTGCTAACAAACCTAATGGTGGAAATAGTGAAAAACCAGGTAGTAGTAAGAAGAAGATTATGAATATATTACCATGATAGAGTGATCAAAACAAGTGCATTAATATTTTTTTATGAATACAGGTTCATGTTTGGTATAGTTTTTGGAGGTTAGTGATTAAGTGAAAAAGTTGCTCACAATTTGACTTGTCTGGTTCAAATGAAATAGTGAGTTATAAGGTTATGAGATTGGTCTGCAAGACCAATATTTCCATTTGAATATATTATAATGGTTTAATTATCTCATATGATCATCTAGATGAATCATAATTCATTAAATATCCCTATACAGGTGTTGGAGGTCTGAGTCACCATGATTGGTCTTTGAGGAAAATTGGTAGTTCTAAGTAATCAAGTTGTAGGAGGGTTTTTGAGTCCTTTTTCCCTATGTAATGAAGTATAATTAGCTTTATTAAGTTATTTATGTCTTTTAATTTCTTTTTATATTATTTATTTTCATTTTTGAGTGGCTAAATAACATGTTATCTTTAGTTGTTCAAGATAGACCTTTTTGTGTGTATGAAGGCCTAATGTGAACAGTATGAATGGTGTGCTTAAAAAGGTGGTTGAAGATAAAAAGTGTCATGGACCTAATATGAGATTATTATGGGCCTATTTAAGTGACATATTAAGTGTTCCTATTGTGTGTGAATTTTTAAACTATTACAAATAGATCAAAGGGTAATGTGTACTAATGAAGGCCTAATTGAATTAGGTCTCCTTGAGGCCTAAAATAGGTTTTGGTATTTTAATTAATGTATAACCTATTATAGTGATTTATAAATTTATTAAACATTTTATAATATGTATATAAATGGTAATATATTGATTCACGTTTATATGGCTGAGCAATAGGTGTGTGAGCTAGATTTTTGTATAAGAATAAGGCCTAACAAGCCTAATTTGCTAATTAAAGAAGTTGAGTAAGGATGCAAATGAAATAGCACATCACTGAAGAGAAAGAAGTATTTTATACCATTATTTGGGTGTATAAAAATTTTCATAAATATCTAATATGGGAACTGTAGATGAATATCAAGGTCATATGACCTAATCTATCTTGAAGAGACCTATTTGAGCAAAAAAGCCTAGAAGATAATTTGAGAGGGATATAAGAGTGAGAAGAGATAAACAAGGTGATAATTATATATTATGTGAGGAATAAGGTATTATAAAGGTGATCAAAAATCTTAGGTGGATGAGAGTCATCTACGGGGTTGGTGCCTCCTTGCAAGTTGGTGTTTGTTAAAGCTTAGTTGAGTGGGTGTTTGACTAGTTGGGGTTGGTGCTCCATGTGGAGTGGTTATTCACTAAAGATTGGCTTTTGTATTATAATATTATATAAAAAAAATATATATTATTGGGTTTTCTTCCCCTTGAGTTTTTTTCACTTATATAATGTGTTATCTTGTTTCATAATAATATATAGTTGCATATGCTTTGCTAGATGTTCATAATTGCACGAATGGTTCATGTATGGAATTAAATTAATGTTTTTAAGACATTTATTTAACCCCACCTATAATTTATTGTTCTTATAATAATTTTTATCATAGCTTGGTCCTCTGAATCAAGTCTAATAAATTGAAGGTGATCATAAGAAGTACAAGATGTATAGTGATCAAAAAGAAGAAGATAACATGTATGATGAAGTATACTATGATAGTGAAGAAGGATAATATAGAGTATAAATTTAAGACAATATCATAATTTTCCTTTATGATTTTAATCACAAAATAATACTATCAAGGATATCAATAATTAGCTATAAGGTTTCAACACAAGGGTCAAGTCAAAGGACACATTGCAAGATTCTATTCTAATATAATTAGAAGGCTCTCAAGATTCAACAAGATATATGAATCTCCTAGAGTGAATTATAAGGGTAAAACATTGGTATAAAATCCAAAACAAGTTAGGACTGATCATATTGAGACCAAGAGTCAAGATGGACTATTTGATAAGGAAGAGTAGAAGACTAAAGTATATTATATGCTAGTTCAGATTGCCTTTCACATTCAAGATGAAGGAATTGAATGGTATATATAGTGGTTACTCAAGACACATGACAAGATAAAAAAATAATTTCATCTCATTAAATAATAATACTATAGGAAAAGTGAGGTTTGGAGAGAACACAACTACCAATATATTTGGCAAGGGTATCTTGAGTTTGGATAATGGAAAGACCAAGACACAAAATGTGTTGTATGTGGAAGGTTTGAAAAATAACCTAATTAGTGTAAGTAAAATTTTCAATCAAGTTCACACACTAACCTTTCATGATATAGGATTAAGATAAGGAGATCCAAATAAGGAAGGCTAATTGCTAATGCTAAGAGGACTAAGAACAATCTATACATCTTGAATTAGATCAATAAGGCAAGATGATTTATGAGAAATATGGATGAAATGTGGATATGTAACATAAGGTTAGGTCACATAAAATTTGAAAATATAATCACTAATAAATTAGTAAATAACATTCATAATATCACCAAACCTATAAACATACTTTGCAAGGCATGTCAACATAACAAGCAGACTAGAAGAAGGTTCAAGTCTAAGGAGTACTCTACTACAAGATCCTTGGAGTTAATACACATTAATCTCTATGGGCCTACAATAATTAAAATCATTAAATTAGATATCTACTTCATGGTGTTCATAGATGACTACACTAAAATGACTTGGGTAGCAAGCTTGAAAGAAAAGTCAGAATTTCTTTACAAGTTCAAGGCATTCAAGGATATTATTGAGAATGAAAAGGGTAGGAAGATCAAATGTATAAGATCTAAAATAAGAGGACAGTTTTGTTCAAATTATTTTAATTATTTATATGAGTTTCATGGAATAAAGAGACAAATCTTAGTAGCTAGGACAACTTAGTAGAATGAGGTAATGGAAAGAAAAAATATGACAGTTTAAGATATGGATATAACTATGCTAAATGAGTCTATATTATCTAATGGATATTAGAGAGAAGAAATAAAAATTACATTCTATATTTTGAATAGAGGATAGATAAGGACTAATGGAAACAATAATCCTTATGAGCTATAGAAAGGCAGAACTAGTAATGTGGAACACTTTAGAGTGTTTGGGAGTAAATGTCTCATCAAAAGAGATGATGAAGACTTAAGAAATTTTTATTCTAGATATGATGATGGTATATTCTTATTATTCATTAATGATCTTAGTCTATATATTTTATAACAAGAGGTTACAAAAGATAGTGGAAAATACCAATGTGAAGATTTATGAGACAATGAAATTACACTCATAGTCAAAGGATACTTTAGAGAATCTAGACATCAAGAATGAAGAGTAAACTATACAAGTTGATGAGGAATAATAAGAAGTTAAGAAGAGATAGGACTCAAAATTCCCCTCAAGATAAATTCAAAGAGATCATCTTGAATCTCAAATCATTGGCAATAAAAATACAGGTATGCAAACAAGGGTAAGACTGGTAAGTAATTTAAATCAAGATAATTTTGCTCTATTATCTAAGATTAAACATAAGAATATTATATAAGAAATCAAACACAAATTTTGGATAGGTGATATGAATTAGGAGTTAGACCAAATTGAGAATAATGATACAAATTGAATGAATATGGAGAAGTCACTAGGATCAAGGCTAGATTGGTATGAAATATATATATATATATATATATATATATATATATATATATATATATATGCACAAGTTTAAGGGATAGAATTTGAGGAGAGCTTTGCACTAGTATCATGATTGGAGGCCATTAGATTACTTATATCATATGAAATATTCAAAGGGTTAAATGTATATTAGATGGATTTCAAATATACCTTTTTGAATGAGAATTTGGAAGAGGAGGTGTACATAGAGAAACATGCAGGGTTCTCAATATCGGGTGACAAGGACTATGTTTATAGATTGAAAAGGCTCTCTATGGTCTAAATAAATATCTTAGAGCTTGATATGCCATTTTGGATAGGTATATATTAAATCAAGGATTCAAAATAGAAATTACATATATTAATCTATACATAAAGTTAGAATATGACCATTAGTTGATAGTAGTTGTCTATGTGGATAACATCATATTTGGTGGGAATAATGAAAGCATGACTAAGGGATTTGTAGAGAAAATGAATAAAGATTTTAATATGTCCATTATGGGATAAATATCATTATTTATTAGGTTTAAAATCACTTGTTCTAAAAAATTTATATTTGTTTCATAAGTGCATAAGAGAGATGTTGAAGAAGTTAGATATGGAATATTGCAAGGTAGTTAGTACACCTATGATCACAGGGTGTAAGTTGAGAATGGAATATTAGTCTTCAAAGGTAAATCAAATGTCATATAGGTTAATTATTTGAATTTTTCTATACACCACTACCTCTAGACCTGACATCATGTAAGTAGTAGGTCTTGTGTGAATGTTTCAAAAAGATCCAAAGGAAAATCATCTGCAAGCACTCAAAAGGATACTCAAGTATCTCAAGGGGACTATGGAGTATGGGTTGTGCTATCCAATAATCAAGGAATTCAATTTGATGCCCTATATAAATTCAAACTAGGTAGGAATTCTAGATGATAGGAAGAGTACCAATGGAGGAGATTTCTTCTTAGGGGGGTGCCTAGTTTTATGGATAAGCAAGAAGAAACCATCAATAACATTATCCACTTGTGAGTATAAGTAAATTGTAGTAGCTTAATGTTGTACTTAATTCATATGGATGAGATAGAACCTAAAATACTTTAAGGTGGAGTAAGATGGTTTTAGCACTATTATTTGTGATAATACAAGTGATATAAGCATCTCAAAGAATCATGCCATGTACTCAAGGACTAAGCACATTCCCATCATGTATCATTGTATAAGAGAGTAAGTAAGTGAAAAAAGTTTAAAAATTAAATATTTTTATACATAGGATTAGATTTTAGACATTTTGACCAAACCACTTCCAAAGGTAACATTTGAACACCTAAGACAGGAATTAGGTGTAATTCTCACCCCTAGAAATCATTGAAGATGCCAAGTACTTAGGGGGATCTAATCAAGTTTATTAGCTACAATAATAGGTGATTTTTTCCAATAATTTATGCATGGAGATAGTGGTATCATGTTTTTATTATGTCTCATAAACTCATAATCATGTGTGTTGAGTATTTTGGTTGCAAGGAGTGTGATCCAAGGAGTTGCATACATCGCTTTGTCATTTATGTCAAAGGGGGAGAAAAAATAGAATAAGGAGATAAGAATGATAAGTTTATGGTTTTTTTTCCATCAATGACAAAGGGGGAGATTATTGATAATTGTTCCTATTGTTGAGGTTTGGCATTGATGTTGTCAATTATGTTAAAGGTTCTTGAGAATGTCTTTATAAGATCATTAAAAAGTGTAAATATGAGAGAGAATATTAATTAGTGTTGCATTGATTCAAAGAGTGTAATATATGATTGTTATACATTATTATTAATTCATTAGTGATGTTAAGTTCAACATGGAATATCCTTATTTTATAAGTTTTTAAGTGCTTGAGCCTAGTACTGTCTTGAGAAGATCTGTTCATAGGATGCCTAGTCTTGTACATGAAGGAGCATGATGAATTGGTGATATGAATGCACAGAGGCATGATAAGTTGTATTATATTTATTGATCATGTATATGAGGCATTAGATCACTCATGTGAGTCTCAAGGTAAGCCTATAAGGGTAAGACATTCAGACCAAGTATGCACCTAGACCACTCCTAGACCCTACCTAGCCTAATGAGGCATCATGATTTGTTATAAAGGCATATTAATGATGTAGTATAGTTTTTAATCATGTATGATGTTGTTTTAATATGTGATATTAGTGTAAATTGCATGGAAAGAGGCATGAAGGTCATTTTTAAGGCCTAATGTGGATTGTAGGTCAAGGTCTAAGCGAGAAAAGAGAGAGTGTGACCTAATGGGGTATCAAGATCAATTTTCAATGAAATTATGATTAGGGGATAATTTAAAAATTCTATTAAAGTTTATTTAATCATATACATGAATTTTAAGGTCAAATTTTAAAGGATAAGGCATGAAAATGTGTTTTAAGGTCTCTCAAGTACATAAAATGAGGGGTTCTCTATTTGAGAAGTTTTTTATTGTGCTCATTATCTCATAAAAACTCTACATGGAAACCTAAACTATTCATTTTATATGGGGAAGGGTCCTATCTCAAAATTATAGGTATTTTTTTTGGATTTAAGAGCTATGCTTTATGAATGATTGTTAAGAATGGAAACCTGTTTAAACCCTCTTAGCTAATAAGGACTTGATGTTGAATATGTTGATCAAAAGTGCCCATAATGGATTGGTATACTTATTTAATATATTGGATGTTGTATTAAACTCTCCTAGGCACCTCTAGGTGTGTTTGAGTTTTTAGGTATGTGAGTAAACCCTACAAGAAAGTGTTAGTTTCTTAGATATTTTCTATAACAGTCAAAGATGACGTATTCAAAGAATAAAAATGGATGGAATATTAAGATTGAAAATAATTTTTTGTGTCCATGAATATTTATAGATATAAACTATCCATCAAGTGTGCTAAACTAGTCAGCCAAGTTAGCTTATCGTTAATAGGACTAATGGTGGAAATAGTGAAAAACCCAAGTAGCAATAAGAAGAATATTAGGGATGTGTTACCATGATAAAGTATTAAAACCATGTGCATGAATATTTTTTTAATTAATTTTAATATATTTTCATTTTTGGTATAAGTTTTTGAGGTCATTGATTATATTGAAAAAGTTTCTCGCAAGTTAACCTATTTGGTTTAGATGAGACAGTGAATTATAAGGTTATGAGATTGGTCTATAAGACCAATATTTTCATTTGACCATATTATATTTATATCTAATAATGGTATAATATCTCATAATATCATCTAAATTCATCATAATTCATTTAAGATGCCAATATAGGTGTTGGAGGTCTGAGTCACCATGACTACTCTTTGAGGAAAACTGGCAATTCTAAGTGAGCAAGTTGTAGGAGAGTTTTGGAGTCATTTTTCCTTTTGTAATGAATTTTAATGAACATAAAGTTGTTTATTTATTTTATTTTCTATTAATATGGTTTATTTTCATGGTTTTGTGGCTAAATAGCATGTTATGTTTGTTCAAGACATACATTTTTATGTGTATGAAAACCTAATGTGAACAATACTAATGGTGTGCTTCAAGTGGCGGTTGGAGATAAAAAGTGCCATAGACTTAATATGATCTTATTATTAGTATATTTTAGTGGCATTTTATTGAAACTAAATAAATATATGATCTAACATTATATTAAGAGCTAAAAATAATAATACAGACAAAATAAATATACAACTTCTCAAGAAAACTCAAAAAAATATAATAAAATTAGAAGAAAAACAAGATTCCAAGAAACATTTTCTTCGTTAAATTGTAATAATTTATCTCCTTAACCACTTATTAATAATAAGGATCACTTGAATAAAAATAGTTTAACATGTTGTTTACATAGAAGTCTAAAAATAAAAAGATTACAAATAAATTAATTTGTCTATCATGCATTGCAAAAAGTATTCCTACTATGTGTGGAGTTTGAAAGTGTTCCAATAAGATCAAAGGGTAACATGTACTAATTAATTCCTAATTGAATTAGGTATCCTTAAGGCATAAAAAAAAAATTGGTATTTTAAGTCATGGATAACCTATTTTAATGATTGATACATGTATGAAACATGTTATAAGACCTATTTAAAAGGTGATCCAACTGTGAAAGTGTATATGTCTAACTAATAGGTTTGTGAGCTAAATGTTTTTATAATAACAAGGCCTAATAGGCCTAATTGGCTAGTTATAGAAGTTGATTAAGGATACAAATGAAATATCACATCATAGAGGAGAAAGAGGTATTTTATACCATTAGTGGGGTGTAGATAAACTATCATGAAGATGTAATAGGGGACTATAGATGAATATCAAGGTCATGTGACCTAACCTATCTTGAAGAGACCTATTTGAGTGAAAAAGCCTAAAAGGGTACTTAAGAGGGATAGAAGAGTGAGAAGATATAAAGAAGTTGATCATAATATATTGTGTAAGAAATAAGGTTTTTTGAAGGTGATAAAAAATATTAGGTGGTTGAGTTGGTGTTGAGTCATCTATGGGTCTGGATCCTCCTTGTAAGTTGGTTCTTACAAAAGCTTAGTTGAGTGGGTGCTTGACTATTTGGGGTTGGTGCTCTATGTGGAGTTGGTGCTTCACTAAAGATTGCTTTTTATCTTATAGGATTGTATTCCATTTGTATATATTAGTGTGTTTTCTTCCCCTTAAGTGTTTCCCACTTATATAATGTGTTATCTTGTTTCATAATCATGTGTGGTTACATATGCTTTTCTAGATGTTCATGATTATATGAATGGTTCATGTATGGAATTTAATGAATATTTTTAAGACACTAATTCACCCCCCTCTCTCATTGATTGTGCTTCTAATAGGATTAGTTTTCTATAGTATATTTTATGATTGGATATGTCCTTATAGGCTATAAAATATAACCTCAATCCTTATATCAATCAAGGTCTCTTAAATTTTTCTTAAGACTCTTAAATGGTATCAACCTTGTTGTCTTGCCAAGGTTATAATGTTGTACATAGTCTTCGAAGGAGAATCAGAAGTAGTGGAAGTGGAGGAGGCATGGGAATAAAAGGAAGAAAGATGAAAGGGTATGCCCATGGGAACATTTTACCCTACCACTATTCCTAAGATAGGTTCACCTAAGGTGGAATTTCCCCTAGGAATGAGTCATTGAATAGTAGGGAATAAATGGGTTGGTTAAAGGCCAGTAATGTGGGGCCTTAGGTAATGGATAGAGGGGGTCAAGGAGATAGATGTCAAGATGTTATGGATGGGTCCAAATGAACTATCAATTCTTATGAATGGAGTTGAATCATATTAGGAAGCCTTCAAGCTAGATTTAGAGTATGGGTTACCTTATGCTTCTTATTCATCCCCTTACCTGATTTGGTTTTAGATGCTATAGTAGATGGTTTAATCAACATGATAGGAGATGTAGGGTCCAATCATGTAAGACTTTGATATTACAAAGGGAGCATTTGAATAACTAGAGTAGTCATTAGTAGGGACCCTATTGTAAGTGGTACACTCCCAAAAGTCATAGTCATGCCTACTACCAAAGGCATACCTAAGGGAGGCATTGAAAAGGTTGTGTGATGGAGGGAGTGGAAGCGAATGAAAAGGAAAGGACACTCAAAAATATTGAGGCTAAATGTACTTGGGTGAAAGATGGAGGGGTAAAAATGGTAAATAGAGGAGGTACTACTTGGGGGATTTTTCAAGGAAGAACAAAACTAGTAGGTATTGGAATTGGGATTTGTAAAATAGTGGGAGTGAGGGGTTGAACAAAAATGGGAAGAGATGGAGGTATGAGAGGGAAAACCTAGATGGGTGCCTATTAAGATCCTTACTCTAGGATTGACCTAAATTTTTTGGATATTATAATAAAAATTAATAAGAGGGAGAGTTTAATAAGTCTTCAAAAACTTTATTAATAATCTTAATTAAGCAATCATCAACTTATAGATCAAGCAATGCATAAATAATTAACTATACAAACATGAAACAATATTGCACAATTCAACACAACATATATGTTTGAAAACATAAAGGTGATTAAAACTCAATAATATATAAAAATGTACTATATTTATATAAGACAAATATCAACTTTAGTGAAACACCCACTTCACATGGAGCATCAACCCCAACTAGCTAAGTACCAACTCAGTTAGGCTTTAGCAAGCACCCATTTACAAGGAGGTAATAACCCCCTATATGAATCAAAATTAATAAGAGGTATAGTTTAATAAGTCTTCAAAAACTTTATTAATAATCTTAGTTAAGCAATCATCAACTTATAGATCAAGTAATGCATAAACAATTAACTATACAAACATGAAACAATATTGCACAAGTCAACACACCATACATGTGGAAAAACCTAAATGGGAATAAAACACAATAATATATAAAAATTTACAATATTAATATAATAAAAATATCAAATATAGTGAAACACCCACTTCACATGGAGCATCAACCCCAACTAGCTACGTACCAACTCAGTTAGGCTTTAGCAAGCACCCACTTACAAAGAGGTAATAACCCCCTATATGAATCAACACCAAATAAAACAAATAATGTATTTTATCACCTTTATTACACCATTTTTCTCAACCAATTTATGATGACCACTTCTTCAGCTCCTCAAACTCTTATCCCTCTCAAATTGCCTTCTAGCCTTCTTCACTCAACTAGCCCTCTTCTTGACTTGATTAGGTCATATGCCCTTGATACTAATATATATAAACTATATAAAAGATTAATAATCATTACTATACACACCTATAATAGTATAAAATACCTTATTATACTTACCAATGTTTTATTTCATTCTTTTATCTTCTTCACACATCAATAGGCCTAAAATTGCCTAGTATTTATACAAGTCTCTTATTCATATCCTTATTAGTTAGAAAAACACCCTTAACCTTATTATTTATGCCATGAAATGGATCATATACTTTTAATATATTTTATTTGATTACATTTAGGTCTGACCTACCTTAATTAGGCCTTATCTCACCTTAGGTCTCATGGAGACCTAATCGTATTAGGTCTATTTAGGACACATTACACTTTGCCTTCCTTGGATAAATTTAAAAAAATTAATGTGTAATTATAATATAATATTACACTTAAATATACCAATTATAATCTCATATAATATTCATAACACTTTTCAGCTTCAATCACCACTTAAAGCACATAATAGCACTATTCACAATTAGGCATGTGCATACCCAAAAAAAATTGTCTTGAACCACTGAAGCATAAACACAATTTTTACAAACAAACATGGAAAAAATCACACATATATAGTATACATGACCTTATTTTCATCACCATTTTATTTATACTTCACAACTTGTGGTATATAGGCTCAAACTCTTCTCTACAAGTAGCCCGCTCAGAACTACCAAAACACTCTAAAACCCAGTCATGAATAACTTGATATTAAATAAATGAAATAACACTTAAAATAAAATATGAAAAATTAAATATATTATTTTACATATTTATATCATTATCAAGTATAAATATCATAAGGTCTAATGTCAATTATTGGTCTTATAGACCAATCTTTTGTCTTCAGTACACAATTAAACCTGAACCAGTCAACCCATTTTAGGTTTACCATTTAAATCACTTTAAATAACTATAAAAACTTATTAAAATTATTTATAGGACATACATGTCCAAAAAAACAATTTCATATGTATTTTATGCTTTATCTTAGGGCATAGAGCCTTAAACTCATCATTGTAACTTGCTTACCCAAAATTACCAATTTGCCTTGAAGACCAGTCATAGTGATTTTGACCTTCAACACCTATATAAATACAATAAAAGACCCATAATTCATTTTTATTATCATATTTTATCATTATAACATTATAAAATAGATAGATAATATATTAAAATGACAATATTGATCTTGCATACCAATCTCAAGAACTTGTACCTTCACTGTCTCATTTGCACTAGACATATCAACTTATGAGAAACATTTTCATCATATCCAATGACCTTAAAACAATATATCCAACATTAACATGTCTTAAAATTATGTAACAAACTCTCTATGCACTTAGATTCATCCATAATCCATGATATCACATCCTTAATCAACTTCTCACTTCTATCTAGTTTTCTCACTATTTGCACCATTAGGCTTATTAGTGATCGGTCAACTTGTATGACCAGTTTAACACACTTGAATGATATAAATTACTCATAAAAAACCATGCAAACTAAATACAAGTCTCAATATTCAATATTCATCCATTTTTAAACTTTGACTTAGTCAACTTTGATTGTTATAGCAAATCTTTAAGAAATAAGGCCTTTCCCATAGGATCCACTTACTCACCTGACAAAACAATCACACCTAGAGGTGCTTGGGAGAGTTTAATACAACCTAAAATCACTTAAATATCCATTACAATCCATTCTAATCACTTTATAACAATATCATTTATATCAGGTCACTATTAGGGTTCTTTGAGGGTTTAAACCATCTTCTAGTCTTAACAATCATTCATAAATTTTAGACCCTCATTCCAAAAAATAATTCCTATAATTTTTATATAAGAACCTTAACCATATATACCATTATTATCTTAGGTTGTCATGAAGAGGTTACATGTGCCAATGAACACTTGAAATTTCTTCTCAGGTTGATAACCTTTCATTTTATGTACTTAAGAGACCTTAAAAACACTTTTTCTTGCCTTAAAATTTTGACTTTAATATTTTTCAACATACTTGAAACAACATGAAATTTTTTTTTTAATTCTCATATACTCACACTTGACTTCCAAATTGATCCTGATACCTCATTTGGCCACCATCTCTCTCTTTGCTTACTTAGACCTTAACTTGAAAACCACATTAGGCCTATAATTTGACTTTCAAGATTCTTTCCATACATTATCCACATCATGATCAAACTCAATCAACCTCTATAATGCTCAATAACTTCTTTACATCCTTGATAGACCTTGACAACACCTCATAACACCTCATTTGGTCAGGTAAGGTTTAGAACTAGTCTAGTTATAGACTTGGGCTTAACGTCTTACCCTTATAGGCTCACCTTGAAACTCTCATTAGTGATCCAATGCCTCATATTTATTCTAAATAAACATTATAAATCCTCTTATGCCTATTTTCAATCATCTCATCATGTCACCATGCTCATACCTTCTCACAAGGTTCCTTCATGTTATGACTAGTGTTTTGACTAGGCTTATCAAGCTCTTGAGACTTGAAAACTGACCTTGAAAGAATTATTGATCCTCTTAAACCTTGTTCACATGTCTCACATTATTTTCAAACAATTTCATACTTCTCTATATATACCTCTTCATGCTTACCATGCACATGCTCATGATATGACTATGCTTGTTATGACTAGGCTTTTTAAGCACTTGAAACTTGAAGAGTAGTACTCAAAACATTCTTACCTTGACCTAAATAGTTAAATCAACCTTATAATAAAAATTATTTTGGATTAAAATTATCTCATAGTAGAGATACATTAGGTTACCTTTAAATTCTCTCTTATCACATAGCTCATATTTTCACAAACTACTCACCATGCATCTTTACTAGATGCACTTTGACATCAATGACATCAACTTTAACATAAAATGACATCAACCTTAGAATCAATTATATAACTTCTCAAAAAATCCCCCTTTTTCATTGATGTCAAAACATTCTCCAAACTAATCCCCCTCATCTCCCTTCTTGAACTTTCTCCCCATTTGACATTAATGACAAAGATCTTCCACAACTATCACCTGGAATCACATCTTTACAATAAAATTTAAGCATATAGAATATGAATTATTAAGGAAACATGATCCCCACTTACTCCATGCATACCTCCTTAAAATTAAATTTGATCACAAGACCACTTACCTCATCCTTGACATGACTGATATGATACAAAACTTTGATCACATACTAGACCACCATATTCTTGTCATCAACTTCACTTGGAGCTTATTAACAACCTAAATAGGTCCCCCTCAAAAATCATCCATCATGATTCTTATAATTTAATAGTGTCTTGATGAAACCTAATGGAGTCACCCTTTTTATATGGAACTAGAACAACCCAAACATAGGAGATTCCCAAATCTACATACTCTCACAAGACTATATATATTTCAAAATTTTGTTGGTCTTGATTTGCACCTTAGGGTTGACCTTTTCATCATCAATGAGATAAAAAAATATAATATGATAATGAACATTCCTAAATGTATTTCTCATATAAATTGTGCTCTACCACAACAAATAATCCTTTCAAGATTGTAGTCTAATCATAGCTCATCTTTGTTATCTTTGGTTTCCACACATTCAACTGCCTTCTCTCTTGTAATCTAGGGGCTTCAAACCTCCTATTTTTCTTTTATGACATTCTAACTCTATTAGAATAGAATATTTAAATGTGTCATACATTATGACAACTATAGCAAACCACCTTATACATAAAATTTGACTAATGTGAACTGTGACTACTTCCATAGTCCCATGAGTACTTATTCTTTGAGGGCATTCTATATATAATCATAATTTCATGGTGTGCATAAATAAATCCTAGATCCAATAAGATATATCACACCTACAATTCTAATTAGGGCACATATTTTTTAATCAAGAGCATGACCAATATGAGGATCCACTAGACCCGATTAGGGGATCACTTGTATCATCTGTCACAACACATCATGCTAAGTAGAATTATAAAGCCTATAGTCTAACATAATCACATAAAACCTAAAATATTCCTATGGTTTATATATTCACTTATGATAATAAACAAGAAATTAAACTAATCTAATAACAAGAAAAGTAAACTAATCTAGTGCTCACCAAATCTTGTGGCACAAAGTAAGGGGTTAGATGCAAAGTAATCAAATACATGTGTAGGGGACTTAAAATAAGGTAAGTATGAGTAACACCCTAATATATATAATATGAGGAGTAATATTATTCAATCCAACACTTATGCTACTTCTATCTACTAAAAGAGAGGAGAACAAAGTTAGAATATACTTACCTGAATGTCAACCCATCGTGACTCAATATCTCCCTTGGCCAATGGGTCTTTACAGGAGGTTGTTGTAGTTTGTAAGGATCACTTTATTACACCAAATCATCCAAGACCTATACATAAGACTAAGATTCTCAAAATAAGAAACATACGCTAAGACTCCTCAAGTAGAATGATGAAAGAGCAGATTGCGAAGAAGCATGAGCAAATAATAACTCCTAATTGCATTCATATGAAAATGACCTAAATGACCTCATATATATAGGAGTATCTAACCAAAAAATCACTCATACATGTTAGTTGTGCTATGTTGACCAAGTCAACCTAGCACATTATTAGGCTAATGCCTAAAGTTTGTTCTAGGTCAGCCAGATGAAAACTAGGCTTAAAGAGCAAAAGTGACCCCAGACTATGCTAGGTCAACCAGGTTGACCTAGCTTGCTAAACAGGTAAAAAGGGTACTAAGTAATGTAAATAAGGATAAAAAGAGGAAAATACTAAAGGAATATGCAAGGAAGGATAGATAACTTAGAGAAAGGTTTTAGGAGTTGAATGGATAGGGAATAATATGGAAATAAGGGACAACAATATTATAAAGCACCAAAAGTATACTCACCCCTTTCCTAGTGCACCCCTTAAGGCATGAACTTAGAGATATTAAGACACGATAGGTTCCTACAAGATGTAAATCATCATTAATTGATAAAAGTGTGAAAATATTATGTGTATACATATGCCCCACTCGAAGCTCATCACGTGTCACTAAGGTGTAATAAGGGATGGTGCTTTGAGAAATAACATAAAGACACACACAATGTTGATGATAAAATAAATTTTAGTATTTTAAAAAACATAAAATAACTAAAAATAAATGATATAAAAAGGAAACTAACTAAAAATTAAATAACAAAAAAATAAATGATGCATACCTTGACTTACCTTTATCATGGGATGTTTGTTAGTTGTGTTTTAGTTTTGATTATGGAGGGCTGAGAGAATTCTTTAGACAAACCCATAAATACAAAAATAAGGATCAAATACAAACAAATGTAAAAAAATCCAAGATAACTAGTGTTATGTAGATGACATGTACTTAGGAATTTGGCAAGCTGGGTGATAAGTGTTATGTTAGACCAAATGACCAAGTCAAACAAGATTAAATCAAGTAATCGAAAAATCCAAGGCTACTAAAGACTAAAAAAATCAAACAAGTAAACCTAAATTAATAAAAGGTAAACTCACCAAATTGAATCAAGGATACATGTCAAACAAGATGGTAAAAAGATAATTTTAAACTAAAAATGGTAAAACAACATTGATGAGTGAGTAGTAACAATCCACATCTCAATAATCAATGGAAAAAGGGGATGCATAAGAAGGAAAACAACATATTTGGGTGATCAGTAACAATCCACATCTCATGCAACAATGGAAAAAGGGTGCAAACTCAGGTGTCTACAATAGTAGAATAGCAAAATCAAGATAAATAGGAAAAGAAAAGAAAATTATTTTTAGTAAATATATAAAACATGATGAAAATGATTCATATTTTTTCAAACATGTTTTTCATCTAAAGATATATAAAAATGAAACAAAGTAGTGTTATCATATTTTTTTTAAAATGAGGAAAAAGGAATTTAAAGAAGAGGGAAAATAGATTTGGAGTCACAATTTGTCTTTCAAGGGGGGAAATGAAATGGGGTATAGGGGAGAATGAAGGAAAACCCAAGGAAGAGGAACTCTCTATCGAATTCAAGACATTAAAATTTGGTTTGTCATAACAAAAGGACTGTCGACCTTAAGGACTCTGAAGAACTTTTCTTAGATGCACAAGTCTTAGGTCAATGTTATCACTCTAGAGTACACCCTTCTTGAAGATGTGCAAGCAAACCCTCAATCTAGGTGATACAATGGGAACTTCTCAGAGCATGGGTGACTCTATGATGAGAAGAACCTCCAGAGAGGGTTGGTTCCCTTAAGATTTTTTTAATAAATTTGATAACTATGATTTCTCAAATAAAAAGGAGAAGAAAAATTGAAAGGAAATCCTAAGTATAGTGGTGATTCACTTGAATTTTTCATATTCTCTAAAGTTACTAAAATTAATGCTCACATATAATCAATAAAAATCCCTAATTTTGTCCTTAAACATAAATATTTTAGATGAAGGGTTGAAAACCTCTTGAAATGACCTATAAAAGGTGAGATAGAGAGAGATAAATGATTAATGGACCTAATAAAATGAGATAAATATCACTTATATGGTAATTCACAATCAAATACACATTATTCTTCTTTCAAAACTCAAATACAAAACAAAATCTTCTTTATTGATGTATGGTCCAGATTACAATTTCTCTTTAGCTCAAGGAATTAATGAAAAATGGCTTGAAAAAGATAATATATATGTTTAAAACTAACATAAATCCAAATTGGATTTGATTTTATATAATTATTAGTGTATTTTAGTTAACTCAAGACCTAATCCTTTTATAATACCAAAATAAATCATCAAAATCCCCAAACTTTATAAAAATTTGCATAATCTTAAAATTTTGACATGGAAGGAAAGTGGTGGGGTACATGGATAATTAAAAAATGTTTCATGCATTAAAATACATAAAATACAAAATTTAACTTCAATTTAGTTTTTGAACATGTTTTGGAACATAAAAAATTCCCTCCTTACATGCAAAGTATGATCTAATCAAAAGTCAATTGAAGAGATTTGATCCTTAAGGACTAGTTAACTCAACTTGAGCTCAACTTGCATGAATTGGAACTTTTGGATTTAATTTATAATGATATATCCACTTAAAATATATATATATGGAACATGGTAACTCTAAAATTAATTCATTTGATATATTTTTAACACCATTCTTCAAGCTGACCATTTGACCAACTAGGCTTATTAGACCAAATAGGCCTAAAATTCAATCTACGAATTTGAAATACATTAAAACTATAACAAGAAGAAATTAAACCTTAAAAAACAACAAATTACACCTGAAAAAAAATTCTTCATCACCAAAAATGTGATTTTGATGTGAAAACCTTCACCATTTAGTCAACAGGATTGACTAGGCCCATTTTAAGCCATTTTCTAGCAGACTAGCCATTTTGATCAAGCTATTTGGGACACTTTCAGGATAATTTATGGCAAAATTAAAATTTTAAAATGAATAAAAACTATTAATATTTTATATCCATTTATTTTATATCATTGAAGTGTCATGTAATTCATTTTACATGTTTTTTCCCACAAAGAACATGATTTATGTCATCATCCATGCATCTCCATGCATAAAATTTACATTTATGGAATATTATATAATTATAATTTAAATTTTAAAAGTTTTTAGGTTGATCCAAGAGTATTTTATGTCAATAAAATCAATTTTTTTCAAAACTAGTTTTTTAAGGGTTTAGGTAGGTTTTGAAGCTAAATTTTAAAAATGAGGGTTCATGAAGTATAGACATAAAAATACAAAAATATTTAAATTTATGTGTATAAAAATTACCCTCATAATATTCCTAAAAATATTGGGTTCCCATTCCAAATATATTAAAAGTTATCACGTGGAGAAATTTGCCTCTGGGGTTCTGACTACATTCTGAGTTGCCTACACTCTTAACAATTTTTTATAAATTAAATTATCTAAAATGGTCTTAATTTTTCATTAATTATAATTAAATATGTTTCCTAAAAACATAATAATATTTTTTATCCAAAATCCACACGTGGTGAAAGATATGAGCATCTGAATAGGAGGCTTAGAAGGGTACCTAGAACTGCAAAAAATGAATAATTCACCAAAATGAAAATATCTATTCACATACTTCCCAATTCATGAAAAAAACATCATTTATTATTTACCATGCTATTAAAAAATTCTAAAATCATATTTTTCTTTAAAAAAATTTAAAAACCCCTTTTTGGCCAGATGTTTATTTGCTTACAAAAGCCTGTATAAGCATTTTTTGCTTAAAATTTGGAGTTTTTAAACTCTTTAAAGCTAATATTATGATGTAAAAACATAATATCATGATTTTAAAACTTTTATCTATACTTATAAACCTTTTTATCACTCCAAAATGATGCCTACTATAATGTTGATCTCCAATGGACATGCTAAGGACTGTTACAAAATAGTGGGTATCTCTACTCATCCAATGACCATTAAAATTTTTAATAATGTTCCTCAAGTCATGATAACCCTGTGTATAAAATTTTAGGTCCTTAAATCACTTTTAGCTCCTAAAAAGTTTAACTTTTTCTCAAAATTGACCCTTGTACATGGATTGTCTGCATATTTAAACTTGACAATGCTCTTTTGAAAATATAATGACCCATTTACAATCCATTTTTGATATTTTTTACCAAAATTAATGATTTTATGCCAAAATTGATTGGTTTGACTTGATTCAAAGGGATATTGGTGAGATTTAGGAAAGTTTTGAATGATAGGGGTAGTCATTTAGCCTTGATAAGTCAAATTACTAACAATTTTGGCAACTCAGGGGTTGACCAGCCTACTAGTCAAAGAACTCAAAAATAGTAGCTAAAATTGAATTGGATAAACACTAATTTTTATAATATCTTTTTCAAACAAAGACACAACAAGACAAATGACACAAAAAACAACAAACATGTGCATGTATGCACTTAAAGGAATAGACAACAACAACTTGAAAAGGGAAAAACAACATTGAAATCATGTGCGGATATGCACTTAGATAAATGAAACATAAGGAGTCTATTATGTACAAACTAACCTCCAAATTTTTGATCCACCTGGATCAAAAGGAAAATTTGGCAATTCGCTTCTATGATAAGATGAATAATGATGTACTACATGTTCCCTTCTAAGCTTGATGGTTGAAAAATCAAGCATCTTCTTTGCCAACTCCTTTGGCATGCCCATATGTGGTATAATAGGAGAAAAGTAACATCCAATGTAAACATACTCATTTTTTGGCTCTTCTACTTTGTCAAGCTTCATTTCTTCACAATCTAGTTGACTAATCTGAACACAAAATATACTTATAATACCTTTTGGAAGCATATCCATGTCTGTAGGCTCATCAAGAAGATGATAGCCCATTCTGAAGATCTAAAACAAGTCCATGTCAACAATGAACTCTTGAGGTGGCATAATTAAAAGGTTTACCACTCCTTTCTCTTTGATTTTCTTGACAAGGCTACTCTTTTTGGTTGTAATTATACCATAGTCCCCCTAGAGAAGAGTATATCTTGCTCCTAAAACTTCAAACAAGTCCTCCAATGAGCTTTCTAGCTGATCAGTAATCTTTGAGTGCTCCACAAATTCATCAATTTCTTCATTATTTTCATAATATGGCAGCTTTTCTTCCTCAACCTCTTCATAAACACTTGCATTCTCCTCAACACACTCTTCTTGAAACTCATTTGAATCTACAATTTCTTCTTCTAGTTCCCACATGACATGCTCCTATTCCTTCTACATGTTATTTTGGATGGATTTAAAAGATGGAAATGAGTTATATTCTTGAGGAGGGAGGGATGGTACCTAAGTAGCTTTAGATTGGCTTGACTACATGATTTGATTCCAAAATGGGAAAGATAGAGGCTCTTTCTTGTCTTTTTATTCTAGTTCTCCTCCTTTTTCCTTATCTTCAACTCCAACTCCCTAATTTTCTTATATATATTATCTTAGAATATCTTCTCTTTAAAGTGATCAATGATCTCAATAGTAGGTTGTCCCATAAAAATATCTTTATTTCTTTGATAGTTCTCTCAGATTGATCTCCAAGAAGGAAAAGTCTAAAAAACACATGAAGAATCTGAAAAACTCAAAGGGACTCTTGGAATAATCTCCTAAGGATAAATGGATGGAATATAAGAAGGTTGTGGTGGAGCAAATGAAGGGACATGAGACTGAGGACAATGTACCTAATGCCCTTCAAGACTCCTAAGCTTATCTTTTATGCTTTCAATAAAACCCTCAATATCCAACATACTATCTAAGAGATTTTGGTGACTTGCCCTCTCAATGGGTGTCCATTCTTCCTTCACTAGCTGCAATGACTCCTTCAAATGATGAATCAGGTGAGTAGGGGTATCTTGGCCATAATATCTTCTTGAATATAGCTCTAGCGCATGCTTATCAAGGCTCACTAGAGTTTGTTTAAGTGATGATATGGATTGGGTAGATGTAAAATGGCCATGATTAGGTTGATTAGATGGGTAGGATAGTTCATGATATGGTTGATAAAGGGCAATATTATGATGGAATGGTTGTTCATAGGGAGGATCTGGGCAACACTCTTGTATATATGATTGATATAAATCCTCAAACTCCTAGTGAGGATCATAGTGTGGTGAGACATATTGATCATAGTGAGGATTATATGGATCCATACTGAAATAAGCCATTATATACTATTAGTGAATGAAGTGTTAAAATTAGTCAATGTTTGAAATGATACCTAATTTTTTGAACCAGCTTTGAGTGCCTAAAAGTTTACTGATCTACTGAATGCCTCTAAAGGCTAATATAAAGAATGAATTCCCACTGAGTGTGCTAGAAATTGTTATCACTCTGGATTGCACCCTTATTAAAGATGTGTAAGCACACCTTCACTCTATTTGATACAATGGGAGCTTCTCAAAGCATGGGTGACTCTATGATGAGAAGAACCTCTAAAAAGGGTTGGTTCCCTTAATATTTTTTAATGAAAATGACAACTATGATTTCTCAAATGAAAAAGAGAAGATAAATTGAAAGGAAATCCTAATTATAGGGGTGATACACCTGAATTATTCATATTCTCTAAAGTTACTAAAATTAATACACACATACAATCAATAAAAATCCCTTTTTCTGTCTTTAAGCATAAATATTTTAGATGAAGGGTTGAAAACCTCTTCAAATGACTTGAAAAAGGTGAGATAGAGAGAGATAGGTGAGGAAGGGACCTAATAAAAAGAGATAAATCTCAATTATATGCTAATTCAAAATCAAATACACACTATTCTTCTGTCAAAACTCAGATACAAAACAAAATTTTCTTTATTGATGTATGGTGTAGATTACAATTTCTCTTTAGCTCCAATAATTAATGAAAAATGGCTTGAAAAAGCCAATATATATGTTTAAAACTAACCTAAAGCCAAAGTGGAGTTGATTTTAGATAATTATTAGTCTTGGTTAGTTAACTCAAGACCTAATCATTTTACAATACTAAAATAAATCATCAAAATCCCCAGACTTTATAAAACTTTGCATAATCTTCAAATTTTGGCATGGAAGGAAAGTGGTGGGGCCCATGGTTAATTAAAATATGTTTCATACATGAAAATACATGCCAAATTAAAAAATTAAAATACAATTGAGTGTTTGAACATGTTTTGGAACATAATAAAGTCCTTCTTTGCATGCAAATTACGATCTAGTCAAAAGTCAACTGAAGAGAGTTGATCCTTAAGGACTAGTTAACTCAACTTGCATGAATTAAAACTTGTAGATTGAATTGAGAATGATATATCCACTTCAAAAATAGATATATCATGTGTTAACTAAAAAATTAATTCATTTGATATATTATTAATTTCATTCTTCAAGTTGACCATTTGACCAACCAGGCCTATTAGACCAAATAGGCCTAAAAGCCAATCTATGAATTTGAAATCCATTAAAATTGCAACAAGAATCCATGAAACCTAAAAAAACAAAAAATTAAACTTTAAAATAATTCTTCATCACCAAAAATGTGATTTTAATGTGAAAACCTTCACCATTTAGTCAATAGGTTTACTAGACCCATTTTGCGCCATTTTCTAACAGACTGGCCATTTTGATCAAGCTATTTGGGACACTTTTGGGATGATTTGTGACCAAACTAAAATTTTAAGATGAATAAAAATTATTAGGATTTGAGATCAAATACATTGAAGTGTCATGTAATTCATTTTACATGTTTTTTCCACAAAAAACATGATTTTTACCCTCATCTGTACATCTCCATACATAAAATTGAGATTTATGGAATCCTTTCTAAGTTTACTTGAAATTTTAAAATGTTTTAGGTTGATCCAAGATGATTTTTTATCAATAAAATCAACTTTTTCAAAAATAGTTTTTTGAGGGTTTAGGTGGGCTTTGAAGCTAAATTTTCAAAATGATGGTTCATGAAGTACAGACCTCAAAATCCAAAAATATTTCCATTTATGTGTATAAAACTTACCCCCATAACATCCTTGAAAATATTGGGTTCCCATTTCAAATATATTAAAATTTATCACGTGGAAAAATTTGCTTGTGGGGTTCATTTTGAGCTACTTACACTCTTAATAATTTTTCATAAATTCCATTACATTAAATGGCCTTAATTTTTCATTATTTATAATTAAATATGGTTCTTCAAAACCTACTAAGATCATTCAACCAAACTCCACACGTGATGAAGGATATGAGCATCTGAACAGGAGGCTTAGAAGGGTGCCTAGAATTGTAAAAAATGAAAAAATTACCAAAAATAAAATAGCTCTTCACTTACTTCAAAATGCCTTAAAACATCATCATTTAGTCTATACCATTCTATTAAAACACTCTAAAAGCACATTTTTCTTGAAAAGTCAAAAAAACCCTTTTTGGCCTATATGCCTATTTGCTTACAAAAGCCTATATAAACATGGTTTACTTAAAATTTGGCATTTTTAAACTCTTTAAAGGTCTTATTATGATGTAAAAATATCATCTAATTATTTTAAAACTTTTACCTAGGCTTATAAACCTCTGTAGCACTCTAGAATGATGTCTACTCCAATGTTGATCTCCACCAAACATGATAAGGACTATTACAAGATAGTGGGTATATCCACTCATAAAATGGCCATGAAACTTTTTCATAAGGTTCCTCAGTCATGATAACCCTATGTACAAAATTTTAGGTCTTAAAACCACTTGTAGCTCCCAGAAAGTTCATCTTTCTCTCAAAATTGACCCCTATGCATGGATTATCTATATATTTGAACTTGAAAATGCTATTTTGAAAATATAATGACCCATTTACAATCCATTTTTTATTTTTTTACTAAAATTAATTATTTTAGGCCACAATTGATTGGTTTGAATTGATGCAAAGGGATATTGGTGAGATTTAGGAAAGTTTCGAATGATAGGGGTAGCCATTTGGCCTAGACAGGTCAAATTACTAGAAGTCAACAAATGGATTATATATATCATCCCATTAATGATATATGCATGAAAATTAAAATGGCCCTACCTCCCCATGACATGTTCCCCACTCTTCAGGATCCATTATAGAGCTGTTGATCTACTGTGAAGATTGGGTACTTGCATGAGAAAGCAAGTAGCACTATAGATTTTTTTGAAATCCCCTATTCCAATCTACTGGCCTACCATACCCAAAATTAGTTTGGCTCTATGTGAAGCTAACTATGGAGTTTGAGCTTTGATTAGAGAAAGGAGATGTGCTTGTAATCATGTCTTTTGGTGTGATCAGACTTTTAAGATTTGTATGTTGCCTTTTAGATATCATTACATTTTGTTTTCAAATGATTGGCTTTTAAATTTATTTATTTTTTAAATTCCTCCTCCATATGGATTTTGAAGACCAAACATGGGTGCTAAAGTTGAATTTCATTGGAAAACTTTGGGAAAAGGGTGCTAGGAGAGAGAAAATCAAAGAGCATGGGGTGTAAGAGTCTCATAAATCTAGGTAAAATAAAAGTACTATCTTGACTTCGATCTTGTTTTATCTAAATGTGGAGGTGAAAGAAAGGGGAAATCAAGAGGAAAATGACACATGTAACAAATTTGAATTTTTTCAAATTGCAAAAAATGTGACAAAGAGAAAAAAGGAATACAATGATAGTAAAGGTGTGATTACTTATCATAAGACTGTAGGAAGTGAAGGAAAACATGCTAACATAGATTGTTTACATATTCCATCTAGCAAAAGAAACAAAAACTAATGTCTAAATAACAAGGATCACAAAAAACATGAAAATAAAGGTAATTTTATGAGGGCCAAGTTTTATCCATTATCTTACTGAGCAACTTACAAAAGGAAAACTCAAGGGATGCCAATAAGCAAAAAGTGAGGGAGCCTTTGTGTAAAGCACCTCACAAAGAAAGACCAAAAGGATGCCAAAATAGTATTGGCAAGCAGCAAAATAATGAAAAGGAAAAAATGAGAAATAAAAAGAATGTTCATTTTATGAGGGTCAGGTTTTATCCATGATCTTACCAAGTAACTCATAAAAGAAAATCCCAAGAAGATGCTAAAATAGCATTGACAAGCAAAAGGAGAATGAAAATATAAGTGATGAAGACTATGGTACATCAAGAAACCAAAAGACCAAAAGGGAAGACTAAAGGTTTGATGAAGGAAACTACTCCATAGGGAAATACCCATGCTAAAGTAACCTAGAAAAATATGTTAGATAGATATATAGAGAAAGCATGAAAATAAGGAAAATGATCCTACATTAATGGCTATATCAAGGATGAGCATGTGATAGACAAGCCTATGTGTCTTGAAAGGTTTCTTGGAGTTGAATTAGTTTGGTAGTATGTAATGGAGAATAAGAGTGGGCATCACAAGATGCCCCAACAACTAAAAAGAGGAAGAAGAGATAGGAAAGGATAAGAAGCAAAGAGAACCCCATAGATTGTCTAAATGGATTTAGTTGTTCAAGAAGAGTATAATGAGTGACATGATGCTTGAGGATAAAAGGGAAATAATGCTCAGCAATAAGAATAATAGATAGAGATAAAGAACTAATTCAGGCAAATAGAGAACTAAATCAGACATGTAAGGAAAGTAAAAAGCTAAATTTCAAAGCATAGAAGAAATAAAATAGTATAGGTCAACCCAGTTAACCTATCACAAAATATAGGGTTTGAAGATAGTACTAAGTCAACTAAGTTGACCTAGTATAATGTACAAAGGTCATAAAAATCACTAGGTTGACTAGGTCGACCTAGTATAATAAACAAGAAAATTGTTTTGCCTATATCTTTAGTTCTACTCATCCATTTTACAAACCATAAAATGTCTTGGAATCATGATGAAGTAGAGAATGTAAGGAGAAATAAGTGATAAAAGGAATGATAAAAAATAATAGAAATAAATCTTACAAGGGTTTGATGTCACGTCAGGTTCACCAAAATGTAATGAAGGTGAAGCCAAAGTGGAACTAATGCTAAATAAGAAAGGAAACAAAAATGGAAACAATAAGACAATCCAACTAGTGGTGGGATAGGATTCATGTTGGGTTCACTAGAATGTATTGAAGGTGAAGCCAAAGTGCAGCTAATGCTAAATAAGAAAGGAAACAAAAATAGAAATGTGAAGATAATCCAATCAATGTTGGGATAGGATTCACATTAGGTTCACGAAAATATATGTAATCAAAATTGCATGGTATGCATGAATTAATCCTAGATCAAATAAAATAAATCACACCTACACTTTTTATTGGACCACACACTTATTAAGTGGAAGCATGACCAATATGAGGATCCAAGGATCTACTAGACCTGATTAGGGGATCACTTATATCATCTATCACAGCACATCATACTACGTAGGGTTCCAAAGCCTACAATCTAACATAATCAAACAACAACCCTAAAATATTCTTATGGTTTATATATTCAATTATGATAATAAACAAGAAATTAAATTAATCTAATAACAAGAAAATTAAACTAATCTAGTGCTCACCAGAGCTTGTGGCAAAGTAAGGGGTTAAATACAAAGTAATCAAATACATGTAAAGGTAACTTCAAATAAAGTAAGTATGAGTAACACCCTAATACATGGAATATGAGGAGTAATATTATTCGATCCAACACTTATGTTACTTCTATCTACTAAAAGAGAGGAGAACAAAGTTAGAATATACTTACCTAAATGTGAACATGTCATGACTCAATCTCTCCCTTGGCCAATGGGGCATTGTAAGAGGTTTTTGTGGTTCATAAGTATCACTTTGTTAGGCCAAAGCATCCAAAATCTATCCACAAGACTAAGATTCTCCAAATAAGAAACCTAAGCTAAGACTCCTCAAGTAGAATGGTGAAAGAGCAAATTGTAAAGAAGAATGAGCGAATAATAACCCCTGATTTCATTCATATATAAATGACCAAAATGACCTTGTATATATAGGAGTATCTGACCCAAAAATCACTTGAACATATCAGTTGTGCTAGGTCAACTAGGTTGACCTAGCACATTATTGAGCTAATCCCTAAAGTTTGTATTAGGTCAACCAAATGAAAACTAGGCCTAAAGAGCTAAAGTGACCTTAGACTGTGCTAGGTCAACCAGGTAAACCTAGCTTCTAAATAGGTAAAATGGGTACTAAGTAAGGGAAATAAGGATAGAAATAGTAAAATACTAAAGGAATGTGCAAAGAAGGAGAGATAACTTAGGGAAAGGTTTTAAGAGCTAAATGGATAGGGAATAATATGGCAATAAGAGACAATAATCTTGTAAATCACCAAAGGTCTGCCCACCCCTTTCCCAGTGCACCCCTTAAGGCATGCACTTAGAGAGATTGAGTCATGATGGGTTTGTGAAAGATGTAAAGTGTTATTAATGATAAAACTATGAAAATATTATGTGTATACACCTTCTACACTCTCTTTCTCTATAACCAAACTAACTACATATAAACTAGTAACCATTGAATGAATTATCATACCTTTTAGCATTAGGTTGTGTGATAGGTTTTTTCATGTTGACCTTCTTGTATTCAATAGCCTTCTCTTTGACTTGATTTTCCACCTTTTGATCTTCTTTGAAACCAAGACCTATCTTATCACTTGCAAACTTTTGAATACTCAAGATGTCATCTATAACCTCAGTGTTCTTTTCAAACTTCATAAAGGTCTTCAACTTTTTATATGCTTGATCCAACTCAGATTTTAGGTATTCCACATCACTTTCATACCTAGTACATTCTTCCTCTTTAGCCTTTAGGTTTGCATTGAATACCTCTATTTTTTATTCATTTTTATTGATGATCTCATCATACTCATTAGAAGTGTTAGTCGGTCTCTACTTAAACAATCCATTATGTTCCTCATAATCCTTAACTAATTATCTTAATTTATGATTCTTTCTCCTTTATAACTTTAATTCTTGTAGGGAACCTACCAATTCTACCTCAAGGTTCACTTAAGATTCTTCTTCATTTGATTCTACATCAACCATAAGGCCTTTCCCACTTGACTAACCCTCATTGTCTAATTCTATAGCCATGAATAAGGTTTTATTATTCTCATGTTCAGGTTCATTACTACCATCATCACTATCAGATGTGCTTGTATCACTTACATCAGATGAGTTATCTTCTTGGGTATAGAAACTTTTCTTATTTTTGAATGACCCCTTCCTACCTTCATTCTTCCTCATATCTCTCTTATTCTTGTCAAGATTATAGACCTTCCTATTATCTCCATGATGTTTATCATTTCCTTCATTATGCTCAATCGTATCCTTATTAGGACACTTGGATGCAAAGCAACCAATCTTACCATAGTTGAAACATTTGAAAGGCAAATTACCCTTGTACTTACCAGATCCAAACCTCAACTTCCTTGTAAACATGGATATCAGTTGATCATCACCAACATCTAATCATATATCATCCTTGACCTTTTTGTATTTTTATTTCTTATCAAGTTTTAAATATGCTTCCTTTTTAGGAGGTCTTTCATCATTAGTTCTCATCTCATAGGCAGTCAAAATTCCATGAAGCCCATCCATATCTAGCTTGTCAAAATCTCACATCTCTTCTATTGTAGACACCTTAAATTCAAACTTAGGAATTAGTGATCTCAAGAATTTTTAAAACTATAGATTCCTTCACCTCTTCTCCCAATCCTCTAACTAAATTTACAACTTCATCAACCTTTAACAAGTAATATGCATTTATTTCATATTCATTCATCTTAATACTTTTAAACTATCACTAGTGGTTCTGTAACTTGGTCATCTTCACCTTGGTACATCCTTCATAGATGGTATTAAATTTTTCCCATATATATATGGATTATACATAGTACATAACCTTCACAATATTTTCCTTTGATAGGCCACAAAGAATGGCATCCATTGCCTGGGAGTAATTTTCACTAGCCCTCTTACCTATTGCATCATTTAGGGGAAGATGAGTATTATAGTCATATAAAACTAAATAAAAATATCATGACCTTAAAAATTCAGATATATCTTCATCTTGATGTTCCATTAGGCATAATTTCATTCATTGAATAATGGAGCCTTACTAGGAGAGAAACCACCTTGAGCTTATTAACTATCCATCCTTGTTTTTAGGATCTCTTTTAGGTTTTTATACTTGCTTAAAAGTACCAAGATATGATACCAAATATTGGAATAAAAATTACTGAGAGGGATTTTTAATTATTCTTCAAAAACTTTCTTAACAATCTCACTTAAGAAATCATCAACATATAGAACAAGCAATGCATAAACAATCAAATATACAAGCATGAAACAATATTACACAAGTTAACACACCATTTATGTGAAAAAAACTCAAGGGGAAGAAAACCCATTGATATATAAAAATGTAATGTATTCCTATAATACAAATATCAAATTTCGTGAAGCACCTACTTCACATAAATCACCAACCCTAACTAGTTAAACACCAACTCAGCTAGGCTTTAACAAGCACCCACTTGAAAGGAGGAAAAAACCCCTTAGATGAACTAGAAATAAATCATCCACCTGATATATTTTATCATCTTTATTACACCCTATTTCTCAACCAACTTATGATGACCACTTATTCATCTCTTTACACTCTTAGCCCTCTCAAACTACCTTCTAGCCTTCTTTGTTTAACTAACCCTCTTATTGACTTTATTAGGTTATATGACCTTGATCCTCATATATAAAAAATTTGTAAAATATCCATCATATTTCCTATGCACACCTATTATTTTATACAATACGTTATTATTCTTACCAATTTTCTATTGCATTTGCTTATCTTCTTCACACACTAATAGGCCTAAAATTGCCTAGTATTTATATAAGTCTCTTGTTTATATCCTTCTCAATTAGAAAAAAAAACCCTTACCCTTCGTATTTAGAAAATTAAATTTATTTTATGACATCTCATATACATTTATCAAACATTCTTTGAGTCCCTTTAGGTATGACCTACCTCAATTAGGCCTTATCTCACCTTTAGGTCTCATGGAGACCTAAGCATATTAGGTCTATTTAGGACATGTTACACTTTGCCTTCCTCAAATCACATTAAAACACTTAATAAAATATTAAAATATCATATTACACTTAAATATACCCCTTATAATCTCATTTAGGCTTCATAACCCTTTTTAGCTTCAATCACCACTTGAAGCACACCATTAGCACTATTCACAATTAGGCATGTGCATACCCAGAAACCCTGTCTTGAATAACTAAAACATAAAAACAATTTAAAAAAAACCATGGAAAAAATTCACACACACATAATATAAATAACCTAATGGTCATAACTATGTGTTTTATACTTCACAACTCAAGGTATATAGGCTCAAACTCTTCTCTGTAAGTAGCCCATTTAGAACTACCAAAACACTCCAAAACCCAGTCATGAATAACTTGATATTAAACACATAAAATAATAATTAACATGACTTATGACACTTAAATATATTATTTTATATATACATATCAATCTCAAGTAAAAATATCACAAGGTTTAATGTTAATTATTGGTCTTATAGACTAATCTTTTATCTTTAGTACACAGTCAAACTTGAACTATTCAACCCATTTTGGATTTTCCATTTAAATAAATATAAAACCTTATTAAAAGTATTTATATGACATATATGTCCCAAAAAATAACATCATATTCATTTTATGATTGATTCAAGGCATAGAGTCTCAAACTCATCATTACAACTTGCTTCAGAATTACCAGTTTGCCTTGAAGACCAGTCATGGTGATTTTGACCTTCAACACCTATATAAATACTTATAATTCATGTTTATTATCCTATTTTATCATTATACCTTTATAAAATATATAGATAATATATTCAAATTATAGTATTAGTCTTGCAGACCATTCTCATGAACTTACACCTTTACTATCTCATCTGCACTAGACAAGTCAACATATGAACAATATTTTCATCATATCCACTGACCTTAAAAACATATATCCAACATTAAAATTTCTTAAAATTATTTAAAAACCTCTCTATACACTTGGATTCATCCCTAATCTAGGATATCACATCTCTAATCAACTTCTCACTTCTACATAGTTTTCTCACTATTTGCACCATTAGGCCTATTAGTAATAGGTCAAATTGTATAACCTATTTATCACACCTAAATGCTTTAGCCTGATCAGAAACCACCATGTAAATAAAATAAAAGTTTCAATATTCAATCTTCATCCATTTGGTAACTTTGACTTGGTCAACTCTGACTACTGCGATAAATCTCTAAGAAACATAGTCTTTCTTGTAGGGTCCACTTACCTAATAAAAAATCACATTTGGAGGTGCCTAGGAGAGTTTAATATAACCTCCAATCACTTAACTATCCATTCCAATTGATTCTAATCATTTTAGATCAATATACTTCATATTGGGTCACTATTAGAGGAGGGTTTAAACCATATTCTAGTCTTAATGATCATTCATAAATCCTAGACCCTCATTAAAAAAACTAATACCTATAATTTTTATCTAGTACCCTTACCCATATACCATTAATATCTCAAGTTATCATGCATAGGTTACACATGCTAATGAACACTTGAAAGTTCTTCTTGAGTTGATAACCCTTCATTATATGCACTTAAGAGACCTTAAAAACATTTTTTATTTCCTTGAACTTCAAATTTTGACATAAAACTTGGTCAAAATAATTTAAAAAACATGTAACACTTCTAATAATTCTCACATACTCACACTTGCCTTGGAAATTGATCTTAATACCCCATTTGGCCACGATCTCTCCTTTTGCTTGTTTAGACCTTGACCTGCAAACCACATTACACCTACAAGCTAAAATTCAAGTTATTTAAATAAAATATCCACCTCATTATCAATATCAATCAACTTCTCTCATTCTCAATCACTACTTTACATCCTTCATAGGCCTTGACAACACCTCATGACACCTCATTTGGTCAGGCAGGGTCTAGAACTAGTCTAGTTGCAGACTTAGGCTCAGGGTCTTATCCCTATAGGCTCACCTTAAAACTCTCCTAAGTGATACAATGACTCATATGTATGATTAATAAACCTTATACATCCTCTTATTCCTTTTTGCATTCATATCACCAAGTCACCATGCTCATAACTTCTCACAAGGTTCCTTCATGTTATGACTAGTGTCATGACTAGGCTTCTCAAGCTCTAGAGAATTGAAAACTGAAATTGAAACACTTTTTTATGATCTTATAACTTGATCATATGCCTCACATTATTATCAAATAATTTCATACTTAGTTATACATACCTTTTCATGCTTACCATGTACATGCTCATGATATGACTATGTTTGTTATGACTAGGATTCTTAATCACTTGAAGCTTGAATACTAGTACTCAAAACATGATTAACTTGACTTGAATCTTGACATAAACCTCAAAATAAGCATTATGTTTCCTTAAAATTATGTATCAATAGAGAGACATTGGCTTTCCTTACAATTATCTCTTGTCACATGGCTCATATTTTCATAGACTACTCACTATGCATCTTTACTAGATGCACCTTGACATCAATGACATCAACCTTGAAATAAATGAAAACACTTCTTAACATTGGACACATAAAACCTCAAAGTTTGTGTGGCTTAGGGTTTATTTGATGGTGGTTGAGTGGGTTATGCCTGGGTTGCATGGCATTGAGTAGTTTGGGACTAGCTTTACTATGGCTTGGCTACTAGATTTATTGTAGGAGGAATGGTAGGGGTAAAATGCGAGGAGAATCCATAAGAGGAAAACATTTATCATGAGGATAAACTAAATAAGGATCTATAAGTCATGAGGATAAAATAGAGGAAGAGGGTTTGAGGCATGAGGAACAAATATTGCTAGTAAAAGCAAAACTCAACTTGGGGCTCAAGGAGAAAAAGGTGGTAGGATGCCTTACAAGATCTTCTAGGATATGGATGGATATGTTGGGTTTGGGTCCTCCATAAATTCAGAAAGAACTGGAGAAGTCATAAAGGGTCTTAATTGATCATTCTTACCCTTATTCTTGTTTTTGGTCATGATCTGGGATAACACCTCATAGTCATCGACAAAATTTAGATATAGTTCATCATCATCTTTAGCTTGATGACTAGAATTAATGTTGAGGTAGGTTGAGTAATATTCCAAGTGAGATTTTATTAACCCTTTAGGTTACCACTTTTATATCTATCACTTTTCAAGGGTGAAGGAGTCTCACCTAGATACCATCTTTTGAATAAAATGGAAGGTCTTGTAGATGTGGTGCCTTATGGTGATTGGGAGTTACAGGAATGCCTTCTACTAAAAATATATATAGAACCTAAAAATGCCTTCCACAGATAATAAGAAATATAATATTTGTCTAAGTAATTTATAATGTAATACAATATATAGAGTATGTCCTTGAGTAAACCCATAATCTAGATCATAGTTTCATCTTTATATACCTAGTAATCTCTGATGGTCATTATGGAATCCCTGATCACCTTCAAAAATTATGGCATCAGAGCCTCATTAATGGCTTAGTAGACCACCAGGTAGAAGTGATTGCATATGTCCCAAACATGATTTTGTAATTAGTGGCTATATATCTTATAAAATACCACATGGACCACCAATCCCTTGAGCACCCATGTGGGAAAGGCCAAAGGATTGAAATAAATCATCCCACAAACCATGTCTAGAAGATAGATCATTATGTATAAATTACCCCTAGCTCAGGCATCTATGATGGTGTGGACCAACTTGAATTTGATTGATCCCCCCATGTTTGGGACCTCTGGGCATGTTAAGATCATGTGAAAGATAGGCAACCATAGTTCACTCATGTGCTAGTAGTGTTGGCCCTTGAATAGCTAGTTTAGTAATATCCTACCTACCTTGACCTCCTTTCAAAAGGTGTAGACTATGTAATCATTAATATCCTCCTTGTTAGTAATCTAATGTCAAGATTTATGTGATCATACCCATTAGTTAACCCCATCTTACACATGGATGTCATTATGAATGATGTTTCTCAATAGTTTAGATCAAGGGAACACCTCTAATTTGGCTATGGATCTATGGAGTCTAAACTTATTATAAGACCTAAAGGCATCTTCATACTCTACATATTGTTCATCATTCAAGCTTGAATCCCTAGGGACCTTATCGACCCCTTTGAATATTTATTTTTAGTTATTAAACTTGGTCAATCTAATTAAGAATGTGGTTTCCCTATATTCAAGTTTAGCCTTTGGGTTCAAGGATGATGCAGCCATTAGAGTAGGATGGAGAGGAAATTAGGAAGCTTTGAGTGTAGAAAACTTGACATATAGGGGCTCTATAAAATTTTGAAAGTAAGGAGTTAGATATTTCTTCAAAGGTAATAATGGTAACCATTGGTGAGATTATCTTAGTTTTTATAAGTGCATGCATACAACCCCCTGTATTAATGGCATTTGGTGGCTCACTTGATTCAAATTTGAATTGGTGGTTAGATTTTCTATGTTTATTTCTAAATATAAAATTGAATTTAGATCCCATGATCCTCTGTTACTAAATATATATAGTAATGATTATGGGATGTTTTAAAACTATCCAATCAAGCTGAGCTTCTCATTTTATTAATACTCAATGAATGGTAGGCATGTGACCACATCTCTTATAGGCTTCTTAGATAATTGTTACTTTTTGACACATGTCATTTTCTCATTGGTCTTCCTTATAATTTTTAGTACCTAGGCATGACTCCATACTCCACATCCTTTCTTTACAAAGGGTGATGTATCACCTAAGGATATGTAGAACATCTTGATTAGTTCTTAAGTCTTATGTGTAACTCATTATGACCTTATCAAGGCCTTAGGTGGCTGGTAAGTCATATACATACTAGGTGACATGGTTCCTTCTCATTTAGTCATGTTCTCCTAGGATATAACATATTTAAAAGGTCTAAGGGACTGGCGACCCTAACACAAGGCAACATGGTGCCTTCTCATTTGGTTGGGATCTCTTGGGATCTAAAATATATAATATGTCCATGGGACTAATTGCTCTAACACATGGTGATGTGTCACCTTATCATTCAGTCAGGCTCTTCTAGGCTCTAACATCTCTGACATATCTATGGGACTAGAAACTCTTACACATGATGGCATGGTAACTTCTCATTTGGTCAGGTTTTCCCTAGTTATAACATCTCTAAAATTTTTGAGGGATTGTCTACTCTAACACATGTGATGTGGCACCTTCTCATTTAGCTGGGCTCTCTCAAGCTCTAAAATATCTGACAAGATTAGGGGATTGGATGATCTAATTCATGGTGACATGGTGCCTTCTCATTTTTTTAGGATCTCTTAAGCTCTAACATCTCTAACAAGTCTAGGGAATGGCCATTTTGACATGTGGTGATGTGGAACCTTCCTATTTAACTGAGCTCTCCTAGGCTGTGACATCTTTGATAGGTCTTGAGGACTAACTTCTCTAACACATGGTAATGTGACACCTTATCATTCATCTAAGCTCTACAAAACTCATAAAAAAAGACTTATAAAATGAAAAGGAATATGAGATGTTCAAACTTACTTGTTAGTTACATAGATCTCAATTTGCCATGATGGGAAATGGGTCCATCACTCCAAGATTGGAATTAGACTCCAAAAAATTTCAAAAAAATGTAGCCTATAATGTTATCACCTTGATTTCATAAAATTAACAAACACTCCTTAGTCCTAAAAATAAAAGAGGTGTATTAATACTTGGGGAAATTAGATCATTGTCTATTCCAAGGATTAAATTAGGTGATGCCAATAAGGGAAAGTTAAAATAACAAGTTTGGTATCATTGAAGGTAAGATTCTCAATAACATTGTCATAAAATAAGGTATTGATATCAACCCTGAAAGGGTGGATGTAATCTCTAAACTACCTTTGCCTAATAATAAGAAGGAACTAAAATCTTTCTTTGGGAAAATCAACTTTGTGTATAAAGTTGTTTTTAGATTTATTGAAATAGTGAAGCCCTTGAATGTAATGTTGAAATAGGATGCTAAATTAGAGTGGCACATAAAATCAAATAAATATTTCTAGGATCTCAAAGACACAATCATGCAAGCCCCAGTCCTCATTAGCTCAGACTATATGTAAGACTTATATTTTTATCCCTTTTCTTCAGAGCATACCATTGTTCCTTTCCTTACCCAAATGTTAAAAGGACAAGAACACAAAGTGGATTTTATAATAATTAATCTTAAATATTTTGAGTTCACATATTCAATGCCAAAAAATCACACCTACACCCTGGTCAAAGTAGTGAATAAATTTAGGAATTACATTCTCCAAAATAGATTACATGCCATTGTTTGAGACCTAACTATAAAACAAATGTTGGGGTGGAATGAGCTAGGTAAAAGAAGAGGATGATGGATGATGAAAATATAAGAGTATGAATTTTAAACCAAACCAACCAAATTGGTTATACAATAAGGCCTTACTTATCTGATAATAAAGATGGACCTAATAATTATGGTAAACCAAGGGGACCAATAGAGGGCACTATAATCATACTAGTATGCCCTAGTCATGCACTTTATACTCTATGAAAATGCACCCTTGATAATCAAACATACATAAAGAAGGGATATCTAGTTAAAGGATACATAATATATGTTGAAGAAGGGAGTTATCTTCAGAAGGAACTATGAAGGAGTCTACCTATTATGTGTATCAAAAGAAGGGGCCAAGGAGATAATGGCAAGTTTTCATGAAAAATTAGGAGTCAGTCATCTTATAGAAAACATCATGGCCCAAAAATTACTTTGAGAAACTTAATAATAGACCACACTATTCAAATATTTTCATGCTTACATTCACTTAAGCCACTAGTGTTAGACCTTTGCTAAAAGATAAATGCATGTGGCAATACCAATGTAACCTATTGTATATTCTACACCATTTTTCATAATGGGGAATAGATTTTTATGGGGTAAATTATCCCTAATTCATCATCTAATCATAATTTCATCCTTACAAGCATGGAATACTACACTAGATGGTCTAAGTCAGTTGTAACCAAAGAAAGTATCATTGATGAAGTCATCAAGTTCCTTAACAACACCATAACCACTCATTTTGTGGTCCCCATTTCCTTAGTATGTGATAATGGCCCCACTTTTCAATCCACATAATTCAAATAATGGGCCTATGATAATGGGATCATTTTAAATTTCTCATCCAATCACTACATGTAAGGGAACAGATTGGCAGAGTCCACTAACAAGAACTTGATTAACCCCATCAAGAAATCATCTAGAGAAAAGTCCCAAGAATATCACTCATTTATGTTTTCCATATGAGAAGACTACACTAGGTATAAATAATCCCTCAAAAGATATCTTTTCCTTCTAGTTTATAAATTGGAGCTAATCATTACATTCATGCTCAAGTTGTTGACTTAAAAGTTCATGCAACAACTCATAGAATCGGATGAAAATATAAATTATAGACTTCTTGACCTAATTCAATTAGAGGAAGCCTTGGGTGAAACTCCATTAAGCTTTATCAATAATAATGATATAGTCAAGAGGTGGTTTGATAAAAGTGAAAAGATAAATACCTTTAGAATCTTTGACCTGGTCCTAATGTGGGACAAAGCCCATGAAGTGAAAGGTTATCATTCAAAGATCGATCCCATCTAAATTAGTTTATATAAAATGGTTAAAATCCTAGGATAGAACACCTTTGTCTCAAAGATATCAAGATCACTTCTAGTAAATAGGAAGTTATTGAAACATTATTTCTCAATTGTCCCCTCTAGTTTCATTTTTAGTAGCCTGAGTAAAAGGTGGTAAAGTATAAATTAGATATATTTACTTTCGTGGTGTACTTGCTTTCATTATGTGTTTATTTCTATTGCATTTTTTATTTTATTTTAATTTTTTACCCTCCTAATCCCTCTTTTTTTTGAGATGTTCCTCTAACGTTTGGCCTTTATTAGTAACTTATTCAGGTGATGGCTAAAGCTCAGAAGGATTGATAATAAGTAGAAAGACCCAAGTTAAAACTTTTGATCTAAGTAATTTAGGTATAGTAATGGAAACTTTTAGCATCCTAAATCTGAGAGAAAAATGATTCCAAGAGAAATAGGTGGATTTTATAATATCCTACACCCCAATAGAGCCACCAAGTTACACTTAATATAATGTCTCAAGAATATACCAGATTATTTGAGTCGATCAAAGACTAGATGGCTATTCAAAAATTCTTAATTATCCATTTTCCCTTAGCTTGGTCCAATTCCCTCAATAGATAAGACTAATAAATGATGATATTTTCGTGGGAATATTGGAAAATAATAAATAAATCATGTAGAATCTATATTTTGAGTTTACCTTGAAAAGGCTATATAGGCAATCTCCACTATACGCTTTTCGGCCTAGTTAGCAGTAGAGAAAGGACATGAATGGGACCAGAGGCATCTTTATCATGGTTATGTATGATTTTTTGGTAGTAGATAAATTCCCCGACCATTTCCCCCCCCCTTAAGCCATCAATTTAACAATGCCCTAGATGAAGCCTAATAACCAATCCAACCTTGAATACTTAAATAAAATATGAGATGAAATGGAAATTTAAAATCACTTATTACATATGTTGGTGGCCATCTATAAGGTGGAATATTAGTATGCCACTTACTATTTTGAGACTTTAATGCTTCATATTTTATGTGGTCAATAAATATTCCCTTATAATCTATTTGTTGACTAAGGAAAGAAAAATAAACTGGTCAAGTTCTAAGTGTTTGTCATCACTTTCCCCATAGAATTCACCATTTATTGTGGCCAACACACCCCCTTTTCTTAGAAATTTGGAACCCCTCTAAAAATATCATGAACTAAAGATTCAATTTCTTTTCATTTTTCCTTATTTATGTCACCTACTTTATTCCTTGAAACATACATTGCTCCAATTTCCCCAAGCAATAATAGGCCTCTTTTATTTTAGGACTAAGGAGTGTTTTTTTATGAAATCATGGCACAAAAATTAAAGGTTAGATTTTGATTAAATATCTTGAAATCTCATTCCATTCCCAAAAATGATGAACCTATTTTCCTTGATAGCAAATTGAGATCTCTGTAATTGACAAGTTTTAACATCTTGTATTCCCTTTCATTTTCTTAGTCTTTTTGTGAATTTTACAAAGCCTAGACAAATAAGAAGGTACCACATCTCCATGTGTTAGATTTTATAGTCCTATGGACTTGTTAGAGATGTCAAACCCTAAGAAAGCCTAGCTAAATGGTAAAGTGCCATGTTACCATGAGTCATAGTGGTTAATCCATGGACTTATCAAATATGTTAGAGCTTAGGAATACCTAGATAAATGAGAAGGTACCACATCACCATGAGTTAAAACAACTAGTATCTCAAACTTATCATAGATGTCAGATCTTGGGAGAACCTAGATGAATGAGAAGGTGACATATCTCCATGTGTTAGAGTAGCCAGTCCCCTAGACCTATCAGATATGTTAGATCTTGGGAGATCCTAGCTAAATGATAAGGTGCCATGTTTTCATGTGTTATATTGTCCAATCCCCTAGACTTGTAAAATATCTCAGATCCTAGGAGAGCCTAGACAAATGAGAAGGAACCACATTACCATGTGTTATAATGGTCAATATTATAAACCTATGAGAGATGTCAGAGCTTATGAGAGCCTGATCAAATGAGAAGGTGCTACATCACCATATGTTAGAGTAGTTAGTCCCTTGAACTTGTCAAATATGTTAGATATTTAGAGATATCAATCAAATTAGAAGGCACCATGTCTCCCAATATGCATAAGAACTAGTAACCACATGAGCCTTGAGAAGGTTAGAATGAGGTACATATGAGATAGATAACCAATCAAGATGTGCCATGTGTCTTTTGGTGACACATCACCCTTCCTAAAGGAATAGCATGGAGTATAGAGGTGTGCCTAGGTGTCAACCATTGTGAGGAAGACCAATGAGTAGATGACATGTTAGAAAGTAGGAGTTATTTTAGAATCCTCTAAGAGATATGACCACATGAATACCATGTCCTACGTATTAATAGAATGCAAATTTAGGCTCAATTAAACATTTTTAAAACATCCCATCACCATTTATATATTTGATTCGTAGAATAAGATCATGGGTTCCAAATTCAATTCTAGATTTATAAATAAAGAGAGTAAATCTAGCCACCAACTCAAATTTGAATTCATAGCAAGTGAGCCACCAAACTCCATTAATAAAAGGGTGATATATTCATGTACCTATAAAATCCTAAGAGAATTTAACTAATGATTACATTATTACCTTCAAAAAATATCTAACTCCTTACTTTCAAAATTCCATAGAGCCCTTATATCTTGTGCCTTATGCACTAAAATATTCCTTATTTCCCCTCCATCTTACTCTAATGGTTACTTCATCCTCAAACCCAAAGGCTAATCTCAAATATAGGGACACCAAATTTTTGGTTGGTTTAACCAAGTTCAATCACTACAATTATATATTCAAAGTGGTTAAGCAAGTCTCTAGGTATTCATGCTTGGATGATGACCAGTAGGCAGAGTATGAGGATTCCCTTAAGACCTACAATAAGTGTAGACTCCATAGAACCACAATTAAATCAGAGGTGTTCCCTTGCATCAACCTATTGAGTGACATCTTTCATAAAACCATCCACATTGAAGATGGGGTCAATGGCTGGATATGTTTGCCTAAATATTAGTACCAGATTACCGATACCTCTAGTAATGCTTTAAATATGTACTAATCCATCTAGACTTCACTTTCTCCTATGATGCAACAATGGTAATGGTCTATATGGGGACATACCATATATATTATGTCCTACTTGATTGGACTAAGAACCCAAATTTTAAGTGGGTTAACAAGGATGATATCAATGCTTACATAGTCTATACCTTTCAAGAGGAATTTTGGGTAGGCATGATCCTACTAAACTAGATATTTGGGGGTGAGGACTATTAACACATCAATGAGATGTGGGTGCCTCTCCTACACATGATATTGACTCACCTAGAGGTCTTATACATGGGGGGATTTATCAAATTCAATTTGGTCTATGTCATCATATATGCTCAAGCTAGGGGTAATTTCTATATGATGATCTATTTATTAAATACAATTTATGGGACACTCTTTTTCACACCTTCAAACTTTCATGTGTGGGTTCCCAAGGGATCAATGGTCCACATGTTCTTTTATAAGTTATAGGGCCGCCAATTTCACCATCACATTTAGGACATGTGTGAGAAATTATATGTGGTGGTTTACCAAGCCATAAATAAGGCTCAAATTACCTAGCTCTCAAAGGTAATCAAGGATTCCATCATGTCTATCAAAGACTATTGGCTATAAAAAGATGAAAATTTCCTTAAGAACCCACTCTACCTATTATATTATGTTCCAAACCACTTACTTAAATAAGATATTTCCTATTAGTTAGTGGAAGGCATATTCAAGTTCTTCATACAATAATAATAGAAGGCATGCATATAACTCTTGATCACTATAAGTCACCACATCTACAAGACCTTCCCTTTTATTAAAAGTATGGTATCTAGGTGAGACTCCTTCACCCTTACAAAGTGAAATATCTAATAGTGGGACCCTAAATGGGTAATCTAATCTCACTTGGTGTAGTAATCAACCTACGTCAACATCAACTATAGTCATTAAACCAAAGATGATGACAAGTTTTATCTAAATTCCATTGATAACCAAGAGGTGTTATCCTAGATCATGGCCAAGAAGAATAAGAAAGGAACTAAATCTCAAGCAATCCCATTTATACCTCTTCCATGTCCTACTCAATCCATGGGGGAACAAAATACAATAGCTTTGGTAATCTCTTAGAAGATCTTGTAAAGCATCCTCCCACCTTTTCCTCCTCAAGATCAAAGTCTAACTCCACTTCCCCTAGTAATCCCTGGTCCTCATGCCTTAGTTCCTCCTCTAATTACTCCTTATACCTTAGCTCTTTCTCATCTAGTTACTTCTTATGCTCCTACTCTAACTCCTCTAGTTTTTCCTCATGCTTCACCCCCACATTTTCCTCCTTAAATAGTTATATCAGCCAATCCATGACTTAGCCAGTCCTAGACTACTTAACACTAAGCAGCCCAAGTGTAGCCCATTCAACCACCAGCACCTAAACCTTGAGCCACATATACCTTGAGGTTTGATTTGGTTATAATCTTAAGGTATATCCCAAATTAAAGATCTCAATATGAATCTATCTAGGTTCTTCCTCTCACACCTCAATCTCCTCCCATTTCCCTTCCACCCTTCACTCCTATTGCATTCTAACTCCTAGTTTTGGCACCCACCATTTTTTGCTCTACCCCCACAAATCCTCTAAATGGAGCCTCCTCTGGTCCCATTTCTCCATCTCTATATTTCACCCAAGTACCTTTGTCCTTATTCCTTCCAAGCATCCTTGCCTCTTTGTTCCCTTATTCTCACTCCATATCACAACCTAGAGTCCTTTCAGTACCTACTTTGGGTAGGCCTTTGGAAAATAATGTGGATACAACTTCTTAGAGCACACCACTTGTAATAAGGACCCTCTTAGTGCTTATGTTAGTCATTTTGATGCTCCCCTTAATAGATATGAGTCCTCCACTATTATCCTTTATATAAATTATCATCCTCATTATACCATCTATAATAAAATTTGAATCCAACCTAGGTAAGATGTTAAAGAAGAAGAGAAAGGTAACCCACAGTCTAAATCCATCTTGAAGGACTCCTACTCTCATTCACCCAAAATATAGTTATAATATTTTGACTCTCCATATCTGATCAGGGGCATATCATGACACTTAATACTTTTTAATCAGCCTTAGAGACTTATAGAACATATCCATACTCATTTTGTTCTCCACTTCTACTTAGAACACCTTCAACTCACTCCTACAACATGGTCACTCAAACTGCTAGTGTATTCAATAAACACGGTCAACTTTTAAGCCTTTGTTCATACTGAATATGGATTAGTCAAACCTCCATAGTACACACAGATGGTCCTCATAGATTCTATAACACTCTTTAATATTTATCTCATCTTGAAACATCAAAATACCATCAATAAATATTCAATTACCCTTCTTGGGTTACTTGTAGAACATGGTCAAACCTATAGTCAACTTTGGATCTCAATATATTTAATTATATAAATGGTCAAACCTTATAACAAATTTTTCTAGATGCACCTTGAAGTCCTCTTTAACTTTTCCTTTTACACCATTAATAAATTCCTCTTAGATCAACATATATAAGTAAAATACTCAACATTGATTTTTCCTTTGTTAATTTCAAATACCAATGATCACTAGTAAATGTAAATATTACAGACACATGTTTATATCTTGTGATCAATGAAATATAGATAAAATGTGCTTCAGTCAATCTCTTTGGAATTAGCTTGGTCTTTATCTCTTTAACACTCCCTATTAATCTTCAATCCTTGTTTTTAAGATAGTGTTACTTGGTATCCCTACATGCCTTCTATGGAACCTGATTATTAGACTCAATTCATACACCACTTGGTATTCTTTCATGCATTCTAAGCACCCTACTAACTTATTATCTTGATACACACCATTGGTCACCATCTACACAAACACCTATGTGCCATTGATCTTCTATCAAATCATCATGATTGAGACACGTATCACTAGCTCATTCAATCTTAGGAACCTTTGACATATTGACTTCATGCACACCATTGTATCACTATTTGCATGACCATATTCTCACCATTTGATCTTCTCTTTCAAATTTGACTAAGTATAGAAACTTAGTGAACTTTGTTTGAGAGGCCAACTTTTCACTATTATAACTTTTGCTACGCTCAATGTCTAAACCTAAAATTTGAACCACGTGATCACCTCTCATAATATAATCCATCCATGTATTAAAATTCTCATAAAACCTTCACATGTGTGAAATATGATTTCATCAAACTACTTACTTAATATTATCTATCAAGATGACTACTTAAACCTAAACACTTGTATGACTACTTTGGTGAATTCTTTTCATTTCCACAATCATTTAGATCACTCATAACACCCCATAAGGTCTTTACAACATGACTACACCATCAATAACATCCACCATCTACCTATTCCTATCAAACACTAAATAACTATGCAAGAACACTAAAGATAATAAATCGCACTTTTTCATTATCATTCTAGCACACATGACACCTCATCAACATCCTTGGTCACCTTGGATATATCATTGAAAAACCTCAAATAATTTCCCACTTTGTCATTGATGTCAAAAACCAATACAAATCTTATGCTTAAACTTTGTCTCTTTCTTCAAGCACTTTCTCCCTGTTTAACACAATGATAAAGTGGGCTCAACTCTTGATCTTATGGACCTAAAAATTATTCAAGGAATAATAATAAGAAAGTACCACATCTGAGAGATGATAAATACTCCCCGTGATATTATACATACCTCTTCTTACCTTGAGCTTCTCAAACATGCTTCATGACTACACTCTTCTTTGATCAAACTCGGCTTCTATGAAGATAAAACATACATGAACATCATAAAATTCTTGAACTTGCCTTGAAAACATTAAGATGGAATCCCCCTAAGTCACTTTAGCTTAATAACCCTTTTATCACCTTGGTATTTTAGATAAAATGACCAAAAATTCTAGTCCTTTATACTAGCCTTGCTTAGAGGCTTTGTGGCCCTACCTAGACCTTGCAGAGCCCATAAATTTCTATGTATAAACTTTAATGGATTAAAATTTCATATATGTGGCATTCTCATATTCCCCCTCATTCATGAAAAAAATCAAAACTCTAATCTTCCTTAGCAACATACTTCCTTCACAAACCTACTAGCCAATTAGCCCTCCATTTGCATAAATCCTCCTACATGGAACTAACCATGCACTTCCAAAAGACTTTTAAAGACATTTTGATCACCCATTTGGCAATTTAAATTTATAAATCATCCTTAGATCTCAAATAATTAGGAAAACCATTTTTCTAACATGATCAAAAATACTAAGTTTACAAGAGAAACTTAGTCAACACACCACCTTTCAATAAACACCCATATCTAAAAACTTTATCTCACCTAGAGTTCATTAATACACACTTTTTTACCAATTTTTTATCTCAAACTCCTTTGGTAGCCCATACTTTATATACCATGGTTTTTTACCTGCATACCCTTAAGCACAAACTGGGAAACCCGAGAGCAAACAAAATTCTCCAATTACACATAAAAGACCTTCAAAAATTGAAATCACTTGGAACACACTTGAATGAGTTAAACATGCCTTTATATCCCACTAAGACACATTGAAAACTTACAATTCTTAAAATGACACCTAGAAATCTCCATACCCAGCCTACAAACCTTGCACACACAACAATCAACATGCTAAAACACTATAAATTGATCATGATAATATTATGAAATCACCAATCCACATCATCCACTTTAATAAACTAAAATCAATTGTTATCAACTCTTTTTTATCTTCTAAGACCCAAAAATCATCAAATTTGTAAGATTGACATGCATTAGGCAGTGAGCATTAATAAAAATCATCAAACTCAATAAATGACCATAACTGACCCATTTAACCAAACAAATACATAAAACCTCATGTATTACACTTGTTCCAATATTCTTCACACTCCATAACAACCTTGCCTTCATTCTTCACCATATTGAATAACTAGACCATCCATCTAATGACCAAAACATTGACTTTAGGATATTGTCCCTGAATATATCTTCTGAAAGATTCCATCACAACACTTTGGAGAAGATTCATAAAACTCATTACTCCCCCTTAACCAAGCATATCTTTTCATGACATTTCTTGTCCTGAAATATCATCCAAAACTTAACTAGCATCCACTATGCTTCTTTTTGCTGACAAGTGTCTCCTTGAAGCCTAAAGAGAGACACCCCTTTGACATAGTGAGACTAAACGTCCAAAAACTTAGGAGACTCCCATATATCCATACTTTCATTTGAATTTTATTTCTACCTCATCATAGAATTAACTTATAATGGATCCTTAAATTTATTATATCCTTCAGACTTGTCAACAAATGTAGATAACATAAACTCTTGACTTTCCTTTATGTCTATCATGGCAAACAAACCATCTTTGGTCTCAGTCTGATCTCTACTAATAGGCTTAGGTTTCCACAACCATTTTTGACCTCTTCCTTACACACTAGGAGATTCATACACCTTATTTTTATTTGAGAACTCATTCAACATATTCTTGTAATACCTAGTAATGTGACTAACTCTATGACATCTGAAATAAACAAGATCATTCATACCTTTTGCTTGATGATGATTGTGATATTTTTTGACTAATTTCTTCTCTTCTTGCATTCTCTATCAATGTTTCCAAGCTAATTTCATGCATAAACATAAATCTAGGATGAATATATCATTGTATTTATCTATTTATTTTGTCTTCTTTCTTGCACTCTAGGAGCCTGATCGAACTTATCTTGACTTGATGGTCTTTGCTTGTAAAACCCAGCAATGTGACCAACTATGTGACAATTTTAGCAAATAATGTCTTCCATACCTTTTATTTAAATATGGCATTGATCTCCCTTTGAATGATTTCTTCTTCTAACATAGTCCTTTTCCCTATGACCAACAAGATGACAAATAAAATAATAGCCCATAAAAAATTTAACATATCTTGAAGCATTTGGTTGTTTGATTGGCTTCTTCATTTTTCCTTTGACCTAATTTAACTTGTTATATTTTATTCTACCATCCTCTTTCCTTTATTCTAATCTCTTTTTTTCTTATTCAATATTGCATATCTTGATTATGACCTATTCATGCTCATCTTTTAGGGAAATAAGATTATCCTTCAATTAAACACATTCATCTTATTTAGATCTCATGCTTGAACTTGCAACCTCTAATTGAATTCTAAGATCTTTAATGGTCTTCTTATCCTCCTTATATTCTTTGGTCATGTCATCCTTTAATCTACATGCTTTCTCTTCCATATACTTGATTAGTTATTGATTCTATTTTTCCTCTATCATAGACTTACCTGACAAACTCCCCTGAAGAGACCTAACTTTTATTCAATACCTTTGATCATATTCCTTATTTTATGATACCTCATCTTTTCCTCCTTTAGTTTACCATGTGCACTCATGAGCTCAGCTTCTAGATCAACTTCTTATTCCTCACTATCATAGAACTCTTCTTCTTCTCTACTATTATGAAAAACTTCATCAAACATGATGATATTTTCTTTTGAAAAACTTTCCTTTTTACCCATATTGTACCTTAGATCACCTTCAAGTGGTTAATCTTGCAATGAAGGTTCGGCTCTAACACTAATTTTTATAGGTAAAATAACTGAGGGAGGATGAATAAGTGATTCAATATAATCCAATTTAATTCCTAACTCTTAAACATTCACCACATACAATCATGATGCATATAAATTAACCATTGAAATGAACAACAAAGATATAGCATGATCAAACACATAACACATGATATATATGTGAAACCTTCTTGGGGAATAAAACCCACTAAACCCTATAATATGGAGTATATTCCTATAAAAATAAGATCCAACATTTATACCAACACCAACTAATCAAAGAACACTCATCCCTTAGTTTAGTGAGACACCAATCCCACAAGAAGCTACTACCCCAATCTAGTTGAACACCCACAATAACTAGGCCTTTAGTAAGGTTTATCTTGCAATGAGAAACCAACCCCCTAGGCAAATAAGCACCCACTAAGATACCTTGAATATATCATTTTAAACACCTATTTATACTCTTCAACTAATGATGACCACCTTTCTTTGTGTTTTATTATTTTTAAGAATAATGGAGTTTTATTCCTAATTAAATAAATGGGTCTGAGTAGGGTAAATGAATAAATAATGTGCAACAATTAAGCCACTAATTTATGTAAATAGATTATATTTTTAAATTTTTCTAAAAATATTAATAAAATAGAGAAAATAATTGAGATAGATGTTGCAGGGCCTAGAAAATTCTATATAGGCTTGGGAGACTATCACAAACAAGATCCTAGAGTTCATTTCTAGATTGGATAGGAGCACTAAAATGGGAAACCCTAATATTTGGTGGTATAGTCCTTTTTTGGTGTTGTTATCCAAGTGATCTAAGTTTTCTAGGTTCTACTTGGCAAGTCTATGTGACCCTATCAATTAAATATCGAAGCCTAAAAGTCTATGAATATTTCTATGCATCTATTTTCATCTTCAAATCCCTATGATCTCTTTATTCTTGAACTTGAATGGAAACTTGGGAAAGAGAGAGAAGGGGTTAGTGTGTAAAGGATATGATGGACACACTTCACACCCTATGTGTGGGCACATTACCTACATACCAATACTTTGAGGAGGGATCAAGCTAATATTATTATCCCATTGAAATGCTTGGTGAAATTATGTATGAAAATGGAAATAGATATGAAATTGGGTGTATTTTAGATGGATAGGGGCTGGTGTAAGGGTTTAAATAAGTTTGGAATAATATTGTAAGGTTGTATGTAGAGAATAGGGAAAAGTACTTAAATATACTTGCTTGTATTCTTTATTCTCTCTTGTAAATGAGTGTCAACCCTACTAAATGGACTTTGAATGGCCTTATATAGGGAAATTAATGATCTTGGGTTAAATGAATTCATGTTAGGCTGACATGAATTAGGATAATGATTCAATAAAATATGACCATTAGGACCAAAAGTATACTTGGATAGTAGTGCCAAAAACAAGACACCCTAGTTTTTAGCACTCCTATCTAAGTTGGGAACTATTGTCTAGAGGGAATGAGACCTAAGGGGATGGATCTGGGCTTGAAAGAACTACTTGGGTCTATAAGGGTTAAGTCTAGAAGGCTATGGATGATTGGGATGTAGTGGAATAAAATCTTAAAAGGGTTGTGCAAGCAAGTAAGACCAATGGATTAGGTGTCTTTATCCATACTCAAGTAACCAAATTTTGCATTTTATATGACTACATTTCCCCCCCCCCATTTATTCTAGTGATGTAGCAAAGTGAAATACTAAGATAAAATAAAAAAATAGAAAGTGTACCTGAACTTACCTATAAAGGTGAAGCCCATGAAACTTTTGTAATGTTGAGTAATGTTGGATAGTGCATAGAGAACACATTTTATAAGTGTGAATCTGGTAAATGAAATAAAGAGTAGACAAATTCTTATTATAGGTGATATAAAACAAGAACATACAAAATTTGAGTAAAATAAAAAGGAAAAGAAAATAATGAATACACCTCACCAGGTACATGAACCAATACAAAACTTATTGTGATTTTGAGTAAGGATGAGTAATGTTGGATTGTGATGCATGATGTTATACCAAAATTTATATCATAAATAGAGTTGAGTGCTCAATTCCCTAAAAAGTGGCTCAAGAATACAAAGTTTTTCCCTTTGTCTCCATCATATCCTATTGAGTGAAGCTAGATGATCATGCATGTGATAATCAATGTTTGAACTATGTGTCTGATCCCTCTAAATAGGTGGCTCAAGAATATAAAGGCTGGCCTTTTGGCTTTATCATTTCCCCATGAAGTGAAGCTATGAAGTGATATCAATATAAAATATATGTCATATGAGATGGCTCATGGATCCCATGGATGTTCTAAAAATATAATAATTTGGCATGGATGGTTGAATGTATGCTAGAAACTAGGCCACTCTTGGCCATTTCAAAAGATGGAGATTAGGCATGTATCAAAGCCACTCTAAAAATGATGCACTAGGCTTATGTGAAAGCCAACTTAGGAACTTGGGTACTTGAGAAGTTTAACTTGAAAAAGATGATAACCACCTATAGATGGAATAAGCCATGCAACTATTGAGAATACCTATGTGATAAACTAAAATCATAAACAAAATAAAACCAATGTGTCATACACATTTCCCCCAATAACTAGTGTCTAGAACATGGATTCTAATATAGAATTTATGTCAACCACCTAATATAAAATTTGAAGTGAGATCCATCATACCATGCATGATACCCCCTATATATAGATTCCCTAAGAAAATTGTACTAAAACTATTGATTTTGACTGATTTAGATGTGCAAAAATTATAGTTGAGTTGAACCTTTTCCCTATTATTAGAAAACATAGGTGTTTTTTTACTAGACAATAGCACCAAAATGGGGACACCCTTGTGTTTTTTGTTTTTATCCATTTCTAATGTTGTTGTCCTATGTTGAAACTAGTTGTTGATCTATAATTGTCACTATTTTTTTATTCTATTTTGACTAGTTTGACCTTTGAATTCTAAACTAGGTGATCTAAATCTTGATGTTTTGACTATTGGGAGCTTTGATCTCTATGACAAAACCCATGTTTGTTTCCACCTCTTTTGAGGGTAGGAATGATTGAACCTATAATGATTTCCCTCAGAAGAAAAGAGTCCTGCAAGTGTATAATGCTTCATGGATACATGATATAGCAATGATATTAACAAAATATCTCTAGATATAGCAATGTTTGTATTGAGAGATTGTTATATCTATAGGGGTATTCCTAGATATATATATATATATATATAACAATGTAAAATCATGTACAATGTACTGAAGTGGAACTATAAATGTAAGATGTTAGTTGTTAGTTAGAGGGATGGAGTATGATGTCAATAATGGTATCTGAGAAAGCAAGGTAAATACATGATATGGATCATGACATTGTAAAAAAGGACAATCAATCAAGAAACAAGCATACAAAGTAATAATCAATAAGCATACAAGGTTGGCTAAGGGGCCATGTAAATAAGGGACATGGGTGCATGTCACTCAAATTGGAAAGCAATCATATAAGGCATGTTCAAATTCCACATACACATACAATTTACAACAAGCAAAGATTGTCATGGGGGACATAAGCATAGAGAAGAGTACAAGTAAGGTACATTGGCAAATGTCCAAAGGTACACACACATGAATAGAAGTAAAATACATTGGAAAATTTCCTAAGGCACACATAAGAAACAAAACTAGAATTGGAAATACAATCACATCTTACTACGCAAAGTAAGAAATGAAAGCACGTAAAAACTAAAAAGGTACAATTACATCTAAATAATCAAAGCAAAATTGAAATTATGTAAGATATGTTTAGTATAATACTAGGTATATGCTAGGAAACACACAAGTGCAAGATACTAGTGAGTGTCGATGTGGAAATATTTGTAATCTAGTGAGTAATGTATGTCAACATGATAACTAGAGTGTGTGGTGTAAGAATGGCATAACCTGGATGGTGTATTCACGTAGAATATGCCCCCAATAGGAAGATGTATCAATGTGCATTTTGAATGTAGAATTAGGATGCCCCCTCAATGGGTAGAGTGAAGCAATCAAGGATCTGGAAATCACTTTACACACTCAAAGAAGATCAAGTGAAGCATGGTAATGTAGATAAGTTGACATATAATAGCATGAAATAGTAAATGTAAGTTTAACATAGTAGTAGAAATGTAAAACATGGTTGATGCATATAATCTAAATATTTTTAGCTTTTTTGAATTATTTGAATGTTTTTTAGTTTTTTGAAATGTTATATTGTTTTTGTATTTTTAAAATATTTTAACTATGTATAATCAAGTAAAAGAGATTATGTACAATAAATACTAAGAAACTATGTACAAGTAAGCAACATAAACTATGTACAAGAAATTGAGAAATTATGTACAAGTAAGTTTGGAAAGAATGATACTAATCGATGAGTCTCATGGGAGACTCCCTATCATGGTGTCATGTACCAAACAAATGAATCATGCATGATTGTGAAGCATGAGGTAATGGTTGTGAACGCGACTTTGAATATTTGGATTCATTATCCATATCTTGAAAATCATAGTAACCTGTATTGTTCTATTCATCATTACATCTTGATTTTGAACCAATGGAATGCTAGTGTTGAAATTAATTTGTATCTAGATCTTTTCCTTTGATAATTTGTGTCTATGAATGATTTTACTTAGGATGTTCAATAAATCCCAAACCTTGGTGATAGACATTATCAACTGTTAGAATAGGAGTAGTGATGCCTTGAGCATTCTTGCCCAACCCTTGACCTTGAAAATCAAACTATTTTAGATATTTTTTACCAAAACCATACTACTTTGAAATTTGAGCCTCATTTTGGAGGGGTATATTTGTTGCTTTGATTTTGCTTTTTGATCCTTGTGTTGTTCTGAGTTATGCTTTGGTGGCCACTTTTGTACTATTTCTAAATTTGACCCTTTATGAATGTGTTCCTATGTCACTATGGATTACTTGATTGATTACCTTGTATAGGGTCCATCTTAGCAATAATCTGTTGTATATGTTGTTTCAATGCCAAACATGAATCTGTGTGATACCCATACATTCTATGATATCCACAATAATATCTAGATCTTCTCACTAGATGTAGAGGAGGTAGTTTGATCAACTTATATTTAATCATTTCCCTTAATACCTCACTTGAACTCTTATTTTATCTTTGAATGCTTTTTGAATCACTATTTATAGAGTTGCTTTGTTATGATTTCTTATTTTGATATGTAATATTGCTTGCAACCAATTGACTAGGTGAAAGTGCATATGAATGATTTGTTTCTATGCTGAATCGCTTTCTACATTCAAAGAAGAAATTAAGAAACTAAAGGATGGTCAAGGCTTGTGTGTACCTGGATGTAGTTGTGCGCACTGTAATCCAGACACTGTGAGAACTCCTCTTTGGCTATGGAGGAATGACACCTGCAAAGAAAAGAGACTGAAACACGAAAAATGTTAGACAAGGAGGCGGTGGGTTGTCAAGCAAATGCCTGATCTCAAAAGTATGAAGACTTCCTAGAAGGATATCAACCCACTAATAAAAAACAGAAATACTTGATAGAAATGGAAATAATGAAAAGACAGAATGAAAGTAAATAAAAGATGAAAAATAAAATGCATACCTGATATTCAGCGAACTGTTCTGCACAATCACCGGTGTCGGTCTCTGTGCCGGCGTCAATCGGGGTAATGACCAGCGTCGATCGAGGCAGCAGTTTTGGACAGAGTCTGGGCGGGTCTGGTCACATCTGGTCGAGTCTGGGTAGGGTCTGGATAGGTTTTAAGGTTGCCAAATGGTGTTTGAGGGTTAAGGGGTCAGTTTAGGAGTCAGAGGGTTTTTACAGGGATCTGGGCAGAGTGATTGTATATTCTAGAATGGTAGATAGAGTTGATACGGGAAGGAGTAAGGTCTCGGGTCTGTAGTCTGAGTGTAAAATAGGGGTGATAGCAGTAATAAACAAATAATAACCAGAGAGAAATAAAAAAACACAGAGCAAGATACTTACATGTTATATGCTTGAAGATGAAGTCGGAGACATGATTGACATTGTCACAGTGTTGTAAGATGACCTAAGTAGGATTCCTGTGTTGGAGAGAGCAAATGCAGATTGGTTGGATGCCAGAGTTGATTGATCACCAGAGTTCCAAATGATTTCCAGAGTTTTGAATGATTGCCAGAGTCTGGGTTTGAATGAATGAACTGGTTGGTTGAATAATGAATTGGTTGATCGAATGAAGAGGTTACGGATGAAGGTGAGGGATGGTTCGATAACTGATCGAGAAACTAATTGGGAACTGAATGGATAATGGGTAACAGAATAACAGTTCCTGTATTTGGATTGAGAATGCAGTGCTAAGGAGAACTGACGTCGGCAAGACCACCGACATCGGCTGATAAGTGACTGACGTCGGCGACGTCAATCAGGTGGTGACCGTGGTTGGCAGATGTAGAATGGGGGTAGAGACTAACTTTTAGCCTCTTTGCTCATTTTGACAAGCTGCCAGGGTTAAGGCTAGTGGGGAAAATGGTTGACAGAGGTTAAATAGGTGAGGGAGAATAACATGAAGGATGACGAGGGGAATTGACATGATTTCGGTGTCTACATTTGCCCCTTTTTGTCTTGTTGGTTGTTCTGGATGAACTGCAAGACAAAAATAGGAGTGATTGCCCCAGGTGTGGATAAGGTCAATTTCATCTTGTTGGTCGTTCAAGTGAACTGCAAGACAAAAATAGGAAGAGGTTGGTTGCCCTGATGATGGATGAGGTATTCCCCCTCAAAGTAGGAGTCGAGGGAAGGGAACTGAGAATCGGGTGCTGATTTGATAGAGTGGATGAAAAGGGGTGAGGGTGAACGCTGCAAAAGTCGTGATTGCGCGTATACCACTTCATGAGATGGTTGGGTCAATTGTCGCAGGTCAAGGGTCGAGGAGTGCCAAAATTGAAATAATTGGGCCCCAGTATTTAGTCGTCTGTTGATTGGGTTATTCAATCTAAGTTGAAGCTCTAAATGGGTCATCGCATTCTAGGTATCTCGGGCTCAGGAAGTGCTCCTAGAAACACGAAAAATTCATAAGTAGTGCAGATCAACCGGCTTGCGATCCTATACTTATGAGGGTCCAAAAATAGTCTGCACACAATTCTGCTAACCAGTCATGAGGTAGCATACATGCAAAAACAACCAAGGCAACATTGTCTTGGAAGTGGTCGAGGTTAGAGGAGATAGGCATGATCTCCAATGAGCAGTGGTCGAGGTGGATGAATGGATGAAAGGATGTGGCCGAGCTAACCTCAGAAGACCCCATGTCAACTGAGTGCTACCTACATAGCCCCTGTGGAAGGGCCTCAGGCCAATGTAGTTCTCCCTAGAAGGGAGGAAGGGTCAAAGGGATGGAATTGGTTTTGGTTAAGATGAAATGATGAGGAGAAAAAGATGTTGCAGCCTTTTCCAAATGGTGTATTCTGCAACATTGGGTGATGGGTCTTTCATCCCTAGCAATTTTCCATATTCGTGATGGATGTATGCTAAAGATGAATTGAGGTCTATTTATGCTTCAGCAAGTATTGGTTTATGCTTAACATAAATTGCGTCCGGTCGATAGTTCCATGTGTATTAGTGTCCATAGAAACTAGTGTGAATAGGCTATGGGAGTGGTCTGAAAAGAGAGTTGAGTTGGGTTGATTGACAAGTGATGAAGGTGAATGTGACCAAAGTGTAGAAGAAGTGAAAAGCATATTGCTCTTTCATTGACAAGGACCAAAAAAATAGCATAGATAGGGATTATTAGAAGCAAGAGCCCCATTCATGCATGACGTCGTTGACCAGATGTTGTGTTAGAACGGTAATCGAATCACTGTGATATTAAAGTGAGCTCCAATTCCCTTGAGCAGGTGATAGGAGGAGGAAAAAGGGTAACCTATTTTAAGGTGTAGACTGATCAATGCGGGAAGCCTGTAGAGAGATGTCATTTGTTTGGTGGTCAGTTGTGAAGCTAATCAATGTGGGAAGCTTCTAAAATAGTGTTATTTATTTCCAGATTAGTCATAGCCATCCTTCGAGAGAGTGGTCTATATTTTTGCTTAATATAAGGGCTTTTGAATAGCTATCCTTCGAGGGAGCAGTCTATTAATTACATCAATGAGAGTACAGCTATCCTTTGAGGGAGCAGTCTACCTTTTTAATTTGATATTGATATAGTGACCATGGATATTTTGACATCTTGATTTGTTTTTACAAAAATGTGAGTTATGGACAAGACTATAGAAGGTCAAGGGCTCCCTTTTATTAGGACAAAGCATCCATACATCATAAAAGGGTTATAGAGGAATTGTTAAGAGGAATAGGGTTGAAAGAAATTAGGACAAAGAGGATGGGGATTGCTCAAGGGATGAGCTCAAGTTAAGTGTACTCGACTAGCAGTAGAACGGTCGCAGATGAAAGTCATAAAAAGGCTCAGGTTCAGATAAATCCCTAGTCCATGCTTGTGTGTGTATGAAAGGTTTGAGTCAATTAAGAGCAAATTTGCCCCATTTGCCTCTTTCTAGATTGGTCAGGTGTTGATTGATGAGTGGATGTGAAGTTGGTTGATATGATCACTGATTGGTCGAGACTGGTTGAATGTTTTGATAAAAAGGTTGGTTAAATGTTTGGGTTGAATGTTTGGTTGATTGATATTTGATTATTGATTGGTCGAGACTAGTCGAATGTGTGGTCAAGAGTAGGGTTGATGGACACTTGATCGAGGTTTAGGATTAAAGGAGCGATTGATATTTGATTGAGACTGGGTTGAAAAATTGGTCGAGGTTTAGATGAAGGTTGAATTCCCCCAGCGGCTAGGGAGAATGTTTGACGGATTGGTTAAGGTTGGTTGAGGTTTAGTGGTCAGATGGACTGTGTTGATGTCAAATAAGGGGGTTAAAGGTGGTAAAGGGACCATAGTCTGGTGTGGAGATCTCGATTTAGGTGATGAGGTTGGAGAATCATGGGTCAGTGTTGATGATTTGTCGAAAGGGTGGTTAAGAGGATCCTTGATGAGAAGGGTATCCTTTTTCTAGTGTTGACGAATGATAGCTTTAAGAGCACAACAGTGCTCAGTGTCATGTCCTAGAGTGTGGTGATAATGATAGAATTTAGAGTTGTCAAACCAAGATGGTCTTGATCCGAGAGTTGATGAGTGGGATGGCTTTGAAGGTTTGCTAACAATATGGTTGAGAAGAAAGGTGTCTTTCTCCAAACATTGGCGAATGGCAACCTTGAGGGCACAACAATGCTCAGTGTCGTGCCCAAGCATGTGATGATACGCACAAATGCGAGTGTCATCAAACCAGGGTGGTTTTGGTTTGAGAGATTGATATGGTTTAAGAGGTGGGAGATAGATGCGAGAGGACTGCAACAAGTGTCGTAACAGCAAGGCATATGAACCTGCTAACGGGTCAGGAAGTTTTGTTGCAGTGAGGGTTGATGACGTTGGTTTGAGAGGCAGAGGCGTTGGTCGATGGTTTGGAGGAGATATATGTCTAATGGGTTGAGGGAGTAATGGAGGCAATGTGCCTCTGTGAAGTATGGGAGTAGGAAGCACTCCTATTAAAGTGGATGGATGCGGGCCCAAGATTGAAGGTAATGACGAAGGTGGGGGAGAAACCCTCCGGTGTGGTTGAATGGCCTTCGTTGGTTTGGGTTGAGGGCCACCTTTGTGTGAGGTGAGGTTAGATGTGGGGCGAACACCAAGAGGTATAATCTTTTTGGGCATAATGGACGCCTGCGTGGGTTTGGACTTAGATGTGGACAGTTTTTCTCTCGATGGAGAAGGGATTGAAGATGTGGGATCTTTAAGTGGAAAGAGCACCGGAGTAGTCATGGCTTCTACGTGTGATTGAGGAGTCAAAAAGGTATGATCATCTATGGATGATAAGAAGGATGAAGGTGAGGCAGCTAGTGTTGATGTGGTCAAAGTGTCCTCCAATATGAGAGAGGTTGATGGAGGACTAATAGGAGAAGAAGAAGATTCTACCTGTGGAAGACAAATGGGAGAAGATGGATCTTCTACCTGTGATGGAGGTTGGTCAGGGACAAGAGGTGAAACCATGTTGATTGTGTGTATATGATGGTCATGAGAGTCATTGGTCATGATCTGAATGTTGTTGTGGCTAGGAGGATGGTTAGGGAAGGGTTGTATGTACCGTTGTTGGAATTGTTTGGTGATGCTTTGAGATGTTGAAGGTTGAGGTTGATTAGTTGTTGTTGAAGATGGTGATCTGATGACCACAGTGTTGGCCACTCCTTTGGATTTGGAATTGGCAGAAGAAAAAGGTCTGGAAGAAGAATGGTCATTGGTTCTTGCGTTAGTATTACGCAATTTGGCCTTATCTTCTTCAATGGCATGAATTTCAAGCTTTTGGGCCATGGTGAAAGCCTCGTCAAAAGTGTGGAATGTTTGAACCCGCAAGGTGGATGAGATGTGGTTGACACATGCTCGAGTAAAGAGCTCAATGAGCTCAGGTTGAGGTAAGGAGAAAGAGAGCTGGTTAATCAAGCCTCTCCAACGGGCGACAAAATCGACTATCGATTCATCGTTGAACTGCCTAATGGAGTAAAGGTCTGTGATCGAGACTTGTTTAGTGATATTGATTGAGAAATGGTCGAGAAACAATTGGGTGATTTAAATGAATGAAAAGATAGAATGTCTGGCAAGAGAGCTATACCAGTCAAGGGCAGGGCCAGAAAGAGACATAGGAAACGTGTGTAGAAGTAACACATCATCATGGGCGATAAGGTAACAAGCATGTCTGAATGCCTAGAGATGTTGTTGTGGGTCTTCCTTACTCTGAAAGTGAGTGAATTTAGGAAGCTCCCAATGGTTGGGGTATGGTCGGATAGGGACAGAAGGATGGATGGGCTCGTTGTAAATCTGGTCATATGAAGAGACATTACTTGAACCGGAGATAGAAGCTTCGAGATTGGACATTTTATCCATCAGCATCTTGATGACGTCTGCTGATAGATTGGCAAATGGAGTGCCCCCTAGGTTGTAAGGTGCTTGAAAGAGGCTAGAAGAGGTGTACGACGTATTCAGTTGTACCAGTAAGGGTGCAACGTATGGATGACTAGTCACAGGGATAGAAGTGGAGGCCAAAGGTGGTTGGGTTATGAAGGTAGAAGGCATAAGTTGACTAGATACTGCCAAAGGTGGTTGTGTGATGGCATTGACAAAAGGTGAGGTAGGCACTCCTGCATATATAGGCACAAGAGTGTGTGGGGTCGAGACAATCAAGTTCTGGTATGATGTAGAACTTGGTTGAATTGCATGTGGTTGAGGGGATAACGAAACCCTGATGGAGGTTGGTCTAAAAATAGATGGGGAGGCCAAACTTTGCGTATAGGCCATGGTTGGGTTAACAGTTGAGGCAAAAGGTTGGGTAGCGGACGGTGTCGATGTCATCGCTACGTCACCTGAGAGGTCTCGCGTTGGGTTTCTCACGAGATAGTTATGGAGGGCTGTGGCATTGAGGTCCAAGAATCATGCAAAATCTTGGTCCCCTTCAGGGATGATGGGAATTTGAGTTGGGGTCGGTCCTGTAGGATTTCTTTCAGTCTCCGAGTGGAACTCCATTATAGGACTAGTTATAGACAGGGTAGACGGAAGAGGATGATGGCTAGCGTGATCAAGAAGGGCCTTGGTTTGACTGCGTGTCAAAACCATTCAAGGCAAGAAAGGACGTACTCACAAGCTCAAACAAGCAGATAAGAACTAAAAAGATGAAGAACACAAGCAGATCCTAAAACTCTAAGAGTAAATTATTAGGATTATAGTGGTTTATGCCTTAGAATGTGTGTAGAGGAAGATTGGCTTTTGAGTCAGGTCCTAGAAGAAGTAGTCTATGGATGGTTTTGGGTTAGTTATGGTGCTCAAGAAGTCTATGTTAGGTTTTGTATAAGGCCTGGTGCTAAGGAGCAAGCTCCCCTCACTTCACGATTCTAGTGGTTAGCTGGTCTCGCTTAGCCAAAATATACTTCCCCTAGAGATTAGGCTCTGCCAGAGAATGGAGTGGGCTTTCTCCTTGGTGATGAAATCCAAGTAAGATCGCCAGGACGGGTAAGGTATCCGCTGGGGGATGAAATCCCAGTCGGACCTTGTCTCAGGTAAGTTAAGATGTTTGTTTTGTGCAAGTGGTTTGGTCGTGTAACATCAAGTGATCTAGATTAATTCAATATGCGTTTGTTAATTACTAAGTGTGGTCTAAGAAATGCAAGCAAACAGAAATGAATGCAAAGTGTTTTAATGCCCAAGTCGAAATGTTTGTTCGTATGAAGATGAATGGAGAAAGAGTCGAAGAGTATGAATTTTGGCTAGTCTAGAAGTACAAGAAAGAAAAGAAAAGTTCTTTTTAGTCATGCTTATGATGTCATTTAGAAGAGACGAAAGAGGCAAAAAAGGAAGGAACCTAATGCACCTATATGAATGAAAGAAAGAAAGAACCCAAGGAAGGCCCTAGGATCCCACCGGGCGTGCCAGAATGTTTCTGGTTGAATCACTTTCTACATTCAAAGAAGAAATTAAGAAACTAAAGGATGGTCAAGGCTTGTGTGTACCTGGATGTAGTTGTGCACACCATAATCTAGATGCTGTGAGAACTCCTCTTTGGCTGTGGAGGAATGACACCTGCAAAGAAAAGAGACTGAAACACGAAAAACTTTAGACAAGGAGGCAGTGGGTTATCAAGCAAACGCCTGATCCCAGAAGTACGAAGACTTCCTAGAAGGATATCAACCCACTAATAAAAAATAGAAATATTTTATAGAAATGGAAATAATGAAAAGACAGAATGAAAGTAAATAAAAGACAAAAAATAAAATGCATACCTGATATTCAGTGAACTGTTCTGCACAGTCGTCAGTGTCGGTCTCTGTGCCGGCATCGGTCAGGGGAAGGTGCCGACGTTGGTTAAAATGTCAGCGTCAGTCGAGGTAATGACCGGCGTCGGTCGAGGCAGCAGTTCTGGACAGAGTCTGGGTGGGTCTGGTCACGTCTAGTCAAGTCTGGGCAGGGTCTGGACAGGTTTTAAGGTCGCCAAATGGTGTCTGAGGGTTAAGGGGTTAGTTTAGGAGTTAGAGGGTTTTTACAGGGATCTGGGTAGAGTGACTGTATATTCTGGAATGGTAGACAGAGCTGATACGGGAAGGAGTAAGGTCTCAGGTTTGCAGTCTGAGTGTAAAATAGGGGTGATAGCAGTAATAAACAAATAATAACCAGAGAGAAACAAAAAAACACAGAGCAAGATACTTACCTATTATACGCTTGAAGATGAAGTCAGAGACATGATTGACATTGTCGCTATGTTGTAAGATGACCGAAGTAAGATTCCTGTGCTGGAGAGAGCGAATGTAGATTGGTTGGATGCCGGAGTTGATTAATCGCCAAAGTTTTGAATGATTGCTAGAGTCTGGGTTTGAATGAATGAACTGGTTGGTTGAATAATGAATCGGTTGATCGAATGAAGAGGTTGCGGATGAAGGTGAGGGATGGTTCGATAACCGATCGAGAAACCGATTGGGAACTGAATGGATAACGGGTAACGGAATAACGGTTCCTACATTCAGATCGAGAACGCAGTGCTAAGGAGAACTGACATCGGCAAGACCGCTGACATCGGCTGATAAGTGACCGACATCGGCGATGTCAGTCAGGTGGTGACCGTGGTCGACAGATGCAGAATGGGGGCAGAGACTAACTTTTAGCCTCTTTGCTCATTTTGAAAAGCTACCAAGGTTAAGGCTAGTGGGGAAAATGGTTGACAGAGGTTAAATAGGCGAGGGAGAATAACATGAAGGATGACCAGGGGAGTCAACACGATTTCAGTGTCTACATGATTGGCACTAGGATGCCTTCGAGTCTTTTGTATTATAATTTGGTTTTTTAATGTTGTGATCTTTTCATTTAATAGTTGATTCTGTGTTTGTAAATCAAAAATTAACTTGCTCATGCTATTGATTTGATCCCTTATATTCTCACAAGTGCAAACCCTAGTTATTTTCGATTGAACATGTAAGCACATATGTTGAAGATGGTTTGAAGAAGCTATAGGTTGAATGTATGCATTAGGAATAATAGTATAGGCTACCTCACCTTTTATGGGGGTGATATCATGGACCAAGTTAGGGGGATAGAAGTTATCACCCTCTTGAGGGAGAGGAAGAGAAGGGATTTCTTTTCTCTACATGAAATATGACATTGAAACAAGAGTATCTAAGGAGGCATATAGATATAGGTAGAAACTATGTATATGGGCTAAAATTCATGTAAGTGGAGTTATAAATTTTATAGCAATATGATTATAGAGAACATTCTACATGAGAGATAGAAAACAAGGGATGGAGAGTATGGAATTGTGCATTTATTCATAAATAACTTTGACATGTGTTATGATATGTCTAATATGTGTAGCATGACAAACTTGAAAAAATTTCCATATGAGAGATAGAAAGCAAGAGATAGAAAGCATGAATTTGTGCATGAATGCATAGAAATTTTTGACATGAATCATAACATTTTTAACATGTTTAGCATGATAATCTTGAAAAAAATTCCACATGAGTGATAGAAAGTAAAGGGTAGAGATCATGAATTTTTGCATAAAGGCATATAAGCTTTTGACATGTAACATAACATTTCAACTGTGTATAGAAAAATGGATTTGGTAATTATTTTGTATGAGCAAAATAGAATATGCAAAAATAATTTTGAATTTTTTTGCATTTTTAGCAATGAATGTTGCAATATCATCCCATATAATGAAAAATAAGCATGAAATTCAAAGGATGAAGCTTTGTACTAACATATGATAGACTTAATAAGTCATGTACATGATAGGTCCCATTATGGTTTCCTTGTTATTTGCAAGAAATGTAAGAAAAATTTGTACATAAGTGAGAATCATTTTTGCAAGTTGATTATAGATGTAAGGTGATGCCTCAAGGTGCTAGTACATGCAACTAGGGATTTAACAGTGATAGTTTTGCAAAATATTATGAATTTTTAAAATTGAAATTGATTTTTTTATTTAAGTATGCAAGTAAAAATTCAGAAATTTATGGGAAAGTGTTTGATTTAAAGGGACCTAGTAGATGCAACTGGGTTTGAGAAAAATAATTTTTTTGAAAATTATTATGAATTTTTGAAATTTGAAGTGATTTTTTTATTTTACTATGCAACTAAAAATTTAGAAAATGATTGGAAAATTACTAAAAAATTACATGGAGCTATTGGATGCAACTAGGGTTTGAAATAAAATTGTTTTTGAAATTACTATTGAATTTGAAAATTTGAATCAAATTTTTGATTTTGATATGCAATTAAAAAATCAAGAAATTATTGGATTAATATTAAAAAATTACTGGGACCTAGTGTATGCAACTAGGGTCTGAAATAAATTTATTTTAAAATTTACTGAAAAACTTTAAAATTTAAGAGGAATTTTTAATTTTAATTTTCAAGAAAAAATTTAGAAATTAATGGGAAAAAATAGCTAAGAATTTACCCTAGGGTTTCTAGGGGTTTTATGCAAAATTTTGAAGTAAGTCGGGTTCACCAAATGTTTTATTATTTTTTTAAATAGTGGAGTTTTATTCCTAATTAAATAAATAGGTCTGAGTAGGGTAAATTAGTAAATAATGTGTAATAATTAAGCCACTAATTTGTGTATATAGATTATATTTTTACCTTTTCTAAAAATAGTAATAATAGAGAGAAAATCAAACTTAGCTAGAAACTGACTGAGAAGGATGTTACAGGGTCTGGAAATTTCTATGCAGGCTTGGGAGACTATCACAAATAGGATCCTAGAGTTCATTTTTAGGTGTATAGGAGCATAAAAAGTGGGACACCCTACTATTCAGTGATATAGTCCTTTTTTGATGTTGTTATCCAAGTGATCTAAGTTTTTTGGGTTCTGCTCGATAGGTCTATGTTACCCTGTTAGTGAAATATCGAAGCTTGAAAGTCTATGAAGCTCATTGTGTGTCTATTTTAATATTTAAATCCCTAAGATCTCTTTGTCCTTGAACTTTAATGGCAAATTAGGAAAGAGAGAGAAGGGGTTAGTGTGTAAAGGATATATTAGACACACTTCACACCCCTTGTGTGGGCACATTGCCTACATACCAATACTTTAAGGAAGGATCAAGCTAATGTAGTTCTCTCATTGAAGTGCTTGGTGAAATTGTGTATGAAAATGTAACTATGTGAGAAACTAAGTGTATTTTAGATGGCTATGGGTTGGTGTAAGGGTTTGAATAAGCTTGGAATAATATTAGAAGGTTGTATGCAAAGAATAGGGAAAAGTGATTGAATGTACTTGATTGTATTCTTGCTTCTCTCTTGTAAATGAATTCGAACCCTTCTAAATGGAATTTTAATTGCCTTTTATATGGAAATTAATGATTGTGGGTTAAATTAATTCATGTTAGACTGACATGAATTAGGATAAGGATTCAAGAAAATATGACTATTAGGACCAAAATTATGCTTAGATAACAGTGCTAAAAATATGACACTCTAGGTTTTAGCACTCCTATCCAAGTTAGGCACTATTTTATAGAGCTAATCAGACCTAGGGGATGGATCTATCCCTAAAATAGTTTCCTAAGTCTATAAGGGTTAAGTCTAGAAGGATGTGGATGATTTGGAATCAATGAAAGAAAAGCCTAAAAGGGTTGTATAAGCAAGTAGGAGGACCTATGGATTATGTGTATTTATCCATACTCAAGTAACCAAATTTCACATTTTATATGACTACAGTCTGCACTCTTCAACATCAGTCTTTCTCAAGTTGCCTCTAGGACAAGCTCACTCAAATTGCCTCTACTAGGCTCATTAGGTCCAATGACCTATATGTCCTCCTAAATTAAATTGATCAAACAAGAATGAATAATCCTCTTCACTCTCTATTGGTACTCAATGACTTGTACCTTCTATTTAAAATTTCCTCTCCTTTTCTTGAATCCACACTTCCATACATAGCTCAATTAGTCCAATTAGACCTTGTACTTGTACCACTCTCTTCCATTAACCCATCTTAGTTGGCTAAGATTCTTTAAATATTTGAAAAAATATTAACATAGGTCCATACACATTTAAAATTTGATAACCACACTCTTCATATGTCTGTCATTACCTCATTATCCCCAAACCACCATTAGGTCTTGGTGAGACCTAAAATAATTAGGCCTTTATACTCACATGTTACATGTGAGACTAATTAGACCACCTTCATCCTTTACCAATAATTTAAACACAAAAATTATCTCAAATATATCCTTTCTCACTCTCATATGGGTCCATACCACCTGGAACACCAACTCAACACTTGAACTTACCAATTAGGTATCCTCGCTCTTTAGGCCTTCATACACAAAAAAACATAATCTCAAACTTTTGAAGCAACTACTCAAATTTTTCACATATCCATATGATTATATAACATGTTATAAACATTAAATACCTATGAAACACATCCATATACCTTATACACTTCAACACAGGCTCTAAGTACTAAAAATAACTCTCTCAAAATGACCACTCAGGTTGGTCACACATAATCAAAATATAGTTATATTATTTTAACTCTCCATGTCTGATCAAGGGAATATCATGACATATAATACTTTATAATAAACCTTAGATAATTATTTAACATCTCCATACTCATTTTCTTCTTCAATTATACTCATAAAACCTTCAACTCATTTCTGTAACATTGTCACTCAAACTGCCAGTGTATTCAATAAACACAGTCAACTTACAAGCCCTTGTTCATACTAAATATGGATTTTTAAAACCTACATAATCTATTAAAAAATTCCTCATATATTATATAACACTCTTCAATATCTATCTCATCTTTAAACATCAAATTACCATAAATAAATCTCTAATTACCCTTTTCGGGTTACTTGCATAACATGGTCAAACCTATAGTCAACTTTGAATCTAAATATATTTGATTATATAGATATTAAAACCTTATAAATAATTTTTTTGGATTATCCTTTAATTCCTCTTTAAATTTTAATTTTACACCATCAATAAATTCCTCTTAGATCAAAATATATAAGTAAAATACTCAGCACTAGTTTTTCCTTTATTAATTTCAAATACTAATGGTCACTGGGAAATGCAAATATTATAGACACATGTCTACATATCATGATCCTTTAAAGATAAATAAAATATGATTCATCAATATCCTTTATATTATATTGGTCTTTATCTCTTTAATACTCTCTATTGATCTTTGATCCTTGCTTTTGAGATCATGCCATTTAGTAGCCCCACATGCTTATATGGACCCTACTTATTAGACTCAATGTAATTATGCCACTTGGTAGTCCCACATGCATTTTTATTACCCTAATAACTTGTTGAATTGATACACACCATTGATATCCATCTACATTAACACCCACATGACATTGATCTTCTATCAAATCATTACAATTGAGACACATGTCACTAGTGTGTGCAATCTTAGGAACCTTTGACATATTGACTTCAAATTTTCCATTGGATCACTATTTGAATGATTATACACTCAATATTATTTATTATCCTACAACTTTGGATAAGTATAGAAACTTATTTAACTCTATTTGAGAGGCCAACTTTGAACTATTATAAATTTTACTATGCTCAATGTCTAGACCTAAAAATTGAACCACATGATTACCTCTCATAGGGAAATCCATACATGTATCAAACTATTCCTAAAACCTTCAGACATGTTAAATATTATGTCATCAAATTGATTACTCAATTTTATCTATCAATATGACTACTTGAACCTAGACATTCATATGACTACTCTAATGAATTCCTTTCACTTCCATAAGAACTTCAAGCACTAATAACATCCCATAATATCTCTATAACATGACCATACCATCCATAACATCCACCATCCACCTATATTAGTCAAACACTGAATAACTATGTAATAACACTAAATCATAATGAAGAACACTTTGTCATTGTCATTCTAGCACACATAATACCTCATCAACATCCCTAGTCACCTTCGAGACATCATTGATAAACCTCTAATAAAATAGCGGTAGGCACAAATGTTTCCATGGTCCTTCCCTTTCATCCTTCTTACTTTCACTCTCATGCCTCCTCCACCTCCATTTCTTTCCTCTTTCACTCATTCTAATTCCTCCATCTCCCATCCACCTCATCTTCTACCCTTCACTAATATTTTATCCACCCCTCTTACACCTCCAATAACCCAAGGGATGGTCCCAAGGTCATAGGCATCATAGATGACTATCCAAGATGACCTAGATATTTAATGGAGTTTTAACTGAGCCCTTGGGAACATGAAGAGAATAATAACATAGAGATTTTTCTAGGAGGGTAAATTAGAGGTGTGTCAAACCCATCAAGATATGTTATCCCTTATTAAGATGAAGACTTTCACCAAGTAAGAGAGGATGGCCAAAGGACCCTTTATAATTTCTTTGGTCCACCCACAATATGTCTAAGAATATCCTTGAGGACATATAGATTCAGGTCTAAAATTTAGAATCCTAAGTAAAGAGCACATTTTTAGTAAGGCTAATTGGAAAGGTTAAGGATTCCCTCATACTACTTTTCTTAGTCCTTGGGAAAGTAGTGGAGACTCTAGTTGAGACCAATTCACTTATTCAATAGACTCATTCCTACATGAAGAGGATCATAGAAATCAATGGGAAATGTTAGAATTTACAAGTGGTGGTCAATATAAGAATATCCCTAGAGCTTAAACTTATGTTGACCTCAAATTTTATGTTGTACTAAACATATGTTGAGAACATGAGAGTTGTAATGGAGTGGTTGGCTTTGGCATGCACTAGAATAGTACCCTTGGAAGAGGGCAAGAGGAAGATACTGGCACACTTTAAGGAGGTCAATATATTGGTGATATTCACCTAGATGGCACCATTCTCAACTAAGAGGAATTCAAATTCCACCTGGGTCAATTTAACTAGGTTATGAGGGAGAAAGTGGTTAAGGTAAACTAAGAATGATCTTAGGTGGTGCTAGATCTATCAACATTGTCCACATAAAACATCAACTAATTCTCTAGATCCCAAGCATCATTAGAAACACACTTCCAAGTTTCTTGGGGATTGCCAGCTTAGATCAGGTAATCTTTAGGGAGCCCTTAATGAACCTTACCAAGCTAGACAAGGAGTTTGACCTCATGGTAGCCACATTAGAGGCTAGGAGTACCCAGTCAAAGTAGTTAGGATCTAGCTTTATCATCCACATCTTCATGTCATTTGAGTGGTCCCTCATAGATTTTTTATGCCTATGTAGGGATTGTTTGTTTAAATTTTGAAATATAGTTGTAACTATAATGAGTGTCCATCATGGCCTAGGATGGGATCCTCATGATATTTAGAATTGAGACCCATCCTTATTTATATAAATAAGATTCATATTGTATTATAGGTTTGACCAAAAAATTTCAAAAGTGTTGTCAAATTATAGGTAGGATTTCACCTACTTTTCCCTCATCACTCTAGACTATGAAATCAGACCAAATTAAATATTGTAATAAAATTTACTCTTTTTAATGAAAACAATCTTTTTTTTCTATAAGAGGGTTTTTCCTACATTTCAATTCTCTTTAATCTTCATGTTTGAATGATCATCAATGTTAGTTTAATATATTAACACTTTACTACTTTATGTATGCCATGGTTATGATGTGCTTAGCTATTATAATCATTATGTGATTTCTTTCATTTCCCTTTTTATAGTGTTGATTTGTGTGTCGAGCTATAAATTATCATATGGTGTTTATGTTTTTTTGACAACAAACTCCTAGTACTCATCATTAGTGAGAGCTCATATTAAAGGCATACTCTCAATAATCTCAAAATATCCCCACTATATGCTCTTAGAGGTAAAATTTTGGTGAAACTCAATCTATAATGGTATAACTATGGTAGAGTCACTTGGTTAAATGACTAATGTATTGAGATCATTTTACACCTAGAGGTTCCCCTTTTTTACCTTACTCTTCCCTCTATTTTTAATTTTTTATTTGGCATTGAAATACCCTTTCCCCTTGTGTTTACATAGAATAATCCCAATACTCAAATTCTCATAATGATCTTTGACCTATGTGTAAGATATTAGATTGAAATTTTGGTGGTGATAGTGCATCTCTTGGAGACTATTCATGTAGGATTCATTTGTGAACTCAAATACCCATAGTCGTGCCCTAGGCTGATCCTAGATATGTCCTAAAATAGAGGATGAAAGTTTGTAGTTATACTTACCTTCCCCTTTTAAGGAATTCCCAATTATATGGGCACTTTATGAGGAGTAGATTGGAGTGAAAAATAGATGTGATCTACAAAACACTCACATTGAAATCATTTTCCTTTCTATAATGGGTCCCTAAAGGATAGTGATGGTCCATGTAGTTTTATGAAAACTATATGGCCACCATTATCATAATAATATTAGATAAATATGTTAATCTTTCTCCCTGATGGCCTACAATGCCATCAACAAAGCTACCATGCCTCTATTGTCAAAGTAAATTAAGGAATCCCTTGCCTCCATTTTTTATTACTAGTATTACTAGGAGGATACCATCATTAGGGTGGTAGAATTTATCAAGGATCCCATCCACATACCCTACTACATCTTAGACTACCTAACTGAGTAAGAAATTGTATACTAGTTGGTGAAGGTGTCTTCAATCACTACATTAGTCATTATTAAAGGGCTTACCGACCTCTCCCAATCACTATCAAGTACCATGTGTACCAATCCTTCTATCTACTATATAATATGGTAGGTATAAGAGAATTATTTTTCCTTGGTGAGTCGGACACTGAGATTGGGATTCACATGGCATCATTAAAGCCCATTTAGATAAGTACTCAACCCATATCAACTTCAATTATATCCACCATCTTAAGGATGATGATGATATATCAATAAATCCAATTAATTATCAAGAGGTATTATCAAAGATCTAAGCTCAAAATAAAAATAAAGGGAATCTGTCTCAACTTAGTTCATCCACTAAAGTTAGCCTTACCTCATCCACATTTGTTCAACATGAATAAGATTTCAAAGTGACTCCCCCAAATATTTAAAGTAAAATTTTATATGTATTCTTGGCACCTTCTCCTTCTTATCCTTCTCCTCCTTGAGCTCTAGTCTCTTAGCCCTCAACTCCACCTCCACCACCTCCTTTGGTTTAAGTAACACACCCCCAACAAGTTTAAACCTATGAAACAAGGTCTCAATCAGCTCAAGCTCAAAAATATCTACCTAAGGATGCATAATACCTAAGGTTTGACATCATTAATATCCAAAAAATAAGTTTGAGGTGGGATTAGTATCTAGCATTGGCACATATCCCTTCCCCTACTCCTTCCACCCTCCAATAGCCTCTCATAGCACCAACTAGTTTCCCAACTCCTCAACAATCCCCCCAATAATACCTCCCATGTTCCATATTTCAACCCTTCATAATTCACCCAAGTACCTCTATCCTTATCCATGCATAGCATCCTCCCCTCTTCTTTCACATCAACATCATCCCTTTCATAACTAAATACCTCTGTAGTGGCACTGTAGGTCATTCTATGGGTTTAGACACCTACAGGTGCCCTAACCTCAACAAGTGTGTTTATAGGTCCAATGATAAATTCACCTATGTGCACATATTAGGCATCCAAAAAAAATTAGTGATACCCTCCATGGTTCAATAGGCCCCTTAGTCAGTTCACATGGCCTTTGCCACCCATGCTCCCTTAATTTCAACATCTAGCACTAATATAGGTAATAGTCTAAGAAATAATAAAAATTAAGCTCACATTGAACCTCATATCTAGGTACCAATTGTTTCCTCTCAACTTCCTCCATAGTCTCCCAATTCCCTTACTTCACCATCTTTGGTGGTTCCCTACATTGTTCCTAATCCCCCCATTTCCATCATCTTGAGTTTCTAGGTATTTGGCTTTAACTAACATGTTTCCTCCTTTATACTAAATCCCCCTCTCTCTAGAGTCATACACCCATATTTTAACCTAATTTATAGCCATTATAAATCATGAATTCTCATGTGGACCTCCCCCTTCATCTTGCCTCCTTACACCCCCATGCCTCTTCCTTACCTCTACTACTTTCCTCATTCATCCCTTCCACTTCATCCATTCCTCATACACCTCATCCTCCACTTGTTACCACCATCTCTATCAGCCCACCAACACCTCCTTCCACTGTAGGAATGGCTATAGTGTTGCAGGCACCTAAGATCAAAATTCAAGATGACCTAGATGTGTAGTGGGAATTCAATTATACCATAGGAAACATGTAGAGGATACTCACTCATGAGTTCATCTATGAGGGGAACCTTATTTTATAGCAAACCCAATAGGATATTTTCTCCCTCACCAAGGTGATGAATTCCATGAGAGATAAAATGGTGGTTGAAGACCTAGTCTTATTCATTTGATCCACACATGACATGTCATAGAAGGTGATGGAGGAAATGTAAGAGAAATTCTGAGCCTTGGAAACACATATGAATATATCCTTACATTTTAATATAATTATACAAGTTGAGGATGCCATCTTTCAACTTTTCCTAGCTCTAGGAAAATTGGTGGAGACTTTGTCAGGCATCAATATGCATATTCATAAGACCCAAGCTTATTTGGAAAGAATTTCTCTAGTAGAGAGAAATTTTAGGAACTTATAAATTATAGTTCGCAAGGGTATGTTCCCAAAACTAAAATTCATTCCCACTTTAGACTTGAGCCTATACCAAACATACATATGGAACATAAAGGATATGATTGAGGAGTGACTAAGTTTCGCACATATTATAATTACAACCATCAAAGAAGGTAAGAAAATGATATTGGCTTACTTTAAGGATGTCAATATCTTTGTGTCATTCTACTTAGATGGAACTCTTTTAGATAGGGGTGAGTTTAAATTTCACCTAGGTCACTTTGACCAGGTCATTAGAAAGAAGGTGGCTAAGGCCAAGAAGGCTAAAGCCTAGGAAGTGTTGTAAATCTCCAACAAATTCATTACAAACATTATCTATGTGTCAAAAGTCAAGGTGGCTATGGATTCCCCACTCTATGTTTATAAAAGTTTGGTATTCCATTAAGATTTGGTCTTTCAAGAGCCATCAATGAATTTGGCCAAACTAGATCAGGAGTTTGACTTAGTAGCCACTGTATTGGTTATAAGGGGAGTAGAGTCCAAGAAATTGGTAAGTGGTTCATCCAAGGCCCCTCCATTCATTAGTTAGGTGGGCCCTTAGGTATATTTTAAACCTACTTAGGTGGATTTTATTCTCTTTTTGAAATTGATACATTTGTAACAACTTGGAGTAGCCATCATGGACAAAGATGGGAATAATGTGATACGTAGAGGGGAGTTAAATCCTCTTCTATAAATGTATAACTATATTCTATTTTGAGGGTCAATAATTCTTAGTCCCAAAACACTATAAAATTAAGGTAGGATTTCACCTACTTCTTCCTTCACCTTTTTTTATTGTGAATGTCTGCCATGATTGATACTTTTATAAATAAACTTGTTTTAATGAATGCAATCTTTCACTTTCTATAAAATTCATGTTTTATTTATTAAATTTTTTTAATCATTTCCAGTTCTTTAATTAATGTTAATGCTAAAAAAATTTAACTAATTCTATATTACTTAATGATTGCAATGGTTATAATGTGCTTCATTGTTCTAACTCATTTATGAACACTTTTTATTTCCCTTACAATATTTATAATCTATGTTTTAATATATAGATTATGTTTGAAGAGCCTATATGTTATTTACTATGGGCTTTTTAAATATTGATATTTAGTGGGGGGTTTATAAATCAATCATTCTTCCTTATTTCCTCAAGCTCTTCCCATTGTGTAAAATTGAGTCAGAATCCTTGGTGAAAAACATCACATATTGGTATAACTATGTAAGGCTACTTATCTCAATTCTTGAAGCATTGGCACTTTCATTCCTAAAAACACTTTTTCCTACTCTACCTTACCTTCCTTTTAATTTTTTTTTAATAATCTAAACATTATCCCTTGCTTTAAAAATTTGTGAGGTGTGACTCAATAGTAAATGATGAGTATAAACCACTTTAGCTGGTAACTAATCCAAAGTGTAATTACACATATCTTGAACCCACAATGGTAATAAGCACAACTATTTGAGTGTAAAATGTTAACCTACTTATTCCTTGGATTAAACTAGCATCAATCCTAAAATTAATGAGGGGATATTTTATCCAATTTATTATTTCACACTTTCTTCCTTAGGACACTCAATCCCATGAGTGCCTTAAAAGGAAGAAAGGATCTATGGGCTAACAACAATATCTTCAAGAAAATATGACATGATATAAAAACTTGGACCTCTCTCCACTCCTTCAAACTATTTTTAAAATTAAAAGCCAATATTTCATTAGAAATAGAGACTACATTGTCTAAAATAATCATTGATAAAGAGGAACCCATAGTGGATTAACATGATCAATTATATATTCCCTATATAACATACATAAAATAACATCTCAGTGTCATCCTTCATAATTTTCATCCTAATCTCTCATTACCCCATAGATATCATAAAATTCCATCCAATTTTCAAAATTCTTATAGTCATATATCATATTAGGTTCCTAAAGGTTATATTAATCACGAAAGTTGACCCTAACATAGTAAGCTACCACATTTCCTAATGTGGAGTGTAGCATTTGATCTATAAATAGGCATTTGATGAAATTAGATGAAAAAAACCATAACTTGAAAATACATTTAGTTTTAGAGTTATTTGGTAAATTCCTAAATTCTTGATAACTTACAATTCCTCCTTTTACCAAGACTTTAACTATATTAGGTTGTCCCTCAAATAAAATAATTGAAAATTTTTCACTCCCATAAAGACATCATTGTAAATACATATGCCTCCAATATTAGGGGATAAAGGAGTATTTTGAAACTCATGGTTGGAAGTCAAGGATGTGGAAATCCAATATTTTAATTTATAATTAAATTATGTATTTAAGGTAAATCTTTCTTGATCTCTATAAATTTATGAACTTGAATAACTCTATGAACTTGTATTTTTGTGAAAATTCTAAAAACTTTATAGAGCTCTATGTTTGATACGACTTCAAATTTAAATAAATTATTTCTTTATGAGTGGTGGGCCCCTTATTTTGGTAAGTACAAGATTTGTTCCAACATGACATCCACTTTGGCATGAGGAATCATTTTACATGATGATGACTTTTTGGCATCTTGGTGTTAGCTAGAGGTATCTTGTGCTAGCTGGTAGGTGGCTAACGAATTCTATAATTTTTGGGGCATCTTCTAGGTTGGGTGATATGTGGTGACTATATTTCAAAGTTAATAAGGTGATGAACCCAGTAGAAATTATTACTAAGACTCTATCTCATCACCTGACATGCACATTCCACCCAGGTAGAGGCATTCCTATAGAGCTATAAAAAGAGCTCAAACCAGTGAAGCAAATAACACAAAACTATTGTAGTGAATCTCTATAAATTTAAAAATGCTATATATACATTATAACGGCCACCATTAGATCCAAGAGTAGAATGGATGCCATTAAGGCTCTATTTATATATATGCCTAATCTTGCATGTGAGCCTTTGGGATGTTAAATAACTTGAGCAAAGTGTTTACTCTATGTTATAATACTATTATGGACTAAATTTTATTTAAAATTTGATTAATGACATGGAATAGTTGAATTAAAACATAGTATTTGGTTTATATGTCTTTATATTGTTATTAAAATATGAATTAAGGGTAATGTTATAAGTTCATTTTGTTTCTATTGAGTAATGTGTATGCATGATTCTGATTTACAAAGTTAATGGCATCCCCATAATAAAGAATGATATCAATCATAACTTGTATAAAAATACTAAGTATATAAATCCCATGCACCAAACATTCCTACCCTTGCTAGAAGCATGCACCTAGTATGAATATTTGAAGTGAAATAGCCTATAGACCCTTCAATCACCTATATGATGCTAGGTTTAGGCTAACCAAGTCTTGTGCCCATATGACTCTATAACTAGTCCACCAAGAGGCTTGCACCTAGAGGCCACTAGGTTTATTCCATGAAAGGCTTGCACCTATGGATCTACTTAAATCCTTATTCAAAATATTCAAATCCCATAATTAATGTCTTGTGTCATGGCACAACTAGCCCAATGTTGGCCCTAATTCCTTCTTAGTTGTGCTTCGAGTGAGTGCATAATATTTATGCCTTATATGAATTGATACCATTACATTTGAGTGTTAAATGTTGAGAATAAAATAAATATCCCATGTTTGTGCTTAAGTGTAGTAAGTATAAAATTGACTAAGACAAATTTTTGTGCCCTTTTCTACAACATTTTGGTTCTATTTTCAATACCCATGTTGAATTTTGTTATTACAATGGTGTAGTAGAACATGTACTAACTCTCCCTTGAAAACATTAAGCATTGGTTGCAACAGGTGGAATATATCTTTCCACTAAAGCATACAACCTAAAAAGGGTAAAATCTAAGAAAATGGGTTCAAAAAAACCTATATGATTCTTTGTATGAGGTTTTTTTAATGAGTTACCTAAGCATGTGTACTGGTGGTTGGATATATATTTAACCCATAGAATAAGGATCTATGGATAGCACAATGAGTGGATGAAGGAGTGCTTAGAAAGGCTTGAGACCTTGGATGCCACTTGCAATAGATTAGTGGATAAATGGTGGTAAGGAACATTGAATAAATACATACTTGAGTTCATAGTCTCAACATACTCATGCCCTATGTAAGTAGAGTACCAATGTTTGCATGACCCTTGATGCATGTTTGTGAAAGAGTTTGACATAGAGATAAAAAATCTAATGTTGGATTATGGTTTTAAAACTTTGGGGATGAAAGGCTAAAGTCATTTCACATATGATCAACACAAATGCGATAAAGGGGATGTGTAGGTGAGGCACAATGGAAAGGGTGACTAGATTGACACATGTGAGCTCAGAAGATAGACCTATAATAAGAGATAACATATACTAATGGAAGATATAGAACCTAAATGTACTAAGAGAACCCATAATGAGTGGGAAAGGCATGAGAAAGGATCTCTTTATAAAGTAGCATGAGGATGAAATATAAAATGAAGTGATGGATCAAGCTCAACACCTGATCATTATAGAATTCATTGGGTTCCTATAGGATTTGGTGAATAAAGATATACTTGGCATGCCTACCCCCTTTTAATGTGATGGATCAATCTCAACACTTGATAGGTTTAGAATTCATTGGGTTCCTTCAGGATTTGGTGACTAAAGATATGCTTGGCATGCCTACCCCCTTTTAACCTATGGTACATGCTCACACACTAGATCCCCCACTTGAAGAAAATATAGAATTAATAACTTTATCTATTGACATAGGTCTTCAATATTTTTCAGACTTAGAGTGTAACTTTGTTATTGAACAAATTATTCCATATAAGGAGGTGAGTGTGACTACCTCTAGACCAATGAGCACCAACTTGCCATAATAGAACTTGAGTGTAATCATACCAACTTAGTTAATGTTAGCAATGTAGAGTGGGAAATAACCTATAAGAAGTGGTTTGGCACCATAAGTAACTAATATAGTTCCATCATCATCAATGACACTATTAGTAATGATGGGACCAGTGCCTAACCCAGTTACTAGATGAATTGGAGGACTACCACTAATATAGATGTCAGGTGGATAAGTGCTTCAAATCTCAACTTCTCCTTGTATAAAATATATTACAAAATTTCCATGCACTTACCAAAGTATCATGGTGTGGAGAATTCCAAAGAGCATGTGCTGAAGTGTGAACTATAGTGGCATAATTAGGGCATAACCCAATCAGAGTGCAAGGTAACCTAATTTGTGACCACTCTACTTGATTATGCCCATACCTGGTATATGAAATTTGACCCTAACCAAGATATGGCTGATTATGATACCCTAAAGGAAGCATTCTTGAAGGAATTTGACATACCAAAGTTTGATTAATAGAGCATCATTGTGCTCAAATAGATTACCCAAGGACTCTCTAAGAGCATGTGCCTATATAATGCAATTTCAAAACACTCTTATCAAATATCCCCTATGATATTCACAACTCCCATCATATGTAGTGGTTTATTAGAGGGTTAATTGTGCCATTATAAAGTTCACTTTTCATCAATACTTTTACAAACCCTCATGAAGCACTTAAATCCATGCTCAGAGCTGAAGTAGTTAGAAGCATTGATACTAGGATCATCCCATTTATAAAAGAATAGATTACATACATAACTTCCAAAATCCAAAATCTTACTGCTAGCTTATCGCAATATGCTTGAAGTGGATTATGGTGCACTAACTCCAAAATATAATGCCATAATAAGAATAACTACCCATGAAGGAATGTGTGCACCCTACTTCTAAGCTTTTAAGTCTATCAAGAGGTACATGATGTTTGCAACTACCCATTATTACAACATGCTATCTAGGTCAACACAACCATATATTATTGATTGTGTGATGCCTACACCCATACCACTACTAATTATTGGGTAAATGATGAGATGCATGATAACATGGAATCATGCACATGGTAGACCATTTCAATAATTAGAGGGCAAGATAACTAAGGAAATGAAGGCTATGGTTATTAAAATACAAGATTTGGGATGTAATCAGGCACTAAAGGGTGAGGTGGAGGATGCAATGGTCTAAAGTTCCCACTTTGATCATATTATAAGTGTCTTGATAGAATATTATCAGCATGACTTCCCTACACATGCCACATGTGGGTATTATCAAGGGTCCCATAACGTTGAGGAATGTCCTGAATTGTAAAATAAATTAACCCAAGGTAAGCCTAACATAAAAAAGGGCAAAGGAATGATTAGGCACAAGATGAAAATGGATAAATGGACCCTAAAGGTGTAACCAAGCCACACAAAGACACTCAAGGTATAGGAGACTACTCATAGTGGATTCACCACTTAGTCACTTATTGTGTCAATACCTGAGTTACATTTAGAATATGGGGATAAGGGTCATACTAAGCACATAACATAGCCTAAACCAAAATTTTTTCCTTACCTATACCTAATGCATTAGTAATATGTATTATAATAGGCCATGAGTGTAATCCAAAACCTACAAGGGGAGATCTAATTATCATGGGATCTTGAAGCATAGGATGTTGCCTCTCAAAAGAAATAGGATAGCTAGGAAGTTGAGATACAAGAGTTAATAGAGATCTTACACCTCATACAAATAGAGGGAATGTTACACCTATTAAATAAATTTCTCTTTGAGTATGCAAGTCAAAATCAAGTTAAGGTCATTGCACCATACATGGAGAGGGTACGATAAGCTTAGCATACATAGAATGCAAAGTAAGACAAAGAACTCCTCATGAATGCCATTAGTGATGTATGGTTTGTATGTGAGGTCCTTATAGACATAGATGTTGAGGTCAACATCTTGACCAAGAATGTTTGGGAGAAAATGGGTAGGCCAGCCTTGAGGCCTCCTCATGTACTCTTCATTTCTAATAAAACTTGGGTGTAGCCTATCATAATTTTGAAAAGTGAATTTATAGGTATCATGGGCATTGAATTTCACACTAACTTTGAAGTGATCAAGTTGGTAGAATAGGATAACTATCTATTGTTTATAAGAAGGCCATGGTGTTATGTAAACAAAAAAAATATGCACTTTAATAGGTACTACATGACATTTGAGAATGAAAAGGATAGTGTGGTTATACCCCTCTCACAAGACCAAGGAACCCCCTATGTTGAGAGTATAGACCTCGAGGATGAGATCAAACACATATATAACATCAAAACACAAGGTGATAAGATTCTAGCCTAAATGATCAAAGAGTCTTTTTTTGGGAAAATGGGTAATCAACCTTAAACACAACTTACATTTCTAGACTGATCACACTTATAAAATGTGGGTCCCTTGCACCAAGAAAAATGGAAAGAGAGTGTATTACCGTAGTAAGGGAAAAATTGTAGTGCTCCAAAGATATGAAATGAGTAATCTAGTGGAAGATTATGTTTGATATCTCAAATCATGCATCCTAAAAGAATTGGATAGGATGGGCACACTAGTGTATACATTAAATATCACTACCACTCATTGGTGGGTAGTATAGAGGCATATATTACCAACTTGGTAAGATGTGAAAACAACCATGTGTACTATATTTTGGAAGAGTAAAGAGGCCCTAGACATCTCAACCTACTCTATTAACTCTAAGCCTATAGCACATTTGCATATCTGCAAAGAAACATGGACTATTTATAGTGAAAATGCCCTAAAGAACCTATGGGTACATGTCTTCTATAGGACCTTGAAGACGTGGGCATGGGTATGGTATTTTTTCAATGAGATGTATTTTAAGATAGTTAAGGAGTGGTTTGTCCACACCTTTTCCTTTTCTTCATAAAACCTTGAAGTGATTAAGCCATTACATATAGTTTTAAGGTCAATGTTTAAGGACATTATAATATTAGAGGAATGCCTTAAAGAAATGTTCAATGAAAAGGGGTTGGTATTTTTGAATTTATTTAAAGAGAAATCCATCAACAATGACTCTAGTGATGAGGATGATGAAACATAGAAGGCATGTAACTAGACAATTTTGATGGGCAAGAGAAAGTTAGTATGCCAAGTTGAGGATAACACTCCAAAATAAGAAGACCCTACCCATCTTCAGAAACAATTGAGGGAAATAGAAAAGTCAAGGATTCACATTAGGAGAAGAATGGACCCTATTGTACACTAATAAAAATCACAAAGGTAGATATCAGCTCAGAAGGGGAACCAAAAATTGCTACTCTGGATGGCTATTGGTTTGACACAAAGCTATCATGTATTATGGATATTCTAAAGGAATTTCAAGACTTGTTCCCGTAGAACTATGAAGACATAAAAGGTACACACCCATCCCTCAAGAATATGAGCATCAAGCTAGTTGATGGCACAAGACCTATCAAGAATTGACCTTATAGGGTGAACCCCAATCTTCACTCCAATGCCAAAATAGAGATTGATGATATGCTAGCTATAGGCATTATCTACCTATGTAATAATCTAAATGGGTTAGCCCCATGGTCATGAGCATCAAAAAGTATGGGCACATCTAGATTTATGTTGACTATAGATTGTTTAATGTTTCTTGCATAACCAAACCATTTCTAACTATGTTCACTGATGAAGTTTTGGATGGCTTCATAGGTTATAAGATATACACTTTCACTGATAGGTTCTTAGGATACCATCAAGTTTAGATCAAGGAGGATAATCCCAAAACTACTTTTACAATATAATGGGGTTATTTTTCATATAACATGATGTCATTTGGACTAAAAAATATACCAACCATATTCTCTTTAGTGGTGATTATCACTTTCAATGACTTCATTCACAACTTCCTCCAAGTACACTTAGATGATTGGACTATGTAAGGATTAGTGAAGGATCACCATGACAACTTGTACTTGATATTTGAGATGTACCAATAATTATAAATTTCTCTAAACCTCAATAAATGTGTCTTTATAATGTTATTTATCACTTTACTCATGCACATCATCTATAAGGATGACATGCTCATTGATCCCATGAAGATTGTCATTATCTTCAAGCTCCAGACCCCATTAATGTAGAAAGACATTCTCACCTTTCTTGGTCATTATAGGTATTATAGGAAATTCATAAGGAATTATGCCAATATTTTAGTGCTATTAGAAGAGCTCTTACAAAATTATGGTCCATTTTATTAAGGTGTATCACAATAAGATACATTTGAGACCCTCAATCTCAAACTATCAAGTGTGTCAATATTGCAATTCTCTAACTAGTCTAATCCATTCCATGTCCACGTCGATGCATTTAGCTCTATGATTGGTGCCACTCTATTTCAACTAGGTAAAGGCAAAATGGACCATCCCATTTCCTTTACAAGTATAAAATTGACCAAAGTAGAGCAAAAATACACCACAACTAAGTGTGAGGCACTTGCCATGTTCTATGACATTCCTAACAAGGAATCAATGGTTTATCATCCTTTTTAGATATAAACAAATATAAAAATCCTTTATTCTAGTTCACATTCTACCACGATTGAGTTATCCCAAGCTATTCCAATTCAAGAACCATTGGTCATTTTTGCTCTTGATAGAGGTGATATTAGAAGAAGTTTAGTTACTAATGATACAAGATTATATGTCACAAGTACATCTATATATTTTTAAAAATAAATATGGAAGAAAAAAGTGAATCAAATAACTATGAAGAAACCAAAAGTAGATGATAACATAGTGATATAATAGTTATAAGTTGAGTCATTTTGAACTATTCAATAACATTCTGTTATCCAAACTATAGTGAAATTATCTTTCCAAATAGTATTATAAATTAGTTTTGATAAATAATATCATATACACAATACTAACAAGTAACAAATACTAACATCCAACACTTATTCCTACTTAAATGATATTATATTAATAATAAACAAACAAATGTAAAATACTCAATACATATAAGTGACACATGTAAAACATTAACATACAAAAAATGATCACATACATACATATATATATGTGTGTGTGTGTGTACACACACACACACACGCGCACACACACACACACACACACACACACACACACACACACACACACACACACACACACACACACACACACACACACACACACACACACACACACACACACACACACACACACACACACACACACACACACACACACACACACACACACACACACACACACACACACACACACACACACACACACACATACATATATACATATGTATATATGTATGTGATCATTTTTTATATGTTAATGTTTTACATGTGTCACTTATATGTGTGTGTGTGTATCAAATTTAATTTTTGCAATACAAAAATTCAATCAATGATAAATATATCCCCATCATCTAGGTTATCACTATTGGTTGGCCCCATCACATGTGAATTAAAGGCCTTATCTCATCTAATTGTTCCACGTTATCATGATCATGACCTATATTCTCTAATCTACCTCTAAATTATCTCATTATGACCCATGACAAATGTAGGCAAAACTGTAAAGCACAAAATCAAGAAGAAAATCTCTAGATGAACTAGAATCCTAACTTGGTTTAGGTCATAAATCAAGCTCTACTTATAATTCATCTTGCTCACTGGTAAATATAGTATATGCCAAAATTGTGGTCCCACAGATCAAAAATATATGCATACCCATTAATAATTTAATCAACTCTCTCAACCAGGCCACTACCTACTACATCATATGGAACATTATGCATTGAAGTAAGGATGACCGCATATACAATTATATACTAATAGGAATCATCTACAATAATTTATTATTTAAATACATTAGTAAAAAACTCTAAATGACTATCAAAATTTACAAAAAATAAATAATATAAAAATATTCATGCTTAGTTATAGTTACAACATCATAGTAATATCCACTAATAGGTTATGATACAAATGGTACACCTAATCCATATCCATCCCATCCACCCTGTGTTGGGGGCACAATCACTAGATCATCCACTACAATGGGAAATAATGAATCCCATAGAGCACTATCCCACCATTGTGTATAGGCTATTATACACCTTACATAATCACCCTCTAATAATAGAACCATGGGATCTTTCTCTATCATTATATAAGGAGACAAATCTACACATATAGGCTCTATCCTAAAACATACTCTAATATCCTCTCTATCACTCTACATCCATGGATAATAAATTAGAGCCACATCCTGAGTCAACCTAAACTAGTGAGTCATGTGCTCATATTGATTCCTCTCATGTACATCAAAAAATTGATCATTTATCCACATAATAAATCACATGTGTCACAACTCCTAATAATGCTTATATTATGTCCCATATCTCATATAAGTTCACCACCAAATCATAGTAGGTGTTATCCTATCCAAAATTAATTTGTAGTCCATTGTACTCAATAGCCTCTATCATGGTAATACCATCAAGCTAAAAATATATTAGGATAATACCACTCTTGATGAGGTCCACCAAATAGATGAAATGTGCTCATATTCACATACATGTAACAAATTATTATCTCAAATCCCACCTATATGTACCTTCAAGGTGAATCTATATAACTCTTGATACAAATGGGCTAACATACTGCACCCCTTATTGGTTAGAAATTTTGTATTTGAATGAAATTTTATTATCATAAATAGTAATTCCATGGGGCATAATCCCCCATCTATTAACAGGTGAGTATACCTTTATGTAGAAAATAAAAACAAAAATGGGAAGCATTTAAAAATATACATTGTTTTTATTGGGGCTTTTGCATGTGTGTATAAAGGTATTTTAATGAGTACATGATAGAATAATAATGGAGATAAATAAAATACTTAGAATAATAACAAGTAAATAACTTGAATAATTGATAAAAAAATAGATTTTAATTATATTCCACATTCTTGAGATGAAAATAAAAAGGACTATTTAACCATAAAAAAAATTTATGAAAGAAAGTGCAGAAATTAAAAATATGAATTAATGAATGTAAGAATATCCATTCATAATGATAATAGAGGCACAAATTCTTTAAATTATCTCATTTTATTAATTTTTTAGAATAACGCATTTTTTTATTTTTCTCCTTTCTTCCCTCAAAATCTTATATCTTGTCAAAAGTTATAAAGCTAAAAATTCATGTAAAATGGCATGTGAGCCTCTATTTATAACTCAGAGGGTTATAGTTACAAGGAAGGACTCTACACATTGACTTATTAAACCCTCATAATAATAAATTTTAAAAAAATAAAATTAGTTTCACTTTTTAATGCCAATTTGACATTTACAAAGTGCATAAACCATATCTTAAAAATTGTAAAAAAGTCTATGTCAAAATGCAACGTCTAAAACTAAAGAGAGTACACCAAAATGTAGCTTTGAAAATTACAATTTAGAGAATCTATTACACCTATATTTTACCAATACATTCATAAATAACCTCAAAATCATTCTAATTTTATTTTTGAAGCCTTTTCTAGTAGTCATCAAACAACTTCATCATATATTTAACTTTGTCTTCATCTAGACCATCTAAATGGAGGTAGTTGATTTCTCCTTCGACCTAAAGATTTATCATTTGATGTGAAACATGTCAAAATTTCTTTATATCTTTTTAAAAATTATGAAAAGTGTTTTAATATATAATGAACCATTGAATAGATTCAAAATTGAAGTCAGAGCTAGGATTTGATTCCTTCTCCATCAACTACATGAATTCATTATTGATAGTCTCTGTTGAAAGTACCACTCCATTATTATCAAGAAATGAGCAAGGAATTTTTTAAATAACTTATTTTATATAATTTTTATAATTTTATACCATCAATCGATACACTTTAAAATTTTCCATGGATTTTTCAATCATATGAATCTAGAATTATGTAGCACCTAATAATTTAGTTTGATCTCCTTGAAATTTTTGAGTTATTACTATTTTTGTGAGAAGAGTGTTAGGATATACTCTAGAGGAAGATTCCAACTTTGGAAGTAATTTTTTCCATTTATTAATTTATCTTTTTATATAGCCTCATTTTTCCTATCATAATTTAGCTCATTCTCAATCATTATATGTACTGAGATGGTTGTGTTTATTGATCTAGTTCCTTGAAAGAGTAATTTATCTCACTGCTCCTTGGTGGCCCTAACCATAATCCCTATCTCCTCAGTTGTTCCTATTATTTTTGTATCATTTGCATAGCTTCACGGACATTATTAAATTGGATTCACCAATTTTTTTATCACTAGCAAGATTTGTTCAACCTTTTCCTTCAATTGATCTTTGGTTACCTTTTCCTAATCATACTTCTTAAATAATGTGTTGATGTTTTTTTAAACTTATTTTTTTATACCCTCATGAGTATCCTTTCTGAGGTGTACCTTTGATATTTGGTAATCACTAGCACTGACTTCCTTTTTAAATTTATATGGAGGAAGAACTTCAAATTCAACATACTTGTCACTATGTTCATCCATGATTAGACAAGAAACTATTTTCAATTTATTTGGTGCACAAGTAGTAAGAGAAGTGAGTGCACTAAATTCAAACTCATATGGTTTAACTATCTTATTCCTCTTCTTAAATACTTCATTTAATTGATCTATAATCTATGTGCTAGGATTCTCTTCAAATGATCCTTGATCTACTTGGGTTTAAAGTTTAGTGGAATCAGTGAGAATTGTTAGGGTTTTTTATAATGTAGGCTTAATATATTCCTTGTCTTTCTCATAAGGTTTAGGCTTAGATTCTAGAGTAGAATACAAAGGTGGAGTTAAAAACTTTCATGAAGGTTCAGGAGGAGATCTAGTTTTTTTAGGAAGAGGTTTAGGAGATGCAACTTCCAAAAAAATAGTGGATATGGTGATCACTAAGTGAGTGTCGATGACTATATACCACAATGTGATATTCTTTATCAAACCTTGAGAGTGGACAAAATTTGTAGATTGGTCACTTAAAATGGTAAAGATTCTATGAGTTCCTTTATTCTCACTAGTTGAATTTTTGATATTTAGCTTAGGCATCTTCTTTGGTTGACTAACCTATGAGATCATTTCTTATTTCTTATTTTTTTATTCAATTACAACTTGGCTTGCACCTATACTAAAAGAGGAATATATAAGTGATTATTTATCCTTTAAATATGGATGTGATCAATACCTATGTTTGCATTTCTCAATAGTAGTGTAAATCCAACATTTTATACATTAATCCCTTTATCTTAATCCATGATATAGTTCCATCCAAGACTATTTGTGTCATGTATTCCAATGACCTAGACTCATATTTTCTCTATTCATCCTAAGGCAAGGGTCTCAATTCTAAATTTTGTGCATGATAGTAGGATTCACCTTGTCCTCATGATATTCAACTTCCTCTAGAATATCTAAAATGTTATAATATATGACATTATCCATGGTGAAGAAAGATTAATATTTTCTCATTATCATAATCCATCTAGTAGTATTCAAAATGTGGGGCATGATGGTATGCATAGTCGATAGCATTTTCAACTAATCCTTTGACATCAAAATAGTGCTTGTAGTGAAAAGTTTAGAGAGTAACCTGAGTCATCCCCATGTCAATTTTCTTTTCCTCAAAGATTAAGGAGTAAATATATCTCCTGATTTTGATTTGGAAATTAACTCTTGTCTTATACTTTTTGGACAAGAGCTTATGAGTTTCTAAAATCTAACTAGCTTTATTAGGTCCCACTTATCACCAAAAAATTTTAAGATCATGTATGGGTCATTTTCAAATCTACATACTCTAATTTTATCAAAAATTAGGAAAGTGTGTGAACCAAGCACCCCATCTCAAAATCTTGGTAGTGGCCAAAATAGATAACCTAAAATGATATAGATAGGTTCAAACATTTAAATTACATAATTCAAAAAAACATCATTGACTCTATGAAAATGCTTGGCACTAGATTCAAATGTGATCTAAGGATGAAACTCATAAATATTCATTGTGGACATTTGACTCACTATATTTAGTCCATTATATAATCTCTTTTTGGCAATTGCATAGACTAAATAGGAATTCATGTATAACTTCCATGTCTGATGAACTTCACACAAATGCTTTTAGATATAATCACTAATAAGCTCTACCCAATTGAAAAATTAAGTGTTATCATCTATGATTGAAATGTATTTGTACATCCACTCTTGAAAATACCAGGTAATAGGATTCCCACCACTCTATTTAGAATTGTAATGATAACATTGATCTCCATCTTGAAGTCAAAGTGTGGGAGAGTCATAGGAAACCTAGTATAAGATATATTTATTTATACAAGATACTATTTGTTCAATGACCTTTAGAAATAATTTAAGATGGATTCATAAAATTATTGATTAGTTTTAGGAGAAATTTCAATAATCGACTCATGATTAGGTATCTACAACATGTCTTCTATATGTTTCACACCAAGATGAAAAACATATTCATATTTAAAGTTATTTACCTCCCTATTTTCTATGATAGTGACTCACTAGAGTCAAAATGGTCTTAGGAAACTACACTGATATCAAAAAATTTGTATCCTAAGGTAACCCAATATCGTATATACTATGAATCTAGCTAGACCTATGATTAGTATTTACCCTTTCTAAGAGTTTTGATAAACTAATATGTCCCAAATTGGTGTTAGTGATTTGAGTAACATTTAAATATAAATTAAATTAGGGGGTGACCCCCTTAAATTTGTAATTCATGTCACATTTTTTATTTGTATTTATTAACATATGCATATGAAGATGACAAATCTGGTAAACAATAATGCTTCTAGGAGAAGGTAGAAATTTACATATGTTAGATAGGTGTTGGAGTTTATGAGATGCTAAATATATGGTGGGTTTTGGTGGGTTTTTGTAAGTTGGTTGAATCTAATGGGATTTTAGTATAAATTTAGGTTCTAGTGTCTATCTAGAAGTCAATAAAGTTTGATGATTGTTATGTAAGGCTTGGTTTCCCAAATATTATTGGCAGTTATACAGGGTCTATGGGTTGTTGATAATAGTGTATAATCTAAAATATGTTGAGTATAGGGTGTAAAATGATGGTTTTCTAGTATGTTAGTAGAGTCATATGGATTGATAATTAGGTTATGAAGTCTCTAAGCTAATTGCATTGGGTAGAAACTAATGAGGTGTCAATTAGATGTAGGATTCATCGATCTAAAGATCAAGGGTGAAAACACCATGAATAAGTAACATGTGGATAAAAACCCTATAAATTCTAAAAAACCCTATTATAACACAAAAATACTACAAAATATGTGTCCTAAATGAGAAAAATGGTTAAATAGATTGAAAATGAAAGGTTAAAGAGGTGAAGTGATAAGAAAATGAAGGATAAATATTAATTAGTGGAGGGAAAAAATACATGGATGCATAGTCATTAGACCTAATAATGGTGAGATTTGGGGGTTATCAATTAGTCATCAAGTTTTGATAACTACTTGACTGTCATTGGGTTTTAACTTGCCTTTAACAAATGACAAAGTGTTCTAAATTCTTGGTTCCTTGTTAAAACCCAAAAAATCTCAACTCACTCACTATTACAAGCACAAATTACACTTTTACAACTCTTTAATTGACTAAAATTTATCAAATTCAAAGAATCACACCTAGGGTATCCAAATTTTCACCTAGACTCAAATTTGGGTACAACAGCTAGCTCTAACTAAAGACTTATATTACAAAAGAAAAACTATGAACTTTATAAACTCAAGTTATGCATATATGTGCTTAAGTCCATTAGGTTATGGATTCTTTATTACACTCAAATAGACTTTTTATAATTATTCCTTGACCAAATATGGGAGAAAGAGAGAAAACTAAGAAGGGAAAACATAACTGAAATGAAAAAAAATCCAATACAAGAAATGAAATATAACAAAAATCATAAACTCACCTATGTACATGGTCTATGACAACCAAAAATTACTACTTAAAAATATTTGGATACTACCCACTATAATAAAATAGGAGATGGGTTCTATTGAGATAAGATAAATAGTACATATTATTCCCACAAAGGTGTCAAATTTTGAAAGGACCCTTACATAAGCAATCAAAATTTTCATGATTGCCCTTTGGCTCCCTTCCTTTATCCTAAAGGGGGATGATATCAATGATATATAAATCCATTATTTTTTATTTCTTTTCAAAATTACACTTTTACATTTCTATGATTTTCTTTAATTTGATTAATTACTCCAATTCTCTCTTTTTCTAGTTTATTTAGATACATGATCCTCTTATCAAAATAATATATGAAATTTTGATCTTTGATTGCCTTATCTAGTTGAAGAGTTCGTAAACTCCATGAAATAGGAAATGTGGCATCAATACAATACATAAACTAAAAAGGTGGCATTCCAATATATCTTTTTAGAGTGATGTAATCATCCCAAAATGCATAATATAACTTATTGTGCTAATTTTGTTGATTTGCATCAATGAATTTTTGAATGATAGTTATAATATTCTTTTTATTCAACTCTACCTAGCCATTACATTACATATAGTAGTCAAAATAATGAGATAAGGATATCCCATATTTGTATAATAATCTAACCATTTAAAAAATAATAAAAATTGGAAGAATTATCTATAAATATCTTTTGTGGGAAACCATATCTGACCAAAACATTTTCCTTGATGAAGTTACATAACACTTCCAAAGTGGTATGCCTAACATAGATAGATTATACCCATTTTATGAAATAATAAATTGTAGTAATAAAATGGGTGTGACATACACTATAATGAAGATTGATAATGGTGATGAATTCAAGATCCCATTATTGAAAAGGTTCCTCAATCATGACTAGTTTTAAAGGCACTACTGTGAGTTTTGGTCTACCCACCAAGTTTCACAATTTGAAACCCACTCCTAAGTATCCTTTAAGGGGTAATCAAGTAGTAATTAGTTATTAGTATCTTATGTGACATAACATGAGATAAAAAGTGACAACCACATGCCTTGTTATGAAATGCTTCTAGAAATCTTTTCTACCATTCTTTGTCAATGCATCTCAAGAAAAAGGCCACCAATCCCTCTCTTGAAAAGAGTATTATCCCATTTAACATACTTGGTAGCTCTTAGATTTATTTACATATTCTCTTTAAAAATAATATTATCAAGTAACTCTATATATTTGAGGAATTATTCCATGTTCACTTACTATTCATCAATGCAACCAATGAAAAGGACTAGGGCTAACTCATCATGCACATCATATATTTGTGGTTTATCGAGGTCATCATTATTAGACCCATTTTCAGCTATCAACTGACAAAATCCATGTCCTTGAAAAATATTATTCATATTAATATCTAATTTATACTCTTTAACCTTTTTCATTCATCCTCATCTTCTTGATCCAAGATTTTATTGTGTCAAGAAAGACTTAACTATTATATTCAATATTATTATGATGGTGTATGAGTTTAATATATAATATTTTAATTACTTGACTACCTTGACTACCACATAAGCATGATTTTAAATTGAGGGGAATTCAAGATAATTATTCTTCAAACCATAATTCCTGAAGGTTATGGGTGATTTTATTCCTTCATTATTTTTATGTATTAGGGTCACTGATAAAGTGTGCTCTAATAGATCACAATACTTATAAAATCCTTGTTGAAATCAGGGAATACTAATGTTAGTGATTTGGTAATAGAATTTTTATTTATTTAAAGTATCCATTCCCTTACTCCACTTAATATTGTATTTGCCTTTCATAATTTCTACAATATTCTTAGTGATCTCAACAAAATCAGGTACAAATCTCCTCAAGAAATTCACTCTACCAAAGAAGTGAACACCTAGTTTTCTAGTGGGAAAAGTTAGATTTTTGATGGATTGAACCCTATTTAGATCAATATTTTTTCCTTATTTTGACACAATGTGGCCAATACATTTCCATATATTTATCCCAAACATAATTTTTGGGGGATTCAATGAGATTTCATGAGCTCTGTACTTTTCAAATGCTTTTACCAGGTGATCATAATGGCCTTCTCACCTCTTTCAAAAGATGGTTATTCATCTAGATAACACTATGATATTATTTTTGTGATCATGGAATTCTTAATCCATTTCCCTTTTAAAATTATCCCCAGATTCATTCTTCTGTAGGCAAAAGGTTCCTAAAGGCATTGCAAATGCAGTATTATTTTGATATTCAATTGTAACCTTAACTTGATTATAACCTAAAAATCCATCGAGCATGGAGATCATCTCTGATCCTATAATATATTGAAATATTTGATCCATATTTGGTAAAGGTTAATTATATTATATATACACCTGATTAAGATTATTGAAATAAACACATATTCATATTTCAACAATTTTTTTACGAATGGGCACAATATTAACTACCCATGTGGAATGATGAATAGGGTAGATAATATGCATGTCAATCATATTTTATATCTTAACATGGATATTTTTAAAAAAAATTAGATCATAATGCCTTTTTTATGCCTATAAGGAGACGTATATGGTTTTAAAGGTATGATATGCTTCATCTTTTTATGCATGAAGGGTTTGATATCATCATAACTCCAAACAAAGACATATTTTTATAACATGAAGAGATTTATGAACCTATGTCTCTCGTCATTAAACAAAAATTTCCCAATTTTGGTGTATTTAGGTTCTTTAAAAGTACCAATATTTACATTTTCATACTTAGAAGATTTAACCATTTATCAATGAACTTCTCCTTTGGTATACCTATCATGTTTTTCAAATAGATATTTGAGAAAACCCAAACCTTTAAAAGTCTTATTTCCTTTCAAATGTATCACCCATTCATACTCACTTCCATCCCATTTTTTTGATCATTTAGTAGCCTTGGTTGATCAGATTTCAATAATATCATCTTCATCATCTTCAACATGTAAATCCCTGTATGTGTAAGTGATACCCTTATAGTACTAATTTTTGAAATTATCTACCTTTCAAGGAAGTCTATTATTTTCTCATCACTAATGAAAATCTACCAATGTTTCTATATGATTAGGCACTCTAAACATAAACATTATTTCAATGGTGTATTTTTCTCTATCTACACCAGGAGGAGGAATCATTAGTAAATCAAAAACATCAATTGCATCTACTTTTACATTCTCATCTCTTGTAAAAACTATGATTGAGAATGCTTTGAATGTCTCAATTTAGTCCCACACATTATTATTTTAATGCCTCAAGTGATTATTTTTCACTTGATACTAGTTATTTGTTTATTTTACCATGAGTTTGGAATCATCTCATGCCTTCAAGTTTTTTATTCCCATATCTTCATCAATATACATCCCTAGAATAAAATATTCATATTTAATAATGTTATTCATACATTCAAACTATAACTTGTAAGAGTAAGGAAAATCTTCTTTATTTAGCAAAATAAGGATAATTCTAGGTCTAGCACTAAATAAAGTGTAGCTACTATCAAATTCAAGATTCCAGACATCATTAGAATCACCTTTAATAAAAAATTTATACATCCATTATTCCTTATTTAATCATCATGTAATTCCCTAGGCCCACATCTTCATAAATAATATCATCGCATGGATCATCTAACTTACATAGTGTGAGTTTAGCCTTTGATTTAAGTTTTATCTCATGTTTGACTCCTATTAACCAATTTTAACCCCTAGTTCCAAATGGTCAACCCTTATAGGTTGAAAAAATTTCATAGGGTTATTCAAGCTTGTATATAGTTGATAAGGTATTGTAATGGTCTTATAATGTCTTCAAAATGGTCAAATATGTCCTTCTTTAGCATTGATTAAGATTGGGTCTCTTGTGTACTTGTATATTCCTAAGAGTCATCCATGAGTTAATGTATTATCACATGTGCTCAAGGTTTAACATGGTTATGATTCATTATATAATTTATTTAATGTGTATTTAAATTTATATTGTCATGTATTAACACTTTATTATGTTGTTATGCATCACAAAGACATTTACATCACCTTTCTAGGCCAAAGTTGATAAATTATACATACCATTTTCAAGGAAAAATATTTAAATAAGTGTTTTAACTTTCTTGATTTTAGATAAGGGTCAAGGATGGTCATATTTTTATTAAATTATAGTTCAATGCCTAAATTGAGAAAAATACTCCTTTGTAGGAAGTTATGGGTAGTTGTACAGACTTGAAAGATCTATTTGCAAGTGAAAATGGTTTAGATGAGTCTCTTTAGATTCCAAAAGTCATATTCATGTTTATGATCAATTTTCAAGTCTCATAGGTGAAAATAACCCTCTCTCTCCTCCATCACTCCCTTCACAAGCTCATAAAAGCAAAATTCAAATGCATGGTATGGCTAGGAGAGAGAAAGTTGGAGGCTAAAATTTTGCATAATGTTAGGGGTCTTAGTAAGATTAAATTTTTTGGATTTTTTTTTATATTCATCCCCTCTCTTTTATGAATAATCATTAATAATGCAAGGAGGTCATTATGTCTTGCTCATCTAAGTAGGGTTTAGTTTTGCTCTTATTTCTTCACTTCAAAGTTTGATGGAAGATAATGGATTTTTTGGGATGTTTTAAAAAATAAAATTACTCATTTAAATGTTTTTTTCATCAATAAACTCAACATCATGAGGTGTATTCAATAAGGAGAAAATTATCTCAGGTGAATGGAACATATCACCCTAATGTAAGTGTTTTAGTTAGATTGAAATATTGTCACTCTCAAAATTTTATAGTTCATGTAAAACCCCTCAATATTCAATTATTCATGTTCCCTCTCCTTGATAATTATCTATTTATAGATAGTCCTTTAAGAGATGTCATGTTCTTGTCCTTTGGAAGCATGACATAGTGCATTAATAGTCTTCTACATGCACAATTTCCAAATTTGGATAAAATGGAAATGAGAAATAAATTATATCATGGGATCACTTTTTAACATTTTGGAATCTCAATTCAATGATAATGAGACTCAAATACACTCTATAAAAAGAACTTGGATAAGTTTTGTCTAGCCACAGGTTACAAACCTATAGGTAGACATTTATAGACTATAGGCCTCATATTCAAGATGATCAAATCCATGGAAAGACATGGTATATCCCCCACACACTTAGTTTGCCTTAATACACCTCTCTATTAATCATCAAAAACATGAATACCTATACTCCAACTTTTAGGCATAGGACTTGTATATGAGTAGACCTCATCCATAGGCCTGTATATATAAAATGATAAATTTGAGATTATATGGTGATAATTAGAATATATAAAAAAATTTTAATTATATTATAATAATTTTATAAGAGTTTATATAATTTTTAAGTATTAAGACTCAAGAGTCTATCTAAGCAAAAAGGGTAGACTTACATATTACAAACTTGTAGGTCCTCATTTGAATAAAAGGTCAATTATCATGAGAAGAAATATGGGTGTATAAAAATGATTAAATATAATTATGATATAATACATAAAAATTAATACACATAAACCATTTTAAATCCAAAATAAAGTTAAGTTGACTGGGTCTACAGACTTAATACTCTACATAGACCTGTGCACAAAGGTAAGAGGAAAAGTTTGTAAAATGATAAAATAAAAAAAAGGTTAATTAAACTTGTAGAGTATTGAGAGGTAACTTACATGAATTTTGAATAATTTAAAGGTGTCAATGATATATTTTATAAATCCAAGTTCAATACTCAATGCTAAAACTTTTCCTAATAGTCACCTATAGCCATCTCTTGAGTGAGCATGAAACACATGAATGGTCATTTTGAAGATATACAGTTATTGAAAATGTGTTAGAGTTTTAAGGAAGGTAATTATTTATCAATACAGTATCAAAAATTTCTTTAATTCATAGGGATTTTTTTTTAAACTCTAAACATAGTCAAGACCCTAAGTAGCCACATACAGCCATGTATTAGACATGTAAAAGGAGAAAGTGTGTGCTTATAGAAATATGAGTTTTGGGGAAGTTGAAAACATTAAAGATAACATATTGGCATCTTAAACAATGTATTAAATATTAATAAATATTAAATAATATGTAATATATGTCCCAAACCCCAAGAACATAGTCAAATTTTGTGACCACCTACAGGTTGATCTAGGCAACTCAAGTTGGTTTCAGTTTTAAAGAAAAGATAAAGTGTACATAAGGAGCATTTGATTTTATCTCATGTGGAAATACAAGTGAAATTTTTCATTATATATTAAAGGAAACATGAAATAATGACCAAATAGACTAGTCAAAATAAAGTCCATTTAAACCCTACAAATAACTAATTTAATACCTACAGGTCTGCCTAGTCAATTGTAAGATATTGTTTGTTTTTAAAGATAAATGGTATATTAAAGGAATTAAATAATATTTTAATGACTCTATAATTAATTATTACTTATATAAAACCTTTAGAGGAAAAAAAATTAATGTCAAAGCCTACAAGTCTATTTGGGCTTGTAGAGCCTAAGTCCAAATACATAGGCCTATATAAATAGTTGTGATAAAAGTGGAATGTTGGGGGTAAAGTAAGAATATAAATAAATTTTTAAGTGTGATATATTATCATATAACATATAAGGACATCCAAAATAAGAGTAAGATAATAAAATGATCAATTTGGTTTATAATATTACATCAAGCTCTTTAGGTGCAAGACTATAGTCTAGAACCAAACTTTATCTTGCTTGGTAAGACCATGAACCTGTGAATGGGATAAAATGGATTTCAAATATGGTGTCTATGTCCATAAAATACAAACTTTTGGAATTATTTTTAAAGTTAGGCCTTCAACCTTCATGAACAATTCCTAAGAACTCAAACCACTCTCCAATGGCCTATTTACAACCTAAAAGCCAAATTATTTCACTTTTATCTGTATGAAAATGATGCATGGGATCATGTGATTTTAGGTAAGTTTTATGGTTCTAATTAACTTTAAAATTGTGGCATTGGTTTAGGGATTAAGGGACTAGGGTTTATGAGCAATCCTTAAGAGTCTAAGTCACTCTAAACCCTCTTAAAACCCTAGTAAGGACATGATGTGAGAGAATAGCCTCCAAAGTGAATAAAATTAATTTAAATTATTATGAAACTTATGAAACATTTTTTAACACTTTAATTAGATTCTCACCATGTACTTTGTACTTGAAACTACATGGACTGTAATTAATGTTATGTTTTATAAGGATTTAAGGTGAAATGTAGGGTTTTGAATAGTTTAACACTTGAGAACTATTGTAATATATTATTTTGGTTGTATTACACATATTAAATCCTAAAAAACCATAAAATATGCCTTGGACATGCTCAAACAAACCTAGTTTAGAAGGGCAGTCTGAAATAGGCTTAAAAAGGACTTTTGGGATCATTTCATGGTTCTCACATTTAAACAAGGTATCAGGACCTAAAATTTAGCATGGAGGTTAGTGATATTCTATGGAAAGTGAATTACATACTTTTTTTGGTTTCAAACATTTTTGAGTGACTACAAAAACTTAGTCTTTTAGGCAAAGAGGCTTAATTGAGGCCTAATTGGGAGAGGAGAATAGCAAACAAAATATACTTCCACTCACTCTCAAGATTTGAAATTTTTCATGTAGTTGTAAATCCATACTAGGTCCTCAAATATTTACTCATTTGTTCATTACCATATATAATATTCCCTACACAAGGAGGTTTATAGGTTTTTGTGGCTACAAGGAATTGAGGCCAAATGAGAGCTTGAGGAGAAAAATGAAGTCTTAAGGGTTAATTCCATGAACCTAAAAGAATTCATTCATGTATAATAAGGTATATGAATGTATTTAATGGAAATAGAGTGTCTTTATGAAGTTAAAATCAATTTTTGAGCCATTTAGAGGGGGTTAGGCATAGTGGATGAAGGAGTTTCTTGACACCTAAGGAGTTATATGATGATTGCCCATGAAATGTTAGAGAAAGGGAGTTTCAAAATGTGTGATAAGTTTCAAAGATAATGTCTAAAGGTATTCATGGTTATTTTATTATTAATAAGTCCATTTATCACTCCTCACATGCAAATAAGTCCATTTATTTCTCTCCTCTTCATTTATCTATATAAGCTACCTTTTTTGGCATTATATGAGATCCACATTTGGTATGGTGAATCCCTTATAATTTTAATATTAGTTTTACCTTTGGAGTAAATATTTCAATTTGGTTTTAAATTTCTCAAATTCTTGCATAAGTATGTGAAGTAGTTTGTTTTTTATTGACAAGTGATAGTGTATACACCTAAAATTACTTGCCTCATTATCATCGATAATATTCCTATTAATCGATGTTAATTATAATAATCCCATCTATTCTAATTCATCCCACTAATTAATCCCCCATTTTTAGCCATTTATTCAATATCCCCCTTTAATAATTCTCCATTTTATTATCCTTGTTCTAATCCCATCCCTTCATTAATTCTATCTTAATCCCTATTATTCTAATCTAATCTTAGTTATCCATTATATGGGATTTAAAAGTCCCATAACCCCACCTAACCACCTACTAACCTACTTCCTAGGTATTAATGTTGTCACTTGTATTTTCACCCCTTGATGATATGTCTCAACTCTTCTCATCCAAGTATCACAATGGAAAAATCTCACTTGTTGTGGGTAATCAATTGGTGAGATGAATCTCTAGAAGGGCTAGTTCCCTTGATGCACTCTTTGAAGCACTCTCTCACTTATAAAATTTGTATGAAAAGGGGTAATATTAAAAACTTATAAAGCTAAACTATGATTCACTAATATTTAATTTCCTCTTATTGACTAAACTTACACTACTTAGAGAAAATCAAAGCTTCTTTCACACATAACTCATAACTCAAGATAGATTGTTACATCAATATTTCATATTCTAGGTTCAAGAGGTATATTTGATGTTTAAGATGGATAATGAATTATCATTTGAATAATACAATAATAAACCAATTATTAAACTCTCATAAATTAATAAATAACACTAATAAATACCTGTAACAATTACTCTTATGCATACTTGGTGGATAATCAAAGATAACATGCTAGAAAAGACCATCTTTTACTAAACAAGATCAACAAAATTTGGAACCAAAATCAATTATACAGCATGTAAGTAAGAAAATTCATTTTTTATTATTTCAATATACATTTAAATATAAAATTGGCTAGGGTTTCACCATTAACCAATAGAGGCTACTCAAAAGAGCCCAAAAAGTCACTACTTATAGCATTTGTGAAAGGGGCAAGACAAGGGAAGTTAAAAGGTCACTTGGACACTTTTAAAGCTGAGAAAATAGGTTAAATATTATTTATAATAATATATGAAAATTAAAATGAAAGGTTAGGAAGTAAAAGTGTCCATGTAAGCCATCAAACTCTTGGAAAGTGGCATGAAATTCCTTGTGTTGGCTCAAAACTGCCATCATCATTCACACCTATTTAGGGGTAGATATAATGATTTGACTAAGAGGGAAGGATTGCATACATGATTCCCCATGCATTTTTTTTATTCCTAATCATCTAAAAACTTCTATAAATGAGCCATCACCATCTATAGTCTAAGAAAACTCCTCTTCCACACACCTTGCACACTTTCCTTCCAAAAAGGCATTATTTTTCCATGAAAATTCATACAAGGGAATGTATTAAACTTTTAAATACTCCCCATTTCCTTAGAGGCATAAATTACACCTTAAAAATACTTCCACTTGAAGTTTTCAACCTTCTCTCTATCATGTTCATTATGCCAATTTTCACTGGATGAGATGAGAGCTCTAGTAGGCACACTTATGAGTTTTGGTGAATTATTAAATTTACATGTGGATTTATCTTAATTCTCTATCTTCCTCCCAAATTTGATTTTATCTCTTGAAACCTCCTATAACCTAAACAATACACAACATAGTCAAGAAAAGTAGTTTTATACCCTATACATATGGATTCCATACAAATCATCCTAATTTTAGGGATCATGGCTGAGTATTATACATCCTCCAATAATCATTATAGGCAAACTATTCCATTTTGGCAGCTTTCCAACTTCATTTCCTTCATCAGGTCACTTTCAAGGGTTTAGTAGGGTTTTAGGTCCATTTTGTCCTTAAGCTTTGTTCATAAATCCCTGACATTATAATTGCCAAAAAAATCAACAAACATTATGTTAAGGACCCCTTATAACCTCTCCAAACTCCTTCGATCCCAATGTAAATTTCCAAGGGAGATATGAGAACTTAAAGTTGGTCTATCGATCTTGATTCTTCATTTATATAGGCCTAATGTGTTTTAAAGTCCAAAATTGACTTTTATATGGCTTAACCTATATCCCAATATCTAATATATATCTAAATTCATCCCATTAACATGTTTTAATCATCTATAAAATGCACCAAGAGCTAGAAGTGAAATTGGACCCCCAATTGGCTCTAGGTCACTTCAAGGCCTAATAGGTTTAGCATGCACCCTACTAGTTTTTAATATTTATACTAATATCTCATTGTTTTTCTACTGTCTCATTATTTTTAATACCTCATTAAATCTCAAAAATTCATCACACAAATTCCCAAGAACTCCTCATTCTTTCTTCTCATTCACCAGTTAGGCCTAGTTGTAGCTTGCTTCGTTGAGTTGGATGTAAGAGTGTATTGACCATTTTGAGATTTATGATCTTTATTTAGTGTTAAATATAATCCATTAACTTTCCATACACCTAAAAATATGTTTATTTAAGTTCCTAAAGCTTTCTATCAAGTTTGTTACCCATTTTGGCTTCATTTACTCGTCTTGCCAAAACCTTGATTTTCCTGAGTGCCTGACCTCTGAGATAAAATAGTGAGATATATCCTTCCTATTAAATGAAAATTTAAGGTTTTATAATTTTTATTATAACATAATCAATATTTTTACCAAAGGTATAATTTAGACTCTCCCATTTAGGCACCTAACCAACTCAATTTGCCCAAAAAAGGCCTCCAAAAAGGACTATTTTTTGCATTTTTCACTTCCACGTAAGAATGACCTCTCCAAGATAAATCCTATGTGCTTAAGTTTCTTAAAAAAATTATCCACCTTAAATTCATTCTCAATAATATTTAAATTCACCCAAAACCACTCTTCTCCTTTAGATTCCTCATTCTTACCCATTGAGCAACATGAGTCCCTTAGTGCAACTATATGGACTATCATCTTTAGGCTAGTATGAAGAGTAGATGATCAACTTGAAAGGAGTATTTAATATTTTTAAAACACATTATTTACCTATCATGAATAATTCTCAATCTTTTTTCATATCTCCTTTCTCTTCCTTAGCATACTCATCTCTTTACCTTCATTAAGACTAAGCACTCAGTTGTAGGTGCATACAGGACCTTAAGGAGTCTATGTAAGCTTATTTTACAAGTTAAAAAGCTTATGGATACCAAAATTGTCTTAATTAAGGTTATAATAGTTTTTTTTCATCATTTAAACTCTCCCTATACCTTTTACATTCACCTTAAGCTCATAAAATAGATTTCTCTCTCTTGACTATGATACCTTGCCTCTTTCATTCTTGTAGGTGCATATTTCTTTAATAGAACATTGATCATGATATGTAGAGACCCTTATTGAATATTCAAGGTCACCTAGTATATTATTTTACCTATATTCACATTATATGATCTAAATCATCACCAAGACACCCTATCTAGGTCACTATCTACCTACTCAGTTGTAGGTGCTCATTTTCCTTTGAAGGAACACATATAGGTGTTCATGAGGCTTAAACACCACATATAAACATCATCCTAGTGATATTAATGATCATTTATACACCATTAAATTAATAGGACCATGCCAACATGATTTTATGTTTCATTTACAACCTTAGGATGTCAATGGTTACTTACAAATGAATTCTTATAAATATGAATGCAGGGTTTTAGTGCTTTAAAAGGCATCTTTAGGACCTCCAACTTCTATATTCAAATAAATTTATGGCCTAAAACTTTTTCACATCTATTTTCCATGATAGAGGCTACAACGTTTACCTATCTATATGTTCCAAAAAAAATTTAAACCTTGTTATAGTGTATTTATAAAATTTCGTGGATCTCTATTTTTACTTTTTAGGGAAAATGTCCCTAAGTTTAGTAATCTTGTGCTTAGAGGTAGTTTACACCTTCTCCTACCCATTTTATGCTTCAAATAGGTCTAAATTTATTTTTACATCATTCCATAATCTAAAATAATGTTTTACCATGTTTCAAATTCTCCATACAAGGACTCCAAAGTTTTATGGTACCACCTATAGGTGGGCATTTACATATACAAGTAGTGGGTATAAACCTTGGATAGTGAGAAAAAAAATATGTTGGTGATCAACTCAAAACCCTTACCAAGTGTTCAAATTTACTCCTATAAATATTAAAATATTGAAACACCTATCCAACTTTCCATCCCAGCATGATGTCATTAAGGAGACTCTTGTAGGTGTGTATGAGTTGTATGTAGGTAGTGAACATGGAATGGAGCAAAATATATGAATGAATGGCCTCATGAACAACTAAAAATAATTTTAAATCACTTTAATTCATGATTTTCATTAATTATATATTAATATAAGCTCCAAAACATCCATTCCAATGTGAAAACCTCTTGCAAACACCTATTACAAAGCAAACAGGGATAGCTAGTGATTAGTTAGTGTGATGCATGAGATTTCAACCAACCTTGTATTTATTAAAATATACAAATGAAATATCATTATCTCTTGATTATTTTAAAAAATTGATACACATTCATTAAAATTTCATGAACAAGATAAATAAGCTCTATACATGTGACTGCAAGTGGGATTGAGTGAAGAGTTGACTATGAGGAATGATAAGACTAAAAATTAATCAAAGCATGGTATAATAAAACCAAACATGTAAATAGGTGATAATATGGCCTAGATACCAATGGAATTCCATACTATATTCACATGATAACTCTATAGAAGACTAACATTTTGCAACAAAGAAGAACTTGACTAAAATTTCATAATGTAACACCTTCCTGCAATATGAGATAACTTACTCATAAAAACACCATGAAACATGAAACCAAGTATGAATATAATTTTATAATAGATCCAACATCATATTGATTCAACATGACCAATTTTATTATACAGACCTATCCAAAATATAGCAAAACCTATAGGGTGTAAGAAATAGTGAGCAAAAAAATAGTCAACTTGTTAGAGATGGGTCATAAATCATGGTTGATAAATATTAAAAATATTATTATGTAAATGGATATCTCTATGTTTAATACCACCTCCTAAATTTTTTTTACCTGAAACCTCCTCAACTGATCGTATCAATCATAAACCTATTGATCACTTTTATGTGTCTAGAAGGGTAAATAAGGATTATAATGATTTTGGCTCAAAAATGGCACTTCCAAAGTATTTCAAGCACTAAGATGAGTTTTATGAATATGAAGAGACATTACATAACCTTCTCCCATGTGTCACCTTCCCTCATGACTCATACAAGTGCTAAAATCCACTTTTTTAGTTGGTTTCTTGATTTTCAATTAGATAACCTAAAATATTTAGATGGGACTGACATTATTGATAGGTAATATAACTTATTATATGTTTGAAAGGAAATTAGGACATTTATACACCTTTAAAATTGTGTCACTTGCATTTATGACCCCTAAAAGGCTTCTAAATGACTCAAAGTGACATATAGACTTATTAGACCATGACTAAGGCTAATGAGGCATTGAATAGTATAAAATTGACTATAACATTCCCTATGATAAATTATTAGACCCCTAAAACATATAAAAAACCATGTTTTTACCTATAGGGGTCCAAATTTGAAGTTGAAGTCAAATTTGGTCAATAAAATAGTGACTCATAGGGGTAGTATGTCTACTATACTAAAGATCAATAGCATTATCTATCCATGGGATAAGGGATTAAATTAATTCATTAATACAACTAGTATTTAATTTCTTAAAACACACACCAATTAAACACAAAACAAAGCAAGACACCAACAATACTCACACATGTGCATAAGCACTTAAGGAAATTAAGAAAAATAGTAGCTATGTATAAGGATAGAGGAGAACCTTAGTAGAAATATTTAATATATATCTTATTAATTGGGATATGAGTCTCCTCTCCATCCAACCTTGAGAGTTGGAAAGCATTGTGTTGCTTATATTGAGTGATGACATAAGGGCCACTCCATAAAGCATCAAACTTTGTATGTTTTCTAGTATTAGCCCTTTCTTCATCCCACTTTAGAATAATGTCCCCCTCTTGGAATCTTCTTGTCATAGATTTACTATCAAATTATCTCTTTGTTTGATCTTGGTGATCTCTCATATTTTGCATAGCTTGATCCCTTATTTCTTAAATCTCCATCAATTCACATAATCTAACTTCCATGCTTTCATTTTCCATTAGCTCTAGCTGGTAAGTGAGATCCAAGGCTAGTAATCAAGTGAAATAGGTAATATGTACTCTCTCCCATAAACAATTGTATAAGGTTAGTTTCTAATGGCTCTCTTGGGGGTGATTCTATCAACCCAAAAAGGTGTCTTCAATTTGGAATGCCAAGTTCTTTGGTTTTCCTCCATTGTCCTCTTAATAATCTTGATTATATGTTTATTAGTGGACTCAGCTAGTCCATTCCCTTGTGGATAATAGTTAGAGGAAGTACTAAGATAAATACCATGTTTCAAATCCCACTCACTTGTCCTCATTCCAAGGAAAGCTAATGCATTATCTAAAATTATTATTGAAGGAGCCCCAAATCTTGTCACTATGCCTTCTTAAAAGTTGAAAACTAAACTTTCATTTTCTTCCTTGAGATCTAAAACCTCCACCAATTTTTTAAATTAATCTATGGTAGTCAACACCCACTTGTGACCAATACTAGATGGTGGGTTGATTAAGCCTATGAAATCTAGACCCCATTGCATAAAGGGTTGGTCTATTTATATTGGATGAAGAGGTAAGGTTGAAATATTTTGCTTCCCATCAAAGAGGGAAAATTTATGACATTTCCTTACCCAAGCATGGGTATTTTTAAACAAACTAGGCCAAAATAGCCAACTCTCATAATCCTAATAGTTATGGTTCTTGAATCAAAGTGGCCACTAGTTGGTCCATCATGAAACTCAAATAATATCTTTTAAACCTGATCTAATTCAACACATCTTAATATTACACCTAATAATTCCTTATTAAACAATACTCCATCAATAGGCACATAAGTAATAGATTGTAATTTGAAGTACCTTATTTTATCTCTATCTAGGCCTTGTGAAAACTCACTGGTTTGAAGAAAAGTGATCATTTCTTATGTCCAACTCCTCATTGATAAATATTAAACTATCATAGGATCATCTTTAAGGATTAAAATAGCTTCCTTTTATTCCTTCAATTTTGAACCAAGGTGCTCACATAATCCCTTCCCTTTCACTAGCTTGGTTGTCTTGATTTCTACATCATACTCTATTAATTTTGTAATCTAACCAGCCCTTTTTTCATTCAAATATCTACTCAAAAGGAAGTATTTGACACTATGATTAGGTACCAATATATGACTCTTTTTATTAGATAACATATGCCTAAACTTATTTAGACTTATAAGAACTGAAAGTACTTTCTTCTCTACATAATTGTATCTTACCTCATATCCTTCCAATCCTTGACTAAAGAAGGCAATGGGTTACTCCAATTTTTCTTCATCTGATTTAATGAGAATGGTAGAGATTAATTATTCATTTCCAAAGGTATACAAGTTTAATTCTTTTGAGAAATCAAGACTTGAAAGAGTTAGAGCCTAAGCAATAGCTTTCTTGATCTCTTCAAAACTTTCCCTCCTTATGCAAGTAAACACTTCATCCTTCCTTAGTATAGAGGTTAGAGGATTGACTAAGTTATAAAAATCAAGAATAAACCTCCTTATGAAATTTATTTTTCCAAATAAACTTTTTAAACTTTTCTTGTGTTTGGGCAAAGTCAATGCCAAGATTGCACTTACCCTTTCAAGATCTATGGATATGCCTTTCTTTGAAATAATGTGTCCCAAGAGTTTGCCTTCATGGATATAGAACACACACTTCTTTGGATTGAGAGAGATTAAAAACTCTCTACATATCTAAAAAATATTCCTAAGATGATTCAAGTGATCCTTTCCATCCTTAGAGAAAATTGTGATATCATCAAGATACACCAACACTATATCATTTATTAGACCTTGAAAATCCATATCCATTACATGTTGAAAGGTTTCACTAGCATTAGAAAAACTAAAATTAATTTTCCTATAATCATATGTGCCCCATTTAGTGGTAAATTTTGTCTTGTAATGATCTCCTTCTTTCACCAATATCTAATTATACCCTGAATATCCATCAAGGAGTGAAAACCTTTCACTACCTGCCACAACTTACAAAATCTACTCCATAGAAGGAAGAAGATAATTATCCTTCAAGGAAACTCTAATAAAATATATAAATTTAACACATACCCTAATCTCCCCATTCTTCTTCCTTATTGGGACTAAGTTTTCCAACCAAGATGAATGCTTAATAGGAAAAATTATCTTAGACTCAATCAAATTTGTAAGCTCCTTCCTCATAAGAGGCTCAATCTTAGGATTAATTGGCCTTTGATTTTGCTTTCTATGCTTAGCATTCTCATCTATCTCTATGGTATTCTGAGCTAATTTTGGATCAAAGCCTTTTAAATCATTATATTCCCATGCAAAAACATCAAAAATTCCTTGCATAATTCAATGACATCATGTCTTTCTTCTCTAGTGCATACCTTCCCAAGAGCAAGCAACTTATCTTTGAATATTTTTACTCTTCCATAGTTTTATTGCTTAGTATACATGCTTACCTTTTCCTTCTTCAACTGATCATCATCATTGAAGATAATATCAAGTGTGATTAAGCCCTAGGGATCTTGTTTGTCTTCAACTGTACAATTTACCCTCCATATTGTTGTTATAGTTTAGACTGATTCTTTAAGGAAAACTCAACCTCCTCTTGTATAAAAATAGGTATTTCTTAGTCACTATCAAACACTTGACAATTAGTGACAGTATCAAATATAGAGGGCCTTAAAATCACTTTGAGATGAGGATGTTTTTTGTCCTCTCTTATCCCCTTTGAAACATCAAACTAAACTCTAATTGCTGCCAACCTATCAGCATTTTTTTATCCTCTCTTAGTACAAATTGAATGTTGAAAGCTTGGAAATCTTCCATAATATCCCACACTATGATTATAGGACTTAAGAAAGGTGTTCTTAGTCATATTTTTACCTCTCACTTGATTCACAATCAAGTCACTATCACCATAAACTTGTAACTCTTTCACACCTCTCTTTCTAGCCCACTCAAGGCCATGAATGAGGGCCTCATATTCTGCCACATTACAAGTACAACTAAAGTGAAATCTGAAAGTATATTAATACCTTTCCTTGGATGGAGCAACTAGCATTACTCCAACACCTAATCCAACCTTGTTTCTTGCTCTAGCAAAGAATAGCTACCATAAACCATCCATACTCTCATTTGGCTTCATACAATTTAGCATGAAAGAGCCTTATTAATGAAAACAATACACTCTAAGACCAAATTCCTCTATGAATTTATAATGATCATGTTCATAGTGTTCATCTCCCCATTCATCCAAATATAAATCAAAGACTCCTTCAAGATAAGTTGGAGATTAATCTATGTGAAGTTCTTCCTCATCAAGAATAGAATAATTGGCATTTAAAACCTTAGGTATGTAGGGCTCTAAACTATTGTGATGAATAGGTGTTGATTCAATCTTTACCTATATACCATACTTTATACTAAAAACTGTATATAACTAATTTGCTACCAAGTATCCACCTATCTTGGTTATAAATTCTCTTGAAAAAAAAAGAGCAAAGTATGGGGGTAAATATACAACAACCACATCATGAGGAATGGAAAAATTAGGAAAATCATGTAAAATCAAATTCAAATCTTTGACTACTACCAAGGTCTTTGTTGTTGATCCATCTAATTATAGAACTCCTATAACCATTAGTTCATACTTGAGGCTTAGTTTATCTGCTATTGACTTGGGCATAAATAAAGTACTAGCCCTACTATGTATGATATAATTGTGAACCAAACAATCATCAATGATCAATGATAGATAAAAATGAGGATTCTTATAATTTTTCTTCACTTGTCCATCAATGGGCTGAGTTTCATTCACTAAAACAAAATTTTCAATCTTAGTTGATCCAACTTATTTACCTAGTCCAAGTAATTATTTTTGGAGCATATCCTTTTGTCTTAGTATTGTTAATGAATCCCACAATAAAATATTCATTTGTAACTTCTTCATTTTATCCACAACATTGATAGAAGGATTGTTCATCTTGGATTGCTCTTTGAAATCACTAGTAACTTGTGGTGTAGTATGTGAAGATGGATGTGTAAGAGCTGGCCTTGCATTCTAAAACTTCTAATTTTCCTACACCTTGGGAGTTAATTTATACCCTCATAATATTTTGGGTGATGAAGGATAAAAATAGTTTATTGAGTTTCCCCTTGTGCCTCTTCAACAGCCCTCTTCTTAGATCTAGTGTTAGAAGATACACTAATATTCACATTCTTTGAACTTCCAAAATAATTCATGGCAAAAAATTCTTCATCTAAATGATTAATAAGATTAGAATCAACTACCTTGAATTGCCATGGCTTGATTAGGCATTTCATTGACATACGCAACTTGGCCTTGATTTTGGTCATGGGAAGGGTAGCATGGTTGTTCTTGAATAAAATTATTTTGAGTAGGAATAAGATATCTAGAAGATGATGGGGCATTAGTATTAAAACTTTGGTAAGGTCTATATTGAGTTATTTGACCTTGTCTTTGATCATTACCTTGAAAAGGAGGCCTACTTGCTTGTCCAAATTGATTATAGGGTTGATAAGGCCTATAATTTTGAGCTTGTTATCTTTTAAGAGAAATAAATTCATTAGTAACTATTTTCAATTGTATTTTCACCCTTTGAGGAGAGTCTCATTTCTCTTCATCCAAGTGGCACAATTTAAACACCTCTAGGTTGTGGGTAGCCTAAGAATGAGGTGAATCTCTAGATAGGGCTAGCTCCCTTGATGTACCACTTGTAAATCACTACTACATATAAAATTTGTGAGAGAAAAGGGAGAGAAAATTGAAATTAAACTATCCTAAAGGAGGTGATACACCAAATTAGTTGATGACTACTAACTAGTTGTATGTTACACATGAGAACAAGGGACTAACCAAACATACACTTCTCCAATTTGCATCTTCTCACATCAATATTTCATTATGAGGTTGTGATGAATGTTTAATCTATGAAGACTAAATAAGAGGCCTAAGATGGCACTATTTGAAAATAATAACTCACTCAACCTTGACACATCAATATAACACTTCACATGACTTGTAAGAAGAAGCTTTCTAACTGCAAATAAGTGAGAGAATGAAATAACAATGCTAAGGAAAAAAATTCATAAATAATTAAAATCAATCATACAAGTTAACACACTAATAAAAATCATGGAATAGGTAAAAATCAATATTATTTATTGATCCATGGTATACAAATATGCAGGGCTTCACCATACTCAAGTGGAACATAGTTTATAAAGGCTAAAATGGCTAGTTATTATAGAACTTGAGAGAGAGAGGAGAAGAGAGAAGTCAAAAGGTCATAAAGACACTTGTCAAGCTAAAAAAATGAGTTAATTTTTCATGATAAGAGGATGTGATATAGACCATGCAAGGTTAGAAGAGACAAATGGCTTCCCAAGTCATGTAACTCATGAAAAGTGGCGTAGGAGCTCCCTTTGTTGGCTCAAAAAACTACCTTCATTATTTAGCCTTATTTTAACATGAAAATTTTGATTAAGGATAGTTATCATGATTCTAATTATATTTAATGGTTTTATACATGTTTCTCCATGCATTGGTTGTAGTCCTACTCATCTGAAATCTCCTAGAAATGAGCCATTACTATTTGTAGTCTAAATAACTCCTTTATTAGTCACCCTTCACACTTGGCCTCAAAATTGGATTTATTTTCTCACTAAAATAAATTAAATGGAGTTTATTACACTTTTAAAGACCCTCCATGGCCTTATACTTCTTAGTTAGACCTTAAAAATCCATCCACTTGAGGTTTTCACACTTTTTACCATCATGTCTATTATGCCAGTTTTGACTGGCTGAGATGAGATCTCTGATAGGCACACATAGGAGTTTTTTAAAGGAATTAAATTTAAATGTGTATTTATATTAATTCTTAATATTCCCTTCCATATGATTGTCATCTCTTAAAACCTCCTATAACCTGCATAATGCATAAAACAGTCAAGAAAACCCTATTCTATACCCCATCCATACAATTTCATATAGTCCAATAGGATAGTGAGGATCCTTAGAGAGTATTATACAAGGTTAAATAACTTTCATGGTCATTCCATCTCACTTTAATATCCCTCCAACCTCATTTTTTGAATTAGGTCCTTCTAAGGGTTTAGCAAGGATTTAAGCCTATTTTAACCTCTTAGGCTTCGTTCATAAAATTTGACATTAAACTCTTAACTAAATTCCAAAAGATGATTTTTTGTGACACTTTACAACTCATATTATCCTTTTGGATTTCCATGCAAATTTCTAAGGGAGATACAAGCACTTAAAGTTGTCCTATTGAGCTCCTTTCTCCTTTTTTTATAGGCTTGAGTTAGTCCTAAGCCAAAAATGGATTTTTTGTGAATTATCTACATATAAAATTTCATACACATATTAAATTATCCCATAAACATTTAAAAATGGTTTATAATTCTCATCTCAAGGTAGAAGTGAAAATGACTCTCCATTTGGCTTCTAGGCCTAACCATGCCTAATAAGCCTACCACAAACTCAGCAACCCAAACCATATTTTTGGGGTTCCTTCCTCTATAATATGTTTATATGTTTTCCCTATGTGTTTTTCAACTCCACACACCTCTTTTAAAGTTCATATCAACTTCTAGCCCACCCTTTTATCTCCTTTTTTTAAGACTGAAGGGTTTATGCATGAGGGGAGTGCCCTCTATCTGAGACAAAATAGAGGGAACTTCCCCTATTTTTATATCCAAAAAAAAATATGGGTTTACCCAACCCATAAGTATTATTTTTAAAAAAAAATTGACTTTTATTAGGTCATTAGACTCCCCAAATGTATTAAAACCAAAATAGACTATGAAAGAGGTAGTATGTGTATGACAGTCATAGACTGACTATGTATTGCCCTTGGAGAAGGTTTTTATGATTTGATAATTTTATTTGAGAGCCTCATGATATTTTAAGTCCATTTTCCAACCCACTTTGATCACTTTATCATTGTAACCCTCTCTAAAACCCCTCAATCATGCACCCTATTTGGTTGGTTAAGGTACTTTATTTCATGTTTTCCTCACTCAAGGGTGACCCTTGTAGGTTAATTTTCATGGATTAAGATTTAAATAATGTTAAAATACCTTTATTTAAGTTTATTATGGTCATCATATGTTTTTATAGACCTATTTTTTTCATATTTATGATTTATTCACATCAAGAAACTCAATTCTTGCTCTCAGCCCCTCACAGTTAACTATAGTTGACTATGTGGGGTCTTATAGGTGTTTTTAATATTATATGGGCCTTATTTCATGGATTTTTAAGCCTAATTGAAGTTATATACACCATATATAACTATACTTTCTCTTTTAATACTTGGAATTGAGTTTTTCATCAAGGTTATCTAGTCCCCTCTATGATAACCTTACAGCCAACCTATAGGTAGACATGTGGGGTCATATATTTTGTCTTAACTTATATGGATATATATTTAACATAATTATGTTTATTTTCACCATTTTATGCCATATAACATGAACACACTCTTATACACTATCACATTGGGAAGCAATGACACTCAATCATTCAAATTTTGTAGATAACAGTGAGGAAATTCAGTGTTCAAATGGCAACTTTGGGGTGCTCAAATTCCATCCTCCATCAATAATCTAACCTAAAAAAATTTCATAATCCCTATCCTATAAAGAGTATACAATTTTAATTCAAACTATTTATATTTATGTTATATGATCTTGACAAAAAAAGGGTTAGACCTTTATTTTCACTTTTGGGGGATTCTATCCCAAAACTTAGTCATTAAATGGTAGAAGGTGATCAATACTACCATTTTCCATCCTATCATTCCACATTAGTATTACATGACTTTATCATCACACTATTACTTAAATTAAGACTTCAATTTGTTCTAATCTCTTATGTGACACCTCAACTCTTTGAGGTACCACCTCTAGGTGGAGATTTTCTAATATAGGTAGTAAATGTAGAGTTGTAAGTAGTGAAAGATACATGTGTTTGAGATCAATTATAAACCTTCACCAAGTTTCAAATTCACATTTATAACTCTAAAAAATTTTAAAACCTATCAAAACTCTCATTCCATCATTACATCACCCTGAGAGGCTCCTATAGGTGCATTGTAAGCTCAAAAACTGAGCAAAAATAGTCAATATACTCAAAGAATATGTTGTGATAACAAACTAATCTCCCTTAATGGCATTTAAATGGAACATAAATATTTTTAATATCTTTAAACAATTTCTTATACTCCATTTCAACATTTGGTCTTCATGAGATCTTTGTACACATTCATTAATGGTTGCCTAACTGGTAAGTTGCATATGACTACAATTCCATGAAAATTTTCTTTGGAAAAATAGGTTTTAAATGTAAATGGAATTAATATCACATTAAAAACATGTAAAATGACCTATCACAACCCTCTAAATCCATTTTCAAGGCATGAAGATCTAAAAATGGTGTAAACAAGCCTATCATCCCAAATGAGAGTAGTATACAAACTTGAGATGATTTGCTCATAAAAACACCTTGGAACATGAAACTAGGAATGAAAAAAGTTAGGAGGGTTTAAAAATCCTATGGAATCAAACTCAAAAACTAGATTTTATTTACTTTCCCAAACCAAGGCAAAACCTATAGGGTGCACAAATTAGCAAGCAAATTAGATAAGTTAACTTCTTAGGAATCTTTCATAAAGCACAGGTCACCATTCTTCTACAACCAAACATAAAATTTAATCTTATTGAGTGTATAATACACCCCCAAGATCATTTTTCTTGAAATCTCTCCTATTGACTAAACCAAGTATGAACTTAAAGACCATTTTCCCTTGTTAAGCCTAGTAGAAGGAGAGATAAGTAGTTTTATTCATTTATTTGAGATTATGATAAAAATGGTCACTAAAAAAAAAATTGGAAGACCAAGATACACTACTAAAATTTCCTCATCTATAAGAGGTCATACAATTCTATACACCTCATTAAATGCTCATTTTTTCCAAAAAAACTACCTTTTTTTAGGAACCTACCACTTTTTATTTAAAAATAGTTGAATAAATAAAAATAGGACACATGGCATGTTACATAACTTTTTATAACCTTCACATTTTTTAGGATGCCATATAACTCATTTAATGCTCTATTTTGACCCCCAAAATGACTCAAAAAGATAAAGATTAAAATGACTAATGACTAAGGTTAATATGATATAGAATGACATCAAATAGCCTATAATACACCTTATGAAATAATATTAAACCCCTTATAAACTTTTAAAGATCAATTTTTTACTTATATGGGTCCCAATTTGACCTACAGGTTCAAATTTGGTCAATAGTAATACTTTGAAGCAAACTATTGACTTCATGAATCTCATTGGTAGGGGCAAGGGTAGACTTATATTGACTATTAGTCAAAAGAGCCAAGGTAGGTGATGGAATCTAACTAGGAGGCTGAAAATTAGAAAATAATGGCATTGGTGGTCTAAGATCAATCTTCACTTCTTAAACAAGATAATTCTTAGCATTAATAGCTATCTCATAGGCACCAGGTAGTGTATTCCCAACCATGGATTGGATCATCATGGCTACATCACTACTAAATTCTTTTAGGTAATATAATAAGGCATAATTTGGAGTGGGTCTTATAAGGGCTAGGATCCCATCCCATGTCTTTTGAAATTTAGAGTTGAAATCTTGTATTAACTCTTGAGAAAACCTCTTGATAGTAGTTAATTTCTCAACTAGTGACAAATGATCACTCTTATCTTCAAACCTCTTAGGCAATATATTTCCTATTTCATCCCATGAAGTAATGGAATTATCAGGTACAGTTCTATACCAATATGAAGCTTTCCATTTTAAAGACAATGCCAATAACTTGATGGCTACATTTTCTTAAGTGATATTATGGATGTTGTAGAAGTTTTCCATGTTTCTTATGTGTTTAATGGTAGTAATAGGACCTTCTCCACTAAAATATGGAACACTTTTAAGGGCTGCTCCAAGAATTTAGTCATATTGGGCAAGATTCAAAGGAGATGATTTAGTGAAGGCTATAAAAAGAAGGTTTCTATCCATATTAGAATGAATACTATGTGTATTAGGGGTTGAACTAAGTAGAAACTTTGACTTTTTAAACACCAACCTTGAATAAAGATGAGTATTCACAAATCTAAATCTTTTGATAGAATAATAAGGTAATTTCAAAAACTCAAAAGGTATACCTTCAGCAGTAGACCTAGTGGTCACCTATGGCATGGAAAATAAGGATTGATCAATAACCAAAGAGTTGAAAACTTAGTGGAGTTACCAAGTACTAAATATAAATGTTCTTGTAACTATAAATATGCCAAGACCAGCACCAATCTTAGACAATATTCTAGGACTTAGAGTCCCACCATGCATAATAAAAATTATTGTCACTTGGATTTATACACCTTGAGGAGATGTCTCAACTCTCTTCATCTAATTGGTGAAATGAAAACATCTCATTTGCTATGGGTAATCAATTAGTGAGATGAATCTCTAAAAGGGCTAGTTCCCTTGATGCACATTTGAAGCACTCTCTCACTTATCAACTTTGCATGAAAAGGGTTAAGAAGACTAACTTATAAATCTAAAATATGATGCACCAATATTGAATTTATTCCTATTTATTTAACTTATACTAATTAGATCAAATCAAATATTATTTCACACATAACTCATAAATCAAGATAGATTATTACATCAATGTTTCATATACTAGGTTTAAGAGGTAATTTGATGTTTAAGAGGCATAATGAATGATCCTTTAAATAATAAAATCATAAACCACTTCTAAAACCCTTTTAAACTAAGAAATAACACTAACAAATACATGTAAAAATTACTCTTTTACATACTTGGTGGATAATCAAAGACAACATGCTAGAAAATACCATCTTTTACTAGCAAGATCAATAAGATTTGGAACCAAACTCAATTATGAAGCATTTAAGTATGAAAATTCACTTTTTTATTGCTTTAATAGACATTAAAATAAAAAATTAGCTAGGTTTTCACCATTAACCAATGGAGGCTACTCAAAAGAGCCCAAAAAATCACTACTTATAGCATTTGGGAGAGGGCCAATACAAGGTAAGTCTAAAGGTCACTTGGACACTTTTAAAGCTAAAAAAAAGAGGTTACATATGCATGAGAAGAAGATGTGAAATTTATCATGGAAGGTTATGAAATACAAGTGTCCATACAAGGCATGAAACTCTTGGAAAGTGGCATGAAATACCTTGTGTTGGCTCACAAAACTACCTTCATCATTCACACCTATTTGAACATCCCAAAATTAACTAGGGGAAGATCTATTGATTTGACTGAGAGGGAAGGTTTTCATACATACTTTCCCATGCATTGGTTTTATTCCTAGTCATTTTTAAACTTTTTGAAATGAGCCATCACCATCTATAGTCTAAGAAAACTCCTCTTCCACACACCTTGCACACTTGGATCCCAAAAATGAATCACTTTTCCATGAAAATTAGTATACGGGAGCGGATTAAACTTTTAAATACTCTCCATGTCCTTAGATTCATTAGGAACACCTTAAAATGACTTCCACTTTAAGTTTTCACCCTTCTCACTATCATGTTCACTATGCCAGTTTTGACTGGCTGAGATGAGAGCTCTGGTAGGCACACTTAAGAGTTTTAATGAAGTATGAAATTTATATTTGGATTTATGTTAATTCTTTATATTCCTTCTAAAGTTGATTTCATCTCTTAAAACCTCATAAAACCTACAAAATACACAAAATAGTTAATAAAAGTAGTTTTACACCATGTCCATATGGATTCTATACAACTCATCTCAATGGTATGGATATTGAGTGAGTATTATACATCCTTTAATCATCATTCTAGGAAAACTATTCCATTTGAGTATCTTTACAACTTAATTTCCTTCATTGGGTCACTTACAAGGGTTTAGTAGGGTTTAAGGTTCATTTTATCCTTAATATTTTTTCATAAATCCCTAACATTGGAATTACCTAAAAAATCCATAAACATTATTTTAAGGACCCTGCTAACATCTCCAAACTCCTTGGATCCCCATGCAAAATTCCAAGGGAGATATTAACACTTAAAGTTGGTTTATTGAACTTGATTCTTTATTTATATAGACCTAATGTGTCTTAAAGTATAAAAATCACTTTTATATGGCTTCCCCTATATCCCAATAGCTCATACATGTCTAAATTCATCCCATGAACATGTTCCAATCATCTATAAAACTCACCAAGATCTAGAAGTGAAGTTGGACCCTCAATTGGCTCTAGGTCACTTCAAGGTCTAATGGGCTTAGCATCGACCCTAATAGTTTTGACTATTTGGACTAATCTCTCATGGATAGTATGTTGTCTCATGATTTTTAATACCTCATTCAAGCTCATAAATTCATCACACAACTTCCCAAGCACTCCTCATTCTTTCTTCTCATTCACCAACTAGGCCTAATTGTTGCTTGCTTCATTGAGCTGTATGCAAGAGTGTATTAACCATTTTGGGAGGTATGAGATTTATTTAGTATTTAATATCATCCATTAACCTTATATACACCTTAATTAATTTTCCTTAAGGTTCCCAAATCTTTATATCAAGTTTTTACCCATTTTGGCTTCATTTACTTGTCTTGCCAAAACTTTGATTTTCCTGAGTGGTTAACCTCTGAGATTAAATAGTGAGATATATCCCTAATATTCAAAGAAAATTTAAGGATTTCTAAGTTATATTATTTCCTACTAAATATTTTTACCAAATGGATAAGTTATACTCTCCCATTTATGCACCTAACCAACTTAATTTACCCAAAAAAGGCCTCCAAAAAGGACTATTTTTTACATTTTTCACTTCCACCTAATAATGAACTCTCTAGGATAAATCCTATGTGATTATTTTTATTCAAAATTATATCCACATTTAATTAATTCTCAATAATATTTACATTCACCCAAAACCACTCTTCTCCAGTAGATTCCTCATTCTTACCTATTGAGCAACATGAGTCCCTTAGTGTAATTGTTTAGACTGTCATCCTTGGGCTAGTATGAAGAGTAGATGATCAACTTCAAAGGAGTATTGGAGCTTGTGAAAAAAAATTATTTACCTATTATGATTCATTCTCAATTTTTTTTCAAATCTTCTTTCTCTTCCTTAGCAGGCTCATCTCTTTACCTTCATTAAGACTAAACACTTAGTTGTAGGTGTATAAAGGACCTTAAGGAGTATATGTAATATTATTTTACAAGGTAAAAATATTATGGAGACCTTAATGGTATTATTTAGGTTTATCATAGGTTTTTTTCATCATTTTAACTCTCCTTGTACCTTTTACATGAACCTTGATCTCACAAAACTGAGTTCTCTCTCTTGACTATGATACCCTATCTCTTTCATTCATATGGGTGCATATTTATCTAATAAGACCTTGATCATGACGTGTATAGACCATTATTTAATCCTAAAGGTCACCTTATATTTTATTTTACCTATATTCACCTTGTATGATCTAAATAATCACCAAGACACCCTGCCTAGGTCATTATCTACCTACTCAACTCTAGGTGCTCATTTTCCTTTGAAGGGACACTTGTAGGTATTCATGAGGCTTAAACACCACATATCAACATCATAATAGTGATATTAATTCTCATTTATACACCATTAAATAAATAAGACCATTCCAACATGAGATTATGTTCCATTTACAACCTTAGGACGTCAATGGTCACCTAAAAGTAAATTCCTATAGATATGAATGCAGGGTTTTAGTGCTTTAAAAGGCATCTTTAGGACCTCCAACTCCTATCTTATACTAACTTTATGGCCTCCATATTTTTCATATCTCTTCTCCATGATAGAGGATACAAGTTTTACCTATTTATATGTTCCAAAACTCTTTGCTACCTTGTTATAGGGTATCTATAAAAGTGTTTGGATCTCTAGTTTTACTTTTTAGGGAAGAAGTCCTTGAGTTCAGTCATCTTGTGATTAAAGGTAGTTTACTCCTTCTCCTACCCATTTTATGCTTAAAATATATGTCTACCTTGAGTTTACCATCATAATATAACCTAAAATAATGTTTTACCATGTTTTAAATTCTCCATACAAGGAGATTCAAAGCTCTATGGTGTCACCTATAGGTGGGCATTTGTATATACAGGCAATGGGTATAAACCTTGGATATTGAGAATAAAAACATGTTGGTGATAAATTAAAAACCCTAAATAAGTGTTTAAATTTACTCCTATCAATATTAAAATATTTAAACACCTATTCAACTTTTCATCCCTGCATGACATGATCAAGGAGACTCATATAGATGTGTATGCGCTATATGCAAGTAGTGAACATGGAATGGAGAAAAATATGTGGATGATTGGCCTCATGAACAACTCCAAATCATTTTCAATCCCTTTAATTCATTATTTCCATTAATTATATCTTAATACAAGATCTAAAACATCCATTCCAATGTGAAAACCTTTTGCAAACACTTGTAACATAGCAGACAAGGATAGCTAGTGATTAGTTGGTGTGATGCATGAGCTTGAAACCAACCTTGCATTTCTTTAAACATCAAAATGAACCTAATTATATATTTATTACTTGAAAAAATTGATACACCTTCATTACAATTCCATGAACAAGTTAAACAAGCTCTATACATGTGACTGCAAGTGGGATTAAGTGAAGAGTTGACTATGAGGAATGGTAAGACTAATATTGCTCAAACATGGTGAGATAAAACCAAAAATTGAAAGAGGTGATCATATGGACTTGAGACATATATAAAACCATAATTTATTCACATGATACCTCTATATAAGACCAACATGTTGTAAGAAGGAAGAACTTGATTGAAGCTTCATATGGTGACACCTTTTTACAACATGGGATGACTTGCTCATCAAAACACCATTAAACATGAAACCAAGAATGAATATAATTATAAAATATATCAAAAATCCTTTGGATTCAACATGACCAATTGGATTTCATGGACTTATCCAAAATAGAGCAAAACCTATAGGGTGTAAGAAATAGTGAGAAGAAAAACATAGTCAACTTGTTAGAGATGGTTCATAAAGCATGGTTGACAAATATTCAAAATATTTTTATATAAATTTATCTCTATAATTTTACTACCACCTCCCAAAGTTTTTTTACCTATAACTTCCTCAACTAGTGGTACCAAGCATAAACCTGATGATCACTTATGTGTGTCTAGAAGTGCAAATAAAAAGTAGAATGGTTTTGGCTCAAAAATGGAAATTTTAGAGTACATAAAGTACTAATATGAGTCTTATGAATATTAATATATGTTCCATGACCTTCTCTAATGTGTCACCTTCCCTCATGGGTCGTATAAGTGTCAAACTCCCTTTTTTTTAGTTGGTTTCTTGATTTTTAGTAAAATAACCTACAAGATTTAGATGGGAATGACATTCCTGATAGGTAATCTGAATTATTAGATGTTTTAAAGGAAATTATTAAATTTTGACACCTTGAAAACTATGTCACTTTCATTTATGACCCCTAAGAGACTTCTAAATGACTCAAAGTGACATATAGACTTATTAAACCATGACTAAGGCAAAAAACTCATTAAATAACATAGAATGAAGTATAACATACCCTATGACAAAGTATTAGGCCCAAAAAACATCTTAAAAATCAAAAAAAATACCTATAGGGGTCCAAATTTGACCTTAAAATCGAATTTGGTGAACAATTCCCACATCCCTAGAAATCCTAATCCTCATTAAAGCTCTTCTAATTCTCCATTATCCATAAAATAATAAAGAATCCTATATAACTAGAGAATATCCTCCAATTATATATAAGTCTCTAAACTATAGACTTATAAATAATTTTAAATTCTCTAAAATTCCCTCCATTTGCCTATTTTAAACAAGCTCTCCCTCCACCCTTAAACCAACTTGAAACTCATATAAAATCCATGTCCATTTAGCAATCAACTAGTATTTCTATAACATCATTATTCCAAACTAATCCTTAAATCAATCATCCATTGAATCCATCATCCAAATCCTTTTGATCAAGCATCCATGTCACTCTGATACTATATACAATCACTTGATCATTTCCAAATCCTGGAAGGAGGTAATATGAAATAAGGAATTCGATAAGCTTTATGATTTATTTTATAAATCCTTCATATTGTTTAGTTTTATATTTGATTTGGTTTAATTACATAATTTAATCTATTGAGATCAAATTTCATGTTACAATTGGTGACCATGGTGGGACTCACAATCTTGAATTAAAGTGTGAAGATAAGTTTTCAGGTTGTAAAGAAAGAGGATAAGTAGCCATATATCTAAGAATATCTAAAAATCCATCTCTAGGCATTGTAAATAAATGTATTTGGGACTTATAAAACCATTTTTATTCCTTTTTTTTACTTTTAATTGAGTATAAAATCATAATTTGTGACTTTGTTGGTTAAAATAGGCACTTTGTTAGTAATTTTGACTGATTAAAAACACATTTGAAGTAATTTGTAATCATAAATGCATATTAACACTATTTGAGATTAAAATAAGAGTTTTTGATATAGCTCATGCCATTATGTTTGTATATGTGCATTTTTTATATAAATTCTATTTTGTTGGGTTGATCTACTCTAAATTCATCAGATTTCTACTATTTTCATCTTTTCCCATCCTAACAAAGTCACCAAAATTATTGGATCCTCTTTTTAATAATATTATGTTTTGAGTGTGATGATTGAACTTACAGGATGAAGTGTTAAAAGACTAGGCCAATAGCTATCGATTTTCTTTATTTCTTTCTAGGTGATCCCATGAAACTCAAAGCCATAGAGATCATCTATAGTTAAAATTTGGAAGCATTATCTAGTATTTTATCAAAACTTGTTTGTCTTATTATAGTTCCTCACTGGTCAAAATCAGATATACTATATGAGGGTCTTTTTTTTTGAAGTGGACATCTTACAAACATAGTCTCAAACTGACCATTTTTCAAACTAATCATCATACTTACACTATACTTTCTTGATATTATTTTGTTCTATGGCACAAACCCATAGATTTGAAGCAATGAAATTGATGGTAGGTCACAACTAAAGTTACTAGGAAAACATTTCATGAGGCTCAATTTTTTTTTAGAGTCATAAAACAAAACCATTCAATATAAAAATCACCTTAATCTTGATCGGAAAGACATCTAGGTCTCCATGACTATGCCTTTAAGACTACAACCTTGCTTCATAATTTTAGGCATTTTATACCATCCACATCTAATATATCAACTCAATTATTGATGCCAATATAGCATGTTTATCTAGATTAAAATTCTAATTTCCTACACCCTCCCTTTGCTATTAGACATATGGACTTCTTAGTTGTCATAGTAAGGCATAGAAAAATAGGAACATGAGAGGCTGTCTATCTTAGAATAATCCTCAAACATAATAGAAAACATAATAATGGTATTAATAGAGGATTCAATTTTATGAAGCATACACAATCTCTTACTGTGCTTCAAAAGTTTTTTTTAATGTTCATCATAATATAAGTACTTAACTCACTATATTAGCATTAGTCAAATCATTTTCTTGACAAAAAATTGGTTACAGCTATGATAGGTCCTCTACATGTGATATTTCTATGACTCTACAATGATTTTAACTTTTATGGTGAAATGGTAATGGTTTGACATGTCAATATCCTAATTCATGAATTATATTTGTTATTTTCATTTAAAAAATTATGATCTATTTATTTCATTTGAAACAATTGTGATCAGCAAATCTAACTTTCTCTTTAACACTTGTCTGCCTTAATTAGTTAGCCTAGATGTGAGCCTGTACACATTTTTTTATATGCCAACTTAAATTTGGTTTCTTAAATTGAAAATTGAATGAAAAAATTCATCCTTAAATCCACTTTTTACACCTATCCATGACAAAATCCATTTGTTATAAAATCTAGACATAAATCTGCAATTGTTGATTTAATTTCTTGTTGTTTGTAGGTCTTTGGGAAGCACATATGGTAGCTAAGAGTGATTAATTTATAGGAGGTAAGGTAGGTGGTGTAGATTTTGAATAAATAATTTTGACATGGGGCTCTATGTTATGAACACATGTCAAGAAACAAATAACATCTGTGCAAATGAAGCTTGATTTACTTAATTCGATGGTTTGATTGAGTAGTATTAATATCTAGCATAATGTGTCATAGTATATTAGTTCTTTAGGTTTCTAGTCTTGAGTTTAAATACATACTTGGTGCCTAGGTATTTTTATGATTTTGATAGTCCATGGATCTTTATCTTAGGTCTATTTAGAGTGACATCTCTTAGGCGGTTAATAGTATATGTCTATATTACTTTTTTTTAGGAAGTAGTGATGAATGGTAGTTTAATTAAAGACCTCTTTTTTATAGCTCCTGTATAGTATCAAATTAAGGTAGGAATTTTAACAATTATATCTTCGCAAGCATCAACATTGATCCAATTATTAAACACTTTTTACAAGGTGACTTATTGAACAATTTGGTCAAATATTTAAATCAAATAAATTACTAATTATTTATTTTATACGACCCCTCAAGATTTAGGCACCTAATTAGATTTATAACCTTTGTGTTTGCAAGGAAGGGTGCCATTTTGCATTTTTGTTCTATTTTTCATTATATTTTTTGATATATCATCATATTTTATATATATCTTTTGTTGTAAAAATAACTTGTTTGTGTGTGTGTGTGTTGATTTTTAGATAATTTATCATATCGTGTTTAATCACACATACGTAATTAAATCAGTTAATTAATCACATCATGTGTTTTGATTATTTATCCACCCTCCCCTACAGGATAGCACATGATGTGTAATTGACACCCATGCATGGGCTTAGTATATAGGGGTTAGTGTCATGGATTTTTCATCATGCACTAACTAAACTCCATGTTCTGGTGGAGTATAAAAATCAAGGACAATTGTCATTAGGCTAAGCGATTGACCTCATACATGGTATCCATGAAGGGGAATAATTAACTCTCTAAAAAAAGCATTAGATAAAATCCTATATGGACTTGGGCCCCATTATACCTTTATTTATATTAGGGATACCTATATATATCCCATTCAACATAGTATAAGACCTTCTAGTCATAACAAGTGTACCACTACAAGAGTCAGTATCAACTTCAAAGTAGCCATCATGTGCAAATAGGGTTGAGAGGGTTCAGTCGATACCATAATGGGTCACTAGATTATAGCCTCACCTATGAATCCATTTGATGGTGTGGACATCAAGTTACACACCCTTGATTTTAATAATCATAGGTTGTGGATTACTTTCTTGGTTGTGTGTTGTGCTAAACTTGTGTCATTTGTGGGTTGAGTTAGCCTTTTACCTATCCATACCTATCTAGGTCCTTTGCACATATCACCTATTATATTCGATCCTCATCATTCTATCAACTTATACATCTCTATCACATCCTCCCTTTCGTACATATCCTAATCAACATCTTAGTCATCATCCCATTATACATATCATCTTTGTATATCCTCATCAAGGTCTTATCCCATCCCCCATCTTGTCTAGTCATACCCACTCTTCATTGGTCATATCCCCATCAACCTATAAATTCTATCTTGTATATTTTTGCCATATTGTCTCTTTTACATACTTTTATATTATCTCCCATCACCACCTGATCTTAATCCACTCACATTGGTCATATCCTTATCACCTACATATCCTAAATCACATCATTACCTAAAGAAGACCTCATCCATAATCAATCATACCCCACCTTGACTTGTCTAATCCCATGGTCCAAATTTGACCTTATTCACCTTTGTTTCACCATCATCCCCATATCAATTCATCATCCTTTTATAGCCTTTTCATCCCATCCCACATCTTGTCATCATCCCATCCATTCATCATTGACCACATCCCCATCACCTATATCATTGTCTTGTACATCATATATCTCATCATCTCATAGAACATACCTTATTATTTTGTACATCCTTAACCTATTGTCATCTTATAAATATTAACCTATCATCTTGTGTACCCTTGACATCATCCATTTATCCTATCCCCTCTCATCTTATCTTCTTCCCATCTTAGCCTAGTCATCTTCCCTTCATCCCTCAATAATTATCTTGTGCATCCTTTTCATCATACCATTCCACATATTGTATTTTTATATCCTTTTACCATTGTATTATCTCATACCCTATCGTAATCTAGTCATATCCCACTCATCATTATCATATATCCTAGTCACACCTTGTCACCCATATCTTGTCCTAAGCCCATTACATCTATAAATCCTAATCATCATCTTATTTCATTATACCATCACCTACATTTTGTCTTGCATATCATTATCCCATTATATTTTTATACATATCACTTTGGACCCATATTGTATATACTTATCACATCATCCTTTTGTACATATCTTTGTCGTAATCTCCTCCTAGTTTAAGCATCACCCCATCTCTCACATACATCATAATCATCGTATTGTATATCCTTGTCTCCCCCTTTGTATATATCTTGATCTCTTTTGTATATCCTACTATTAATATCTTATCTTAGTCCTATTCATCATTAGTCCCCTCCCAACCTATCTTAATCACATCTTGTTTCATCATCCACATCCTATTTTAAATCCACTATATCCATCATCATTTGTCTTGACCTTAATCTCATCACCCATCTAGCCTAACCTTGTCCTATCTTATCATAGTTGAATTTATGGGTCACATGCAGGTCTAAACCATCCCCACCTCATTCATCCTACCCTCTTATCCTTTCATCATCACCTATCATTATACTTATCCATATCCCATCATCCCAATAATATTCATCTTGTAATCATATTCCATCTTGAGCACATCTGTTTAAGGTTTTGTGCTAGTTCTATCATCCACATCATCCCAATCCACTAACATTCATTATTTGATCAGGTCTCATACACTAGTTAGTATACTGATAGCATCTTATCAATTTTTTGGTATCAATTTAGCAAACCCATAAAACATCATCAATTTTCAATCATCTATAATCATCTTACCTTATTTATAACTAGCACCCATCATATCATCCCCTTGCTAGTTTGAATCTAGGCACCCATCAAATCATAAATCCTTTTGCTAGCTTAACAACTAGACATTGTTGATAGGTTATTTACACCTATTATTGATCTAACATCTAATCATAGTCATACATCATCAATCATATTTTAATCCATTTTTCTATTTCATCCTCATTATCATCTATTTTACTAGATCATTCTTTTGGACTTACTTTGTTCAAACAATGTTTATTCTACCTTCACATCATTGTCCATCTTTCCCCATGGATTTGGACCCAATTCTTGTAAACCAATACATCTTATCCAATAAAGATAAATTCCTATTGTAGGCACTAGAGTTAGCTAGTAACCTACCCTAAGACCTTGATCCTATTATCCCTAAATCACCATCCCATAGCCCCATGAAATCATTCTCAACCTTCCTTGATTTGGTCACCCTAATCAAATAATAGATTGTAAAGAATAAATATGAATTCATTTTATGGATATGGAATATGGGTGCTCACTTTCCTAATGATTTTGACCCCATGATCCTAAATTCACCTCCCAAACAACTCTAACATCAACCCTTATCCCATCCCCCTACACCATCTACTAGCCCTATTCAAAACCCCTTGGCCCCAATTCCTACCCATCCATAGTCAAACCCTCCATCTACTAATCATCATCCATCACCCACTACCATGAAATTATATCCCTCTCTCATAAACCAATACATAGCTACCAACAAGGATGAGATCCTCTTACAGTTCATTATAATGGGTGTACCACTTCTTAAAGGTGTTGACCCCCTTCAACTTATTTCACCTCCAGCACAAACCCCTTTATGTAAGTCTCCTTCCAATCCCCCATCCACTAGTCATATCCAATCATCTACCTCTTCCCCTAATATAAAATGGAATCCAATATTGGCCAATCATCCATCCACCCAGCCACATCAAACACCATTTGATCTAAAGTTTAATTCCTCCACATCTAAGTCACACAGTAAAGTGGGTCCTTACACTCCACTTCCCATATCATTGGAATCCCTTTTTAAATAACTTTTCACCTCTAAAATTATGGTTTATCCACCCATACAACATCTTGATCCCACCAAGACTAAGCCCTCTTAGTATAAATCAAATTGATATTGTTTATATCATTAAATTTGGGGGCATTCTATTAAATGATGTCAAAACTTTTGAGACTAGGTCCAAAACCTCATCAATAGTGGTGACATAGTAATCTAGGATAAATCAAATGAATTTAAATCCCTAGGTGAAAAAAAAGAGGAATTCCAAGATTCCACACCCTATCATAATCAAATCCTTCCCCTTCCAATCCAAGTCCAAGACATCCTATCCATCCTCTATGATCCCCCATCTCTGACCACCCATCAATTCAAAATAAAACTACTCCTCATAAGCCTAGTCCTTATATATCCCATAATCCCTTTCATGGACCTATCTTTGCTTCATATATTATTCATCCATTATCTCCCTCTTACCCATCACATCAAATACCCCCATTGAGAGGACAATCATGAACAAATTATCCTTTACTAGCAGCATAGCATCATGTACATCAAAATCAATATTAGAGTCAGCACAAGTTTTATTTGCATTAGGATCATGTGTAACACTAGTGTCTAAATCATATTCCTCATCTAGAGCATCATCCCTCATTGATATTGATAATTCTTATCTTTTTTTAGATACCTTTAATCCAAATACCTCCAATACATCACCAGGCATATTTTTTTATCCCACTTAGGATGATGAATTCATAACTAAGTTTTTAAATACTTTATCTGTTGAAGATTTTTAGAGTGGATCTGATCCTACCTTGGATATGTGTCTTAATGATCTTCTTGATATTATTGAGGACACTTTTTCCAACATTGAGGTTAGGCATCCTAGTGACCTTTATGAGGACTATGATGCCCATTATCCCCTTACTCCCTCACACAACATTCATCATCCACCTCACCTCCATAATCCTTATGTCACACTCTATGAAGGGGATAATAGGAATGTGCATCATTAGATTCCCCTCTACATTCCATATCATGTGCCATAAATAAAAAGATACAAGAGTATCATCCAATAATCATAAATCAAGATCAAATCATCTTTGATCCCATAAATCAAAGTCAAGTAATGTCAAATCATCGACCTAATCACAAACTATCTTCCCCTAGTGAAGCCCAAAATATGGCACTAGGGGCATATCAAAGTCAAAATAATCATATATCAAGCCAAAAGTCAATCCCATATGGTAAATCCCAAAAACTAGCACTAAGTGGTAGTTAATATCAAATATAATCAGCAAATAAAGTCAAAAATCATATGGCCAACCATCTTTTTAATGTTTAGATCAAAGAATCAGCAAATCAAAAGGTCTTAGATCCCATAGTGTCATGACACCATTCTCAAGAATACCCTCCACCATGTCCAATAATGTATGCAACTATTTAAAACCAATTTCACTCCCCCTCTTATCATATCATCCCTCCTTCACATCTTATATACCCTCATCACATTCACAGCATACCCCCATCCACACCATATCCCAAATCCCTGGGCAACATTATCCCTTATAGGGGTTATGAAGACACTTGGTTAAAATCTTTGGAGGATGTTAAATCAAGAGTCAATAAAGGTCACCATCACATGATCCTAGCATCACTTTTTTATAGAATAGGTGTTGGCTAAATCATTCATCAATTATTATCATCCTTGCATCTTGTACCCATGCCTAATAACTTAAGATGCCTAATAAAGTAAAAGGTCAAAAGTTTAAAAAAATAATCATTCCTCCAATGGTGAAAACTAGTCTTTTGGCATCTTGGGCAAGTACCATGATGAAAATTGATTTCTAGAATCATGGTAAAATAATCCATTATCCACATTGTCTCCTTAACATTTGGGGGAAAATCTATCCATTTCACATCCTCATCTATCCATCCCACTTGTCACATACCTTGTCCACCTTTTCTATATCACCCATCATCTTATCCCTTCATCCATTATTCCTATCCATCATCCACCATAATATCATGCATCTTATCTCTTTTTCCTTCTTATATTTGCCTTCATAAGGAAGTAAAAGGTGTCTTGATAATTGTCCCAAACTCCTCTTGTCATATCCTCCTATGAACACTCAATTCAATAACCATTTGGTTCCTTCACAATGTGGTCCTTGGCTATCCCTAGTCCATTCATCCTCAATACCCATCATCATCATCTTTTGTTATCCTACCCATCATCCCATTCATCTTCAACTTTGTTTCTAGGCTTGGTATTCTCTTTTCTTGTAACCCCATTTATATAATGTACATACATATCTTAAAAATCCCTATAATTTAAAATATTCCAAAAATCATAAAATTTGAAAAAACCAAAAATAATCCATGGTGTCACATCTTATGCCTAATCCCCTAGTCACATAGATCTCCATCCATTTCATATCTTCCCATCGTTAGATACTATTTCTAGTCTTGGCACCAAATTAGAGCGGTCACTTATCCCTTCATATCTTCCATCTCATCCTATTGGTTAGGTCTTATCAACATACATCACCTTGTCAAAGATGTTAATATAGCACCCATCACTTCCTATCATGGCCTTTTCATACCTTGCACCCCTCCAATTACCCTTTGCCATTATGGAAGATAATTGATCCCATCACTATCCTATAATTACCTCTTCATACCTAACACCCATCTAATTACTCTTTTATATTATGAAAGGTATTTGATCCCATCATATCCTAGCCTCCTTGCTAGATTGTATCCTTGTAGGGCTTTGTCTATTGGTAATCCTTAAACATCACTTATCTAATAACCTTCCTTAACCACTTTTTTATTTGTTCTCAAGACCAAATTAGTATTCAAATACATTATCATGTCATCCATACTTCCATCCTAAACTAGGGGAAACATCTCATCTTAATCATTCTATCCAAATCCAAATCCCCATATCATCATTATAACCAACTCAGTCTAATCACTCATCCTATCTTTAGATAAGACATTATGACATTACATGTAGATACTTGTCTATTTTTTGTCTACTATTTGTCTATTATTGGTATACTATTTATTTTATTATTTGTCATGTATATGTCTTGTTTACCTTTTGTTTTATTTTCATCATGTCTCTTTTTGTCCATTGGGAAATGAATGAGGATGCTATGACGACACCAAAAGTGCCCTCAAGGATGAAAATTTTGTTATTTGCCTAATGCACTTGGGCACCATGTCTCCTTGGTCATGCTTAGATCATGGGGTATACTACCAAGTGTCATATTTATTGGAATACTTAGAATATGATGAATCTTATGACATTTGTGATGGCTTTATCTCATTATTTACCTTATCATCCTTCTCTCCATCATAACCCATCTGACTAACATCCAATATTTTTATCATCATCCCATCATCTAAGGCATATCCTATCATCACTAATAGCATCCTTTAATCCCAAATCATCATCATCATCATCATCATCATCATCATCATCTTATATCCTTTAATCAAAACTACATCAGCTTGAGATCTTTTTAGACTATGTAGGTAGCACTTGGCCATGTTTCAATTCCCAAGGATAGCTTGGCCACTATCTCTATCATCCATCATCATCCCCAAGTATTTTGGTTACTTAATCACATCATTTATTCTCTTTTATCCTCTTCATCATAATGATCAACTTTAGCTTTGAGCTATACTTATCATTAATCTTATCAAACCATCATCATATCCTAGCCCACAACTCTCTCTTGCATGTGTCCTTACTTGGGATATGTCTAAATCTCGCATCCTTTTATCCTATCATCACCATGTTATGGTTTATTCCCCCTTGGTTTATGTTTACAACTATTACACCCATCATATTTCCTCCCTATGCATGTGTCTTTGCCAGGGGCATCATCGATTTGTATCTCATTGCTCAATTTAAGCTTCATTTTTTCATCATCTATCTCACATCTAGAATCCCATCCCCTCATCTAGTCATATCATACCACCCTTCACTTCTTATTTTGAATGGACATCCATCTCATTCTTCCCCACAAGTCCCCTTGAGGGGGCATCATATCCCCTAACATCATCTACTAACATTCATCCATGACATGGTTTTCCTTTGAAAGACCATTACTCCTACTTCACTCCACTTGTAATTTATTTTAAAAGAGGGGGAAAATGTATAAACAAAATATCTAGCCTCATTACCATTGATAATATTCCTATTAATTGATGTTAATTCCACTAATCCCATCTATTCTAATTCATCCCACTAATTAATTCCCCATTCCTAGCCATTTATTCAATAGCCCCCTTCAATAATTCTCCATTTCACTATCCTTAGTATAATCCCATCCCTTCATTAATTTTATCTTAATCCCTATTATTCTAATCTAATCCTAGTTATCCATTATATAGGAATTTAAAATTCCCATAACCCTACCTAACCACCTACTAACCTACTCCTTAGGTATTCCTACATCCTTAGGAATCTTAATCCTCATTGAAGCCCCTCTAATCCTCTATTATCCCTAAACTAATGGAGAATCCTCTATAACTAGATAAGATCCTCCAAGTCTCTATAATTATCTAAACTAGAGACTTCTAAATAATTTTAAATTTTCTATCATTCCCTCCATTTGCCTATTTTAAACAAGCTCTCCCTCCACCCTTAAACTAACTTGAAAACTCATATCAAATCCATATCCATTTAGCAATCAAATAGAATTATATAACATCATTATGCCAAACTAAACCTTCAATCAAGCATCCATTTAATCCATAATCCAAATCCTTTCGATCAAGTATCCATGTCAATCTGATTATATATGTAATCACTTGTTCATTTGCAAATCCTGGAAAGAGGTAATATGAAACAAGAAATTTAGTAAGATTTCTAATTTATTTTATAAATCCTTCCTATTATGTAGTTTTATATTTTAGTTGATTTAATTACATAATTTAATCTATTGATCTCAAATTTCATGTTACATATAGTTCCCTTTCCTTTCATTCATCTATCTCTTTCATGCTTTGTGTGAGTAATATGACTTATAGCAAGTCACATGATGTGTAAATAATTTATTTGTGTGTATTTAAGTGTGAAGAAGACTACTATTGTCTATGAATATACCTACTATTCATCTATCTTTAAAAATTCATTGCATTATACCTTCATGTTGAAACACTTTTGTTAAGAGAACCTTGGGTTTTGAGATCAATTTTGTAAGTTGTTTTGCATAATGTAGATTCAATTAGGCTTATGGAATTTATCTTGGTGAATCACGTCCATTATATTGTTTTTTAATCTCAATCTATCCATTTTCCTTCAAATCAAGTAAGTTAGTGGTTAGTTATTGTTGTTTTGCATGGGAACTAGCCCATAATCTAGAGACTCATCTCTAAGAATTATCACCCACAACATATGGAGTGTTTCAATGTTATTCCAAATTTAAGGAGGATGGAGTAGCCCTCCTTAGGGTGAAAATTTGGTTGATAAAAAATAAATTTATTGAGAATGTGGCATGATAAAAATTCATTTGTAGCTCTCCACCTAATTCTTTACAAAATCTTCTTCCTAAAAAAATACCATATGTTGTAGGGATATCTTCTACTAGGATAGTCATATTTATCATTTTATTTGGGAGAGATGCTAGAACCATGTGAGCATCCTTAATTTTTATAAATAATGGGACCTTTTTGGTTTCCATTGGAAAACATTGACCAAAATTTTTTGTGTAGGTGATTCCTAGAGTGTGATCAACTTTGGTTAGCATGATATTATTAGAGGCTCCAGTATCAGTTATGAAGTTGCTTATCTTATATCCTTTCAAGAAAAGGGTTATATGAAAAAAAAAAATTATGATTATAATTAGATTTAACCACAATATTTACTAAAGGTTTCAATTTATAATGTGAATAAATGATTCCTTTAAAATTAGATTTACTTGTGTTAGAAATGTCTTATTTAATAAACCAAAAAAGCCTATTAAGTTGATCAAGATTAGATATCAACTACTTAACTTAGGATGTTTTAATATATGATTTATTAACATAATATATGGTTTTAAATTAAAGTATTTCATAATAAAATGTGGTGTCTAAATTTATATGTGATGAAGATACATCCTCATTATTTTTAGAATTAGCACTGATCTTTTGATTTTTTGAAACATGAGTCTAAGGGGAAGTACTTTGTTTATTTGATAGGTGAAAATTAGGTTTTAAAAGGACCTAAAAATTTTATTTTAACATAAAAAATAAGAAAAAATAAAAAGGAACTAGACCTACATATCCTACCAAATGCTAAGAGTTAGTAAAGTTTTAGCAAAATAAGAACCAAAACACAAAGACACCTATTATATTTATTCAAAATGGGTTTCTTTCCTGATGCCACCTATCTTATTCTTCACATTGATACTTATAATACCTATAGTTTTATTTTCAATTCATTTCACCATGTTTCTTTCATGTTTAGCTGAGCCTTTATCCTTCTTCACCATGGCTTTTCCTTTCTTAGGGTTGGAGCTCCCCAGGGTGATGGTGAGAATGTCTTTCCCTTTTCTATTTTGGGTTCCCTTTGGATTTATTCTACTTCATTACACCATTTTTGGGTCCCCATACCTTCCCTCAACCCATCCACTTATTGATTTAATTTATTCCATTAATGACACTAGTTACCTACCCATTTTTTGTAGATTATATGAAAATATGCTCACTTATACCTATATCCTTCTAAAATCTAAGTTGATTCATCATCCCTCCCCCATTATTCTAAAACTTTTAATTTTTGAATTTAAAATTTAGGTATTTTAACACCTCAAGAGTACTGGAGGCTTCTATTTACCTTCTTGCCTGTGTTCTTCTCTGAGGGAGAAGAATCCTAGGATTTCATTTTATCCTTATTCCTAACCTCCCATGTGTGAAAAAGGTAGAGGGAGGGATAAGCCTCATATTTCCTTCCCTCATCTAATTTTTCCTTATTATATTTATTCACTTTATAGATATACACAATATTGATTTATTGGGTCTTTATATGGGTTCTTTTGTTAGTGATCAAGAAAATCAGTCATTGATGGATTATGTTTGAAGAGAGCTTTTCTTAGATGGATGGGACTAAAGATTATACTAACATGAAGAGATAATACATAAAAATAATATGGAACCCTTTAAAATGGTTTAATAACAAAAAATGGTATAAGAAGATATGAGTAAACTTTCCTTCCAAAGTCAAGTAATGCATTGCTTTTAAGTAGATATTTGGCCATCTCCTTGAAAGATCAACCCTAGGAAATCCTTTCATGTTCATTTAAAATATTACATCCATCTAAAATAATTCCTTCATGATCTCCTATTTCCACATTTTATATTTTAAGGCCTTAGTGACTTCATAAAACATAATCATGACATCCACAATGATCTCTTCCATAACTTCCACTTTGACTCATCTAAAGATAACTCGGTGTTGTTTCTAGCTTACAACAAAATCCCTAGCCAAAATTTCATCATGACCTTTAATTCAAAGAATAAACTCCATGAGTCCACCTTATCTCAAATTTCTCTAAACTTTCTAGTTTGCTTGGACTTTTACATAGGAAATGGGTTCATAACAATCCTGATCTCCCCCCCATGTTCTTGATATGTTTTCTTCTTAGATGCTAAAAGTTGTAGAGAACCAAATAGTAGTTCAAAATTCTTTTTTTTTGTTTTATCCAATATCCATTTATGGGAACCTTTTTGATATGATGTGATTTTTTGTTGGATTTTATTTTAGTGTCATAATTATGACACAAAGTGTGTTTTGATATTTTTTTAGGCATGATTATCTTTCTCATGTGCATCCCTACCACTAGCTTGATAGGCTTGAAGGTACAAATCATTATTTATCAAGAGATAAATATAGGATGGGATATTTATGGGTCTAACCCATGTGGATAAATTTGAGTTAAGTATGCCCATATTTTTAAGTGCATTAGTAATTGTGTTTCCCTCTTGATATATGTTTGAGATCGAACACTCAATTAATTGAAGGAGACAGCTAGCTTCAGTAATGATTTTGTTGATAGTGTGGGAAGGTGATCAGAAATTGGGTTCTAAAAAAAGGTTTCAAGTTAGATTTTCAATGGTACCACACTATAGATCTCATCGAGATCTTTTTGATGCTTGTTTTGGTTTGCAAAATGGACACCATATGCAAAGTTATAGGCTACTGAAGTTTTGGTTTGATAGGTTAAAATTTGGTGTCATAAAGTGATGTGGCTTATTTACATGCAACAAGTGGACCAATCAGAGGTTGACACATGGCATGATTAAGCTCAAAGATAAGCTCGTTGACCGAGCCATGTGGCAAGCAAGGTGGTGAGTTTGAAGAAAAGATCGAGTTCGAAGGGGAGACCAAGTAAAGGTGGCGAGTTTGAAGAAGTCTTGCGCCCATGCCATGTTTGGCACATTTATCAAAGGCATGCCAAGCTAAGCACCTAAAAAGGGGCATGGACATATTAAATGAGGTGATTAATCCTCTTAAAACATGTAACCACCTTCCCAATACAGTGCATGTGGGACAAAACTTAAGTCTAAGCACCTAAAATGGAGGGAAGAAGCTTTTAAATGCATGCTTAGTGCCTAGGGAGGAGAGCCTGAGCATGCCCAACAAGGAGAGGCCAAGTCAAAGCACCTAAGATGGTGGGAGGTGGTTTTGAACCCCTAACCTACTACCCAAAATTAATTATCCTTGACCACTTGTGCTACAGGCTTTGAATTGAGTCTAAAGGCATGAATTTGTATTTATTTTAATCAAGTTCTGGATTGTGTTTTTTATTTTTAAAGGCTGAGACTTTGTAAAAGATTTGGGAAAGCTTATGTAATGGATTTTTATCTATTTTTTAGCCATGATACTTAGTCTTAATACTCTTTTTATCCAATTTTCATATTGGAAGAGCATTATTAAGCCCATAGAGGAGATTGTTAGGACTTTTGAAGCAACTTTACAGGTGTGAAGACTCACGAAATTTGAAGGTGCTAGGCTTGATTATCAGTCATGGTGAAGGCAAATTTTGCATTGAGAGATCAGCTTGCAAAAATGTTGTTTATTATTTCTAGGTTTTTAAAATGCCCTTAATGGAAAATGGTCCACTCCTTTGGAGAACCCAGAGATGTAGGCATCATTTGTTGAGCCGAACTCCGTTATCAATGTCGGATGGTAATTTTTCATTTGCTTGCATGTTTTAATTCAATTTTTTCTAATTTTTTAATTATGAAATCATGAAAAGACTAAATTTTGACAATTTATGACATTTGATGTAAAAAAACAAAAATCAGTTCAATAACTGAGAATGTTTTATGCCAAAACATTGAGATACAAGTTATTTTGAGTTTTTTAAGAATTTATTAAGTTTTAAGAAATTTAGTATTCATAATTAAAACTTCACTTTGAGTTGATTCAATGTAGTTTACAGATCAAGTTGGTATCAAAGTAGTTAGAAATTTGGGTTAGCTTCTGATTGAGTTTTGATAGTTTCTTTTAGTTTATTGGTTATCCATATCACTTGATTATATTATAGTGTGCAGTTATACAATCAGTGTGTTTGCAAGAAACCATGGGCGAGTTGTCATAGATTAAGGTCATCAAAGATGAAAATACAATCTTGAGATGCCAAAAATTTACACTTGAATTGCAAGTGGCAAAGTTAAAATCAGAGTTTGAATCCAAAGATGAGCTCTTGATTAGATTGCAATGTGGTGAGTGTGAAAAGGTAAAGCCGTCAACTTCAGATGCAGAAATTATGACTAAGTGCAGTGTAAGTTTTTCACCACAAGAATCTTCATCTTCTTCTACCATTTCAGATTCAGATTCTAGTTATATTGTTTTTGGTGATTTTAAAAGATACACTAAGGACATAGTATTTAAATTATTGTTTAAAATGGGTTATAATGGAAGAGGACTTGGTAGAGATAGCCAAGGTATAACTAACCCAATTCAGGTTGAGCATAGACCTCTTCATGCAGGTTTGGGTTATACTAGTGTGCAAGTGGATGATGGAGAAGTTTCTTCCATGGCTAAAGGAAGATGAGCTTCCAAAAGTGAAGGTTTTAGGCCACTAGTTCAAAGGTGTAAGGTAAAAGAGGTATTGAGATTCCACCTCCTGATTCTTACACTAAATCTTTTGATCCAATTGATACTTTTAAGAAGTTTGGATATAATGGATAGAAGATAATGCAATCATTTCCATGCACTTTTTGTGGGATGAATAACCATAGTGCTAAGACTTGTTAGAAACGAAAAGCTTTATTGAAGAAGATTACATGTTTGAAAGACCATTCTCATGTTAAGTTGGAAATTGAAAAAAGGGGACCCTCACCTAAGAAGGATGTTTGTACTCATTGTAAAGTGAGTGGACATAGGATTGATAGATGTTTTAAGCTTCATGCATCTTCACATTCAAGTAATGTTAGAACTAAGATGATTTACAAATCTCTCACTAAGGTTAATGAAGCTAATTCAATCCATAATTTAGTTGACAATACAACCCAGGATAAGGTAAAACTTACAAGTGAAAATCCATTTAAGAGGTTAAGTCAACATTATGCAATTGATAAGGAATCCACTAAGGAAATCAATTTCACTAGGAAGAAAGAAATGGTTAAATGGATTATCACTACATTCTTTTTGCAAAGCATGGTTAAGAATTCATCTAAGGGAATGAACAAGCTTTGATAAGATGTAGATTAGAGTTGGTGGGAACACTTCAAGACAGGTTTACCATATGAAGTTTTTCAATTCTCACTTTTTGATAACTCTAAGTTTTTGAATCTCCTATTTATGCTGTGTGAGTTGTTTAGAGGACTTGAACTCATTTGATTAGTTGGAGATAATAGTAGAATGCATGTTTTAGGTTGATTTGATTCCTTACAACACTTATTTGACTACTATTTTGAATGTATCTTTGGCACATGCATGTATATATGCATGTTTAAGACCCTTTGGGCATGTTTAGATGTTAGGCAGCATACACTTTAGGTTGTTTGCATTTGCTTAGCATATAAGTCCCATACTAGGGCATTGTATTGAAACATGTCCACAACATCTATTATATGTTGTCAGCATTATAAACTTGTCTTGTAGTTACATTGGGAGTTGTTTTAGTTTTTGGCAATTCACCGCTTTATAAGATGTGACATTTGGGCAGGCAATGTTGGTATGTTGTAATCACTTTTGTAGTTGCAGATTCACTCACTCATGCCTTTGGATTAGGCATTTTTGCATTTTTATTGTGAATCATTTTAATGAAATTGTTTATACTTCTTGCTATGATTGGGTTCTATTGTCATGGATGCAGTAGACTAGTTATAAGATTTCAAAGGATATTGGACTTTTAGAGACCAAAAGCCTTCCATTGGGGAGGTTTGATTAGAAATTGGGTTTTGGAAAAAGGTTTCAAGTTAGAGTTTTAATGGTGCCACACTATAGATCTTATTGAGAGATTTTTGATGCTTTTCATGGTTTACAAAATGAACACCATATGCAAAGTTATAGGCCGCTGAAGTTTTGGTTTGACAGGTAAAAATTTGGTGTCGTAAAGTGACATGGCATTATTTACATGCAACAAGTGGACCAATTAGAGGTTAACATGTGGCATGATTAAGCTCAGAGATAAGCTCATTTACTAAGCCATGTGGCAAGTAAGGTGGCGAGTTTGAAGAAAAGATCGAGTTCGAAGGGGAGACCAAGCAAAAGTGGCAAGTTTGAAGAAGTCTTGCGCCCATGCCATGTTTGGCACATTTATCAAAGGCATGCCAAGATAAGCACCTAAAGAGGGGTGTGGACACATTAAATGAGGTTCTTAAGCCTCTTAAAACATGTAGCCACCTTCTCAATATAGCACATGTGGGACAAAACTTAAGTCTAAGTGCCTAAAATGGAGGGAAGAAGTTTTCAAATGCATGTTTGGCACCTAGGGAGGAGAGCCTGAACGTACCCAACAAGGAGAGGCAAAGTCAAAGTACCTAGGATGGTGGGAAGTGGTTTTGAACCCCTGAGCTACCACCCAAAATTAATTAGCATTGACTGCTTGTGCTATAGGCTTCAAACTGAGTATAAAGGCATGAATTTGTATTTATTTTAATCAAGTTCTGGACTGTGTTTTTTATTTTTAAAGGCTGAGACTTTGTAAAAGATTTGGGAAAGCTTATGTAATGGATTTTTATCTATTTTTTAGCCATGATACTCAGTCTTAATACTCTTTTTATCCAATTTTCATATTGGAAGAGTATTATTAAGCCCATAGAGGAGATTTTTAGGACTTTTGAAGCAACTTTGCAGGTGTAAAGACTCACAAAATTTGAAGGTGCTAGGCTTGATTATCAGTCACGGTGAAGGTGAATTTTGCATTGAGAGATCAACTTGTAGAAATGTTGTTTATTGTTTCCAAGTTTTTGAAATGCCCTTAATGGAAAATGGTCCACTCCTTTGGAAAACCTGGAGATGTAGGCATGATTTGTTGAGCCAAACTCCGTTATCAATGTCAAATGGTAATTTGTCATTTGCTTGCATGTTTTAATTCAATTTTTTCTAATTTTTTAATTATGAAATCATGAAAAGATTAAATTTTGATAATTTATGACATTTAATGTTTAAAAAACAAAAACTAGTTCAATAACTGAGAACGTTTTATGCCAAAACATTGAGATGCAAGTTCTTTTGAGATTTTTGAGAATTTGTTAAGTTTTAAGAAATTCAGTATTCGTAATTAAAACTTCACTTTGAGTTGATTCAATGTAGTTTATAGTTCAGAAGGTTTTACCTTTTTGTAAAGTGAATTGAGGGGAAGTACTTACCTTGGCTTCTAACTACATTATCTTTTTTGAGGATTTAAGTGAGATTTGTGAGGAAGGATTATAGTTGTGAGATATTCCTTATGAACTTCCTTAAATTTAAACTTTTTTAATTTGGTTTACTTTTTATCCTCTTATTTATTTTTAGTATCTTCTTTATAACCTTGTCATTTTTCTAATACTACATAAGACTAACCATTCATATCTTTGACTACATCCTCATAATAATCATCTAAGGACTCATATTCTAGAAATGCATTTTTATATTCACCACCAAGTTCCTTAGTCTCATACTCATGAAAACTTGGATCTTATGTTTCAAGTTTTTAATCATCATACTCTTACTTCTTATGTTTCAATTTCTTAATCATCATACATATACTTCTTATGCTTCTAATATAACATTTATTAGAGGAGCCTCAATTTCCAATATTGGTTGTGGAGATTACAACCAAGGATAATTGTTATTTTTAGGAATATAATTCCTTCTATGGATATCCTAGTATGAGGTAGCTATTTAATTTTGAGATAACTTCATCTTTAGAGTGACAATATCATTTATAATTTTTTGAATAAACTATTCCATGGAATCCTAGTTTGAATCTTGCCCTCTAGACTTTGAAGAGTCTCTTTTTAATTTTTAATTCATAATCATGGCATTTTAAACCTCAATATAAAATTATTGCATTTATTTTAAATTAGGTAATATATTCCTCTTCAACAAGAATCCCACTTTTGGTAGATATGCATTTATAAATAAACATTCTTTATTCTTTGTTGTGGGCTTGGTTGTTTGAGGGGTCTTATTCAACAAATTGTTGAGCTTAGTAAAAAAATCATGCATGGACCCATGGCCTCCTTATTCATTTGATTTAATTACATGATAATTTAATGTGCATCCTTTAATATTTTAAACCATCTTTCAAACTTAATGCTCATAGTATTATAATTGGTAAAGGAACCTGGGATGAGATGATAAAACTAGGTAGTTGCACCATTGTGAGAGTTTTTAAATATAAACATACAATAAAAACATCATGCTCAAGTCTAAGGATTCCAAATGTGGAAAAAAATGTATCAATGTGTTCATACATATGTTATTTTCCATCAGCTTAAAATTTAGTTATGTTCTTCCATGAACCTCTAGGTAGTTCATGTAACTATCCTAGGGCTAATGGCCCAATTGCATTACCCCAAGATACTACCATATTTTGAAAAATTACTCTTTGGGTATAACAATCCCATAAATTAAAATCACTTGAATTATAAAATTACCTCCTTCTTGTTGCTTATTTACTCTAATACTTGTAGGTAAACTTACATATTTTTTCCTTCTCACTTTTCTTTTAGGTTTAAACTAAAAATTGAGTCATTATTTCAAATAAAATAAAAGATCATACACACCTTTAGCTTTATTTGATATCGTAAACCATTTTTAAACTAGAATGAAATGGCTTATTGACCAATAAGGTGAGGTTGTTGATAAACTCTACAAAATGATCTTATTATAATTTATCCCATCTTATTTTAACTAGCATGGTTGCTCTTCAGACAAGGTCTGCATGATCTTTCTCCTCAACTAGTATGGCTACTACTCAATGAAAATGAATAGTACTAACTTTGTTATCCCACATGAATCATCAAAGATCATAATTAATGTCAACCTATTCAAATTTTATCCAATCAAGTCATGGATGATGCACTAGATTTTGGTTTGTAGTAAGATTCATGTAAAGATATATGGGTATTTGTGGGTTGTACGAAAAATCATAAAACATGCCCCACGATGGGCACTAAATGTTTTTGGCTAAAAAAAATTTATGTGAACAAAGTTTTCTTTTCATATAAAATAGTGTCATGAGATATATTCCATACTCTATTATCAAGTTAGGTTATCTTTATTAAAATCAAATCAAATCAAAAATGGAAAGTTTTTGTTAATATACATTATTTTTTGGGGGTTTTGAATGTGTGTAGAAAAGAATTTTAATGAGTGTAGGATAGAATAATAATGGAGATAAATATAATATATATAAGAATAAAAAATAAATAACATTAATAATTGATTAAAATCATATTTAAATTATATTCCACATTTTTGAGATGAAAATAAAAATGACTATTTAAATATAAGCATTTTTTATCAAATAAAATGCAGAAATTAATAAGACGAATTAATGAATGTAAGAACATTTCATTCACAATGATAATAGTGGAAAAAATTCATACAATGATATATTTTTATTAGTTTTTAATAACACAAATTTTATTCTTTTCTTCTTTCTTCCCTCAAAATCATGTATCTTGTTTAAAGTTACAAAGCTAAAAAGTCATGTAGAATTGCATGTGAGACTCTATTTATAACTTAGAATGTGGTAGTTACAATGAATGACTCTACCCCTTGACTTCATAAACCCTCATAACAAAAAAAAAATTAAGAATATAATTAGTTACACTTTTTAATGTATTGACATTTACAAAGTATATAAATCATAACTTAAAAACTGCAAAAGTGTCTATGTCAAAACATAGTTTTATAAATTAAAAATGAGAATACACCAAAACATAGTTTTGAAAAATAAAATTTAGAGAATATCTCCCATCTATTTTTGACCACTACTTTCCACATAAACACCCTAAACCTCCTTATACTTTCCTTCTTGAATCATGTTTTGGTATTCATCATATAACTTCATCATCTCTTTAACTTTGTCTTCGTTTGGACATCTGAATAGAAGTAGTTCATTTCTCCTTTGACCTAAAGATTTATAATTTGATGTGGAATACATCAAAATACATTTATATATTTGTCAAGTTTATCAAAAGTGTTATGATACTTGATGAACATTTGAATTGATTCAAAATTGAAGGTAGAAATATGATTTGATTCCTTGTCTATTAACTTATTATTCTTGATAGTCTTTATTGAAAGTACCACTCCATTATTTTCAAGAAATTAACAAGTTTTTAATCACTTCTTGTATATCATTTGTATCATCCACTACCATCAGTTGAGACTATTTTAAATTTTCCAAGGGTTCTTCAATCATATTAATCCAAAACTTAATAGCACCTAAGAATTCAATTTGATCTCCATGGCATTCCTAAGTTAGAACCTTTTCTATGACAATAGTATTTAGATCTACTCTAGAGAAGGCTTCTAAATTTGGAAATAATAATTTACATATATTAATTTATATTTTGTATAAATATTAATTTACTAGCATTATTGAGGTCACTCTCAATTACTACATATAGTGACATGGCTATGTTTATTGATCTAGTTCTTTGAGGTAACAAATTCTCCAACCACACCTTAGTGTTTGTGCCTGTATACCCTATCTCCTCAGTTATTCTCATTATTTTTGTATCAGTTACATAGTTGTGTGGACATGATTGATTTGGATTCACCAATTTTTGGACCACCAACAAGAATTATTATAACTTTTCCTTTAATTAATATTTGGATACCTTATACTAATCATAATTATTGAACAATGTGTTGATGGTTATCTAAACCTCTTATTTTATACCCTAATGAGTAGATTTTTTAAGGTGTAACTATGAGATTTGGTAATCACCATCGTCAACTTCCTCTTTAAATTTATTAGGAGTAATAACTATGACTTTGTAATACATGTCACCATGTTCATCCATGATTATATGAGAAACTAATTTGGGTTTCTTTGGTGAATAAGGAGTAGGAGTGATGAGTATATAAAATTCAAACTCCTATGGTTGGATTGTCTTCTTCCTCTTATTGAATAATTCATTTAACCATTCTTAAATCTCTACATTAGGAGTCTCTTGAAGATATCATTTATCTTCTTGAGTTTTAAGATAAGAAAAATTAGGCAAATTATTTAGGGCTTGTTTTAATGCATGCTCAATATCTTCCTTGTCTTGATTGGGACATTCAAGCTCAGATTCTAGATCAAATGATGAAGGTTGAGTTTTAACCTTCGATGAATGTTGAGGATGAAATTTAGCTAATTTAGGAGAAGGTTAAGGAGAAGTGGATACAAGGATCACTAGGTGAGGATTTAGTATCCATTTACTAAAATTAGTGTTATTTATCAAATATTAAGAGTAGAAAACATTTTTATATGGGTCACTTAAAATGGTAGAGATCTCAGAAGATTCTTTAGTCCCTCTAGTTGAGTTCTTGATACTTAGCTTAAGTGTCTTTAATTATCAACTAACCTATGATATCATGGCCTATTTATTCTTTTTTTCTTTATTTATAACTTGATTTACACCTATACCAGAAGAGGAACTAGCAAGTGATTCTTTATCCTTTAATAATGGTTGTTGATTAGTAATTGTGTTTACATCTCTCAATGGTAGTGTAAATCCATCATTTTCTACATTAACCCCTTTTCCTTTAAGCCATGAGATATTTATATTCAAAACCAAATTTACATTAAATTTAGACATATGCCTTATAATCTAAACTTTTAATATTTCATTTAAATTTAAATTTAGTATATCTTATATTAAAATATAATTATTTAATATTTAATTCTAAAAATATCTAAAATAGAATGAAATAATAGAAAACCTGAATTCCAATATTGATACTATAAAAACAAAAAACTGATTTAATTTGAACTAGAATATGTCCATATTTATTAAAATGATGGTTTTAATTTTATATGTGTCATGTCTTCCAGTGATGTGGAATCAAGTTTTCTCTAGTTTACCAAAGGTAAGAGTCTTGATTGTATATTTTACGCATGATAAATAATATCCACCTTATCCTCATGATCTTCAACTTCCTTTAGAATATATGCAATGTTATAATCAATTACCTACTCTAGGGTGAAGAGAGAGTAATATTTGAGGCCTTACTTATTTCTCATCATCAAAATCCATCCATTAGTCTTCAAAATAGGGGACATGATGGTATGCATAATCAACAACATTTTCAATCAATCCTCTGACATCAAAAGATGGCTTGTTGTGAAAAGGTCAAAGAGTAATTAGAATCATCTCCATGTCAATTTATTTTTAATCAAATACCTATGATTAAGTATATATGTTTATAATGATTGGTAAATGAAACCCTACCTTATTATTTTTGGACAAAAGATTATGAGTTTCTAAAATTTGATGCACTAACCCCATCAAGGCCCACATGTCATCAATAAAATTTTTGGAGCATGTATATGGAATTTTCAAATCCACATATTTTAATATATTAAAAAGTAGAAAATTTTATAAACTAAGCACCCCATCTCAATATCTTAGAAGTGGACACAATAGACAACATGAAATGATACATATTAGGTTTTGAATGACATAATGCAAGAAAGCACCAATGACTTTAATAAAAATGCTTAACATTGGCTTCTAATGTGATCTAAGGATAAAACTCTTAAATCCTCATTGTAGACATTTAAACCACTATATTTAATCCATTATGTAATCTCATGCTAAAAATTACATAGACCAAATAGGAAATCATGTATAACATTGATGTTTGATGAACCTCAAACAAATGCTTATAGATAGAATCGCTAATAAGCTCTACCCAATTTATATATTAAGTTTTATAATGTATGATTAAAATGTATTTATACATACACTCTTAAAAAGACCTAGTAGTAGGATATATAACCACTCTTTTATAAGTGTAATGATATCATTGATCTCCATCTTGAAGTCAGAGCATGGGAGAGTTTTAGGCAACCTAGTGAAAGCTATGTTCAATTTTATGATCAAGTGTTTTTTAATGACATCAATTAATAAACTAGTTTATCTTCCCATAATTATTGAGTGGATTCAGATGAAAGATCAAAAAATGAATAATGATCAAGTATCCACAACATGTCTTCCATATGTTCTTCCCTAAGACAAAGAAATATTAATCTTTAAATTTATTTACCTCCTTATTATCTCTTTCATAATGCCTCCCTAGATTCAACATGAGCTCAGAACACTTCATTGATGATAGTAAATCTCTAGCATAAGGTAACCCATTATCATATATATTATAAATCTAGTCATACTTATGATCACCATTCACCCTTTCCCAAAATTCTTATAAACTAATATATCCCAAATTGGTGCTAGTGATTTGAGAAGCATTTGGATCTAGATTAGATTATGGGTGACCTCATAAACTTGGTACTTCATGTTACCTTTCTTATTTTTGATCCTAACACATGCATCTAAAGATGAAAGATCTAATAAATAATAATCATGATGGAAGAAGGTATAAATTGTTAGCTGCTACGTAGGTGGTGGGGTCCATGAAATACTAATCAAGTGGCAAACTCTAGTGGTTGTCTAGTATTTAGTGGAGTATGGTGGGTTATCAGTAGTTTTTTAAGTTATAATGGTTATCTAATAGTCATTAGAGTTTTATTACTATTATGTTGTGCTCAAGATCTGAAAGACTACTCCCAATTTTGTGGGGTCTATGAGTTGTTGAGAAGAGGTTCTAATCTAAAGGGTGTTAATCAGAGGGCAAATTTTAGTGGATATCTACCATCTGAGTAGATTCAGGTGGCTTATTGAATAAGCTATGAAGTCTATAATTTTCTTGCACTATGTGTAAATTAATGAGGTTTTGATTGGTTATAGGATTCAAAAATATAAAGAGCAAGGGTGAAAATGTTATGAAAAACCAACATGTGGATGAAAACCCTATCAACATTGATAAACCCTATTTGAACACAAATTAATTATTTAAAATATGTTTCCTAAATGATAAAAATTATTAAATGGAATGAAATCTAATATTTTTGGAAAGCATATGGAGAGAGAACAATAATTTAGAAGGTGAAATAGGTGAAGTGATAAGGAAATGAAGGAGAAATATTAAGTAGTGGAGGTCTAAAAACACCTATGCATGCAAGCATCATCCATATTAATGGAAGTCTTTGGGATATTTTAGGTATTCATTATATTTATGTTTAATACTAAAATATAGATTAAGGGAAATCTATGGTTAAAGTAGGAAGAGATAGCCTAGGTCACAAGTATGGTAGACTAACTATAAATTATGCCAACTATTTGTGAAAGTCAGATAAAACATACATTGAATTTATTTTGCTAAAATACTAAAAATAAAAGGTACAAATATGATATATATTTCAATGATAATGAAAACAAGATACTTAGCTAGTTCTAATGCTAAAACAAATTTATATCTAGGATAGGTAGAAAGTGGACAGGATATGGATTCTAGAATAGTCACCTAATTTTATAAATTTGACTTTTGTAGAGTTAGGCACTTGTGTTGACTTGGGATGGTTGGATCAATGCTATTATCTTACTTGGATGTAGGTGTCTAGTATAGATTTATTAATGAAACTAGATGTGACCATATGGATATTTTTGGGTTTTGTGTCACCTTCAAATTGGTGCATTCAGATCTAGGTCATGGACTATCTCTCCTTGCCAAATAACAAAACTTTGGTTATTCATCTTCATATTAGTTATACAAAAATGGGTTAGTGGGAACATGGTGTTGAGTTACTATTATTGTTACTTATATATCTAATACTTTGAATGGGGCCTCAAACTTATGTAGTTTTCCCTTGCATTTTAGCTTGTGTGGGAAAAATACAAAGTGTGATAAGTAAGTATATAGAGTGACCTAGATAGTAACTTGGAAAATGTGGCTCATGGATTTCTCCTTCTATACTTCAAACCTATAGATATGTTTCCCCTATGACTAATATGTAAATATAATAAAATAGGGAAGCTTTTCTCACTTGATTTCTTTTGGTAAGTTACCTTATGAGATTCTAGGTCTATGCTAGGTGAGGAATGAATAAGGGTTGATATTATATTTATACCAATAATTTTGGAGAATATCTTGCATTAAATCACTTAATCCAACCATATAAATATGGTTTTTTTTTTTTAAATTGGATGAATTTAGGGCATTAGACACTTTAATTTGAATACGACACTTGCATCTAAACAAGCATCTAACTGGGATGTATATGTCTAGGTAGTTAGAAACTAGGTACAAGGCCAAAGCTTTTAGAGATAGAAGATAAGAAAGTTCACAACATTTTGGGTAAGGTAGAATGTTTGATTCATTAGAATAACATTTCTTATACTAAGATATAATCAATTAGACATAGAGAGATAGTGTATGTGATCCTTTTGGTAGTGGGAAAGGTCTACAAATAGAAGGTACATCCATGATATGTAATTTTTGAGTGTAAAAGACTAAGGTGTTATATAAATCAAAAATAGTGTTTATATTCCCCCCTAATTTAATCTACTAATGAAATTATTATTTTAAAGGAAAATAAAAGCATCCCTGGGTGTGTATAGCATTCCTTCTCTTTGTTTGAGTCCAACCTAAGTGCTTTACTAGTGACTGACATGCAACCAATATCATGTTATAGTATATAATCAATGCATATAATTGAAATTTAAAGCATTAAAATGATCAAAATTGAAAAAAAACAAGGTTTAGGAGTACACCTATGTATTGGTGCAACCATCTTGCCTTTTAGAAATTTAATTTGAAATTTATATCATTATAAATCATTGAAACTAAGATTAAGACAAATATAAAATACGTAAATTGCATATATCTAAATGAATAGAGAGAGATACAAGAGGAAACATACCCCCAACCTTGAATAAAATGTGATTTATCACCTGATAGTTGAGATTAGCTCAACCATAAAACCCAATCATACTTATAATACGGTGAATGTGAGTCAACTAAGTCAAATCACACTATAAAACTAGTGAGGATAGATTATGTAATCAATTCTAACCTATAAACTTGTCAATATTGGGTGATTTAATCACCTCAACCATACCAAAAATAAAACCAATTAATGTAGTAGATTCACTCAATATAGTACATAAAATTCCAACTTGGTGGCTAGTGACAGTCCTTGAAAGTGTTTGATATTTGAAAATGATTTGATTTTATAATATTAGGCACACACTTCCTAGAATATTCACTTTTACTATGTCTCATGCTTAAACTATGTAGAATAAGGGTACCAATGTATAAAATTATATCATAAATGTGTATCTGAATCATATAATTATGCAATTTGGCCAAATTAAAACTATTTAAGTGTGGAGAACATGTTTTCAAAACATTCCCCCATTGTAATATTGGTATGTTGAATACTAAATAAGTTGGATAACATTTTTCTAAAACATGCTCCCACTAGATCTAAAAATATGACAAATGTGGATAACATGTTTCCATAACATGCCCCAACTATAAGGTAAATCTATGAAGCAATGTTAAATTCATGCCTCTATTACATGCCCCCACTAATACACCCCCTTTTTAGGTGAGGGTGAATATTAATTTTTAGTTACCCTACCTCAAAAGGATAAGATAAACATGTAAACTATGAATGTGCCATGCAAGATAAAGGTAACATGTCTAGGTAGATATATCACTGAAGCACAAAGAATGTGATCACACCAAGTCCTAAGATGCATGATGTAGATCATGGAAATGTCTAAATATTAACAGTATAAGATTAAAAATTAAACAATCACACACACAAGAGAACTTAAAATAAAATCATGAGATAATGGTCCAAGGAGACCTCAAATAAGTGGCATGCTCAAATTCCCCAAAATTGAAGGGACATGACCTAGTCAAATGTCTAAAAAATAAATAATGACATATTTGAATGTTAAAGAGATAAACAAAGGAATAGGGGCCACAAATAATGGAGCATATTCAAATTCTCAAAAAACAAATACAATAACAAGGCAAGACATTCAAGGAAGTGCATAAATGAAAGCATAAACAACTAGTATAAACATATCATATTGGTCCCTAGATATATGTGTTAGCAAAAAAGTTAAGTCGATAGAATATAAAGTAAACTACAAAATATATAAGAATGGGTAAAGGCATGTGTAAGTAAATATATGAGCTCAAACATGATAATGTAAAGTGGCCATAAAATTATATAACATGTGGGTACCATGATTATAGAGGTGGATTCCCCTAATGTCCTGGTGATGTTAGTAGAGGGAAAATCTAACATCTAAAAGTGCATAGATCATGTATTTTTATATGCCTAAATCACACTCAAAATATGTGTGAAACACATGTGTATATAAGAAGTACTCAAATGCCATCTATATTCACCTAAAATTTGTATTTATATGTTAAGAGTGTTTATTGAGATATCCTATTCTTAGACTATCCTTAGACCTATCTTGGATCCTTTACCACACTTTTCTATCCATTATGTAGACCACAAACATCTTCTTTCAGACCAAAAATAGTCCCAAAATAGTATTCCCAATTCCCAACCTAGTGTGCCCAATAATCTGTCGCTAAACACTAGCACCACACTAAAGACACTAAATCCACATGGTGCTAATGTCCCTTTCCCTAACTCTCTTAAATGGATACATTTTCAAATGTATGCCCCTCCTAAGGTTAGCCTAAGTACATTTTATCATCTACACAAGATACAGATCTCTATAAATACAAGACTATTTGACCTCCATAGAAAGGATGGAAAATTGATGCAAAAAGCCTATCCAAACAAGAAATAAGTTGAACAAAATTAAGGTATTTGATCCTTAGTCTAACCTATTTATGAATACTACCATCTATATCAACACTAATCCCAAATTTCAAAGATTATCAATCTGAAACACACTCAAGTCATTCAAAACCCCTCTCATTCTAGCATTTAATTACACTTGCACCAAGTAATAGGTAGGATAACTACATTGAACTCGATCCCTCCTTGAAGTATTGGTATGTAGGCAACTCTCTTCATAGTAGAGTGTTGAGGATGTCTATCCTATCTTATTAATTAACACACATTTTCAGCTCATGCCATAATTACAAGGAGGATTAGGGTTTGTACACTAAATCATATTTTACAATCACAACATAGAGTTCCAAATTTCATGTGCATATGAATAAGACCTAGAAAAACAAGTGCATGTGCTCCCAAAAAATAGGAATAATCCTTCAAAGAAGACACTAGCACCATTTTGAGGACACTATAGTAGTATGGTGTTACTATCCAAGAGGGTCATTACTATCTAGTGAGAAATTAGATCTTAAGACCCTGTTGATGACACACAAACATATCCATAACCCAATTTTCATAACCTAGATCTTCCATGACAATCATTTTCCATATAAGTCTCCCTTTATGCATATTTATTACTATTTTTGGAAATTTAAAAGAAGTCAAAATCAATAAAAAACCAATGGTTAATTATTTTATATTATTTAACTAATTTAGTCCTTTAACCTAAATTAGATTTTATACATGTAAAACCCTAAAAGGTTAAAACATTTGGTAAACCTTGCTTACTTCTAATATTTCTCAAACCCTATTTTGTATTTTCAAATTTTTTTTGCAATAAATTAGGCCTACATTCTTTTGATTTTATTGTTTTTTAGATAACCTAGCTAACTATATCAATTTCATATTAGGGTTTCAATTTATTTGAATATAATATAATTTATTGCAAAGAAACTCTAAATTCAAAAAAACCCTAACCCTAAACACACTTAGGGTTTGTATCTTTTTTCCATATATACTCATATTTTAATTCTAAAATATCATATTTGATATAATATTTATTTTTTCAATCTTCCTTAAATTAATATTCATAAAAGGTTTACAACATACAATACTTTTTTTCCTACCTTCTAAACTACGATGGTAGAATTTACAAATAGATTTGATGAAACTGATAAGTAATAATTACAAGATTTTGTATCCAAACATATGAATATACAAGATGATTTCATCAATATTATATAAGAAGAACTCCAAAAATAAACAATGGTCAATCTTCAACTCCCCCAGTTAATAGTGTTGTTACATATCCAATGGGACCAACTCAACCAACTTAGATACCACAACCTAATATTTTTATTTAATAATAATCAATGATATATACATCACTTATGGATAGTTCCTCCACTCTAGATGTATAATCCCTTATGCATGAGATTCATACACTATAGTCTAAGGTGTTACATCTTGAGAAGGGAGCCATTAGGCCATCATATGCCTTGGATTCCAAAATTCTCTTACATACACATTTAGCACATCACATAGCATAAAATCCCTTGCCATCCAATTTCATGGCACCCAAGCTCACATTATATGATGGCAAGGGTGACCCATAGAATCATCTTAGAGCTTTACATGTAACATGCTTGGACTACGTGTCTAACAATTGGCTTCTTATAAAGTTATTTCTATGGAGTCTAAAGGATTATGCCCTATAATGGTTCTATGATTTACCAAATCAATATATAATGGAATTTAATCCTTTATCTAACATGTTTTTAGCACACTTCTTTATCAACATCAGTGATAAGATATCAATGCACAAGTGGCACAGTTAAAGTAAAATTTGAATGAGCCTATTTTAGATTATGTCTTAAAATACAAGAAAATATTAGCTAAATTGACTATCCCCATGGAAGACAAATAGATTTAGGAAAATTTAAAAAAAGTCTCCTACTATCATTATATGAAACTATTTTATTCAAGAAGTTTCCTACATTTACCAATTTGTGCTATATAGTCAAGGAAAGAGAGGTTACGTTCTTATCAATCAAAAAACTCAAGTACACAAATGGATTAGAATCAACTATTAAGATTTAAAATAAACCTCCATACAAGGTAAAGTCCATAGATAAAAAAATTTATCAAAAGGCCACAATCAACATAACCTTCAACCCATCTCCTAGATTGGTTTTATCCACTCCTCAGGATAGAGTCTTCACTAATCTTCCAGAGTCACTAGCACATTTTCTATAACATCTCTTTAAATGCAATGCCATATCTCTCCCTCCCATTAAAGAGGTTGATACGACATGACCTCTTCTAAATAACTATGATTTAGATTCATTCTATGAGTATCATATGGCACTAGGCCACTTGATAATTAGATGCATTAGCTTAAAGCACAAGATACATTAGACATATCCATTACATAAAATTATTGGCATGTATCACACAATAGTTCCACCTATACCACTTATCACATTTTTAAAATTAGGAGATTTTGAATGATGGCACAAATTTACATGCACTCTTCATATGAGCATACATAGACCACCATCCTATTCAAAGTTTTATGGTTGACAATGGGTCAAGCATAAGCATGTGCACTATGACACTCTTACAGCACTTAAGTTACAAAAAGTGGGATATCTTCCCCATAGATATAGTCATTAGTTGGTTTTAGTGTCCACATTTAGAGCTCCATCAAGGATATTATGCTTTCACTATAGGTTGGACCAGCACACATAGCCACTTGGTTCCTAGTAGTACCTAGTACAGGTGTATTTGATATATTATTGGGTAGGCCATAGTTATAATAGCTCTAAGCCATCACATCTATAGTACACTAATGTATAAAGTACATACATGCTAATTAGGTGTTTAAAGTTAAGTGTGTCCCATATGAGTATCATCTACCCATCCCACAAGTAGTCCTAGTATAGTTTCCAGCTACAATTCTAGAACAAACACCAGTTATAGCTCCAACACCATTACTAGATATTACGTGGCTATCAGTTACATCTAAGAGTATAGCTCTTATGCCTACATCATAGAGTTTATTAAAGTTGTTAGTGCAGACTAGGTCTATTCCTATGATATCTACACATACACATACTCTCCCATAGAAACCATTACTAGAGAAACCCCTATATCATAGATACATCACAAATTCTAGAGTTTATGTTGAGATTATTTTTATTAGGTTATAAGGGTTCTCAGCATAGGGAACCTACATCACCTACATCTTCTTCTTTTACCAGATGGGTTCCTAAGACCCTTACAGATAACAAGGTATCAAATTTAGTGCCACAACATCATACCATCACTATACAAGTAGATTTAGACATAGATTATAAGCATAGTCTATTATGGGATCATGGTTGACCTTTCACACTACACACATAATCATAGTTCATCTATTCAACATAGGTCATCATGATAGTTAGTCTCCCATGAGACTCATTGGTTAGTATGGTTCTTACTCTTGTACATAATCCTTCTCTCTCTTGTTCCTTGTATAAAGTTTATTTTCATTTTCTTATACATAGTTTATATCTAGAAAATACAAAAACAATATAACATGTCAAAATAAAAAAACATTCAAATACTACTCAAAACACACAAAATTTATAGATTGTATGCATTGATATATTTACATTTATACTACTTGCTAGATATTACATATTTTTAGCTATCTTATTATAGTCAATTTTATCATACATAGATCATTCACTTGTTCTTATTGAGTGCTTTTAGATTACATATAAGACTCTGATACATTATACTAATCTAGAATTTCTATCAGCTACCCACTAGGGTCATATACATTAATCCAAGTTTATTCATTTGATACATCCACCCACTTAGGGGCATCTCATACACAATTACTACTAGTAGGTTCTATCCTTATATACTATATATTCCATTTTATATAGTGGAATATCTTGATATTGATCATTTCTACTCATTGCTTAGATTTTTTTTTTATCACTAGTTAGACTCAACATATGTACATCTTAGAATTTACATATATTTGTACTACATATTTCTACATGCTTTCATTTCTAGTTTTCCTATATTAGACTTGATTGTGTTTCTTATGCTTCATCCTTTTTGAGGTCATTTGAATATGCCATTGCTCTTCATCTCTATACCAATTTTATGTTTGTATGCCTTGGACATGTGCCCATTTCCCTTGTGTGTGATTTCCTAATTATATATATAGACATTTAAATATGTCCTATGTGGATCTAAGATAAAATTGCTTATTACTTGCGTATGTGGATATTTGATTATTTGTTATATGTCATCATTATTAGATTTAGTGACATGTACTCATGTCCCTTATATTGTGGCCCCTTGGCCTACTTTTATGTGCCTCATGTGTTTTATATGTATTCTTATTTGTATGCATCTTCACTATGACACTTATCTTTGATTGTTACATACACCAGTTTTTGGTGCCATCAAAGACCTCATTAATCTACCCTTCCTACTTGGGTGTCATGATGGACATCATGACCCATCCCCCTAGGTAACTACTCAGATTTATTATTATACACATTCATTAAATCTATCTTTACACCCTTTTGTAATGCTAGATTATAAAATACATCTTACATTACCTACTTATGCTCATATTTTATTACATTCTGATGTTATGTTTACACTTTGTTTTAGAATATCATGCATATGATCTAGCTAACACATTTTGTAGAGCTACATATTGTGAAGATAGTTCTTATGTAGGTTCCATAACTACCCTAAAAAGTGGGGACATTCATAGGGGTTTATCATAGAAATCAAGATCCTACCTTGTTATTCATATATTATATTTCAGCACATAGGCTTAGTTTCAAAAATTAGACACAGTTTAGACATAATAAAAAATAAGGACTCAAAAAGCAATTTAGTCACCTAGATTTCAGACCAGATAGAAATTAGTGCCTAGATTGGGATATTATCACCATAGGGCACTAATATCCACTACATGGTGTTATTGTCTAGTATCCCCAACTTCAGGGTAGTTTAGATTGGCTAGAATAGTACACCATATATAGTATATATTTGCATAGGTATAATCACAAGTTTGATAGTTATGTTTAGATTTTGCTTAGATACACTCATTTCAACTTAGATTCATACTAATTACTCATAATTGAGGGCATAATGCATGGCATGATCACTCCAACATTTAATTTATTTATATAGATATGGTCATTACATAATCAGTTTAGAGTTAGTATACTTAGATATTAGATTGGGGGCATATGTGTAGCACATAGTTTTCATATACTCAATTACACAAAGGTTAATCAAATGAAATGGAAAACCCCATGTCATTAGATACACCTTATACATTTTATATCATATTCTAGGTTGTCACCAATTTCATTCCTTACTCCATCTGTAGTGGTTGGCATTCCCAAGTGGCCCAGAGCTACCTAATGTACCTAAGTGGTCATAGACCTAACATACACAATTAGATATACCTATTTATATATTTCATCACTTTACATAATTCAATTTTAGATGAATCTACTACACACAAGTGGGTAATGATGGAGTCATAGCCTACTTGAGTTCTTAAGCCACCTACATGAGAGGGTTAGACACACTTATAGTTTTATCCAAGTTATTAACATATCATGATCCACCTAATAGGGGTGGGCATTGATGGAGTCAAAATTGGATTGAGTTCTTGAGCCACCCACATATGAGGATTGAGTAAGATATCAGCTCGTTTGAAGCTATTCAATGATTTGATCACTATGCACACTCACACATATAGGTTATGATTAGGTTCATGCATTGGTTTGCACACCTAATGAGGTGTATTCATTCCTTACCTCTCTCTTTACTCATTTTTACTCAAATTCTTTATTTGGCATAGTATTTTTCTTTTGATAATCTCTTAAATAAGGATTGATTTTTTTCATGTTTCATTATAGGTCATTGCTTTAGATCATGTTTCACATATACAAACCTAGTTTCACATACTCAAACTTAGCTACATGAGCTTCACATCCTATTTAAGTATAGGTATGCTACTTTTTCCTTTATACTAGTTATTTTTCTTTACTGCACTTATAGTATAAAGGGGGGGAGGGGGGAATGTAATCACCTAAAAGTGGTATTTGGATGCTAATATTATTGCTTGAGATAGCCTATTCCTAGCTTTACCCTAGACCTATCCTAGAGGCTTTACCACACTTTTCCAACCACTATGTAGACCACATAAATATTTTGTCAGCCCAAACATAGTCCTAGGATAACATTCCTAGATCCCAACCTAGTGTGCCTAGTAGTCTACGAACTAGACACTAACAACACACTAAGGACACTACAACCACATGATGCTAGTGTCCCCGATTTGGTGCTAGTGTCCCTTACCCTAAATCTCTTGAATGGATACATTTTCAAATGTGTGCCCTTCCTAAGGTTGACTTAAGTAATTTTATCATTGTAAAATCTATAGATCTCTATAAATACAAGACTATTTGACATCTATATAAAGGATGGAAAATAGATGCAAAAATCCTATCCAAATAAGAAATAAGTTGAGCAAAATTAAGATATTTGATCCCTATTCTAATCTACTTCTACATACTACCATCTATAGTAGCCCTGAGCCCATATTTCAAATATTATTAATCTCAAGCACACTCAAGGAATTCAATACCACTCTCATTCTAGCTTCACTTGCACTTACACTTTCACCAAGCACTAGGTTGGATAACTACATCGAGATTGATCCCTGCTCAGAGTATTAGTATGTAGGAAACTCTCTTCTTAATGGGGTGTTAACGATGTCCAATCTATCCTAATAATAAATACACATTTTTATCTCATGTCATACTTTCAAGGAGCATTAGGGTTTCCACACCAAATCAAATTTTCTAGGCATAACACAGAGTTCCATATTTCATGTTCACCTGAACATGACCCAAAAACACATACGCAAGTGCTCCCAAAAAATATGAATAATTTTAAAAAGAGGATGCTAGTACCATTTTTAGGACACTACAATAATATGGCACTACTATCTATGTGGGGCACTACTATCTAGTGAGACATCAGATTTTAGTACCTTATTGATTACACTCAGACCTATCTAGAACCCAGATCATCTACGACATTCACTTTCCATATAAGTCTCTATTTGTGTATATTTATTATTATTATTAGAAAGCAAAAAGAAGTTAAAATCCATAATAAATCAATGGATAATTATTGCATATTATTTAACTAATTTATACATCTAAGTCCTTTTATCTAACATAGGATTTACACACATAAAACTCTAAAAGGTTAAATCACCATCTACCAACAAAAAACTAAAAACATATATGCCAAGGAGCTAATAGGATATGTAAATGCTAAAAATGCTTTTGCAATTTTTGAGTTTTCTTTTTTTTTAGTATTTTTGGTATTTTCCAAAGAAAAATACTATCCTATGATTACATCCAAAGGATGGTCATAAATGTCTCCCCACTATGAACATGGTGTAATAAATTGGTGACATTATCAGTGAATATTTATAGGTGCAATATCTATCACTATAGTATATGTGATGCTCTACATATGTTTAATAGGATTTCATAATTGTGAAGTAGAAATAGTAAGAGTAAGGGTTTTTGGAACCCATCACTGAGTATTCTTAAGTTTCTTTGTAAAAATAGTAACAAGAACATGTGTAGGTGCTCTGGATATCTGAATATGGTGTGTAATAGGTAAGATTATGTGAAACCCACTATGGATCTCTGATGCAATGGTCTCTCAAGTACTGGCCACCTGGTAAATGGAATTACCTATTACTTACCCTTTTGTGGAGGATTAATTGTAAGAGGTTTGACAATTAACTGCTTGGTTATAAATTTATCTTACTCAAGAGGATTTTCATAAGGAATTTTGGAAATTGTAATTACCTGATTTGCATATATGTATTTAACACATCCATGCACTTTGGAAGGTACGAATTGAAGTGAAGTTAAAAAATTTAGAAGGTATAACTAAGAAGGTAATAACCACATGTGTAGGACCCACTTGTAAAGGTAAGTCAATCTCACCAAGAACTTGTAGTGAGGTCTTATCAAATGCTCATATTAATCTAGTCAAAGGATGTAAATCGTGATTTATATAAACCAAATATGCAAGTAATGTCATAGTATAAATGTTCTTTCTTTCACCATTTTACATCATTACATTGTGTATAGGGCAATGGTCAAGGTATGCTCAAATGAATAAGGAATGAATATCTAAGTCATCATTCATAATCTCACTATTATCAAAAGTAATGGAGGGTCTCTAAACCATATGAGATGTATGTGGCGTATAGGTACCAATAATCCAATCTAATGGGTTATCCTGATGAGATGGAGGAGGGTATGCATTATATTCCATTTGTACTTTTGGATCCTTCTTTGAATGATCTTGAAAAGTATTATTAAATATTTTATGCTTGTGGTGGTCACTAGGTTGTGAACCTAATTCCTTTCTAGGATCATCAAATGTAATATTTTGGTCATCAATGAGGTCTTAGATCTTATGATTCAAGGTAAAACATATGTTATTTAAATGCCCAAGGCCTTGGTGATAGTCAGTAATAATTCATGTCATACCCTTTGGGTAGATGTCTACTCATATCAACCTTTATAGGATGAAGGAGAGATATAATATGGCATTATATAAGCCACAATAGTAATGAAGGGGGAGATTCAATTAAGAGCATAAATTTTCTTTGTGGAGAATTGAATAATGCAATATTATTAGTTTGTTATGACACCACATTAACTATGGTGTTTGTTTCTTTTTTAGAATCAGAAGGTTTGACCTTATAACTTGGTTTCATAGTAAACTTGGTATTAGATGTAGAGGTAGTTAGTGTATTTACTAAATACTTAATTTTGTTCAATGAGGTAAGTTTCATTTCATGATCATGAAAAATGTGGCATAATTCATCAAAATATTTGAACTTTTTGAACACAATAGACTTATGAAAAGGAGCAAGCAAACTTTGCTTGAAAATATCTTGAAGTTCTTTATCTACCATAAGATTGGTTATTTTAGTTAACATTTATTTATATCTTAAGACATATTCATTGATAGGTTCATTTTTTCCTTGTTTTATTTTTTTAATTTGGCCATAGGAAACTTTTTCATTAATATTCATAGTGAAGTGTACCAAAAAAACTAATCTACAATGGGTTTGAAGGTGTTTATTTATTGAGTTGGTAAATCATAAAACCACCTTAAATCATAGTCTTTTAAGCTCATTGGAAATAAGTTGGTCAAAATTTTATCATTTCAGGCATAATCAAGGCATTTTACATATAATTATCAACCCTTGCCATCATAAAATTTGAACTTAGGTGCAACAAAACTAGTTAATAAGGGGTGCAAAGCAATTTTGGGTGAAAAAGAGTTATGTAACAACCCTAGTGAATCAATAACATAAGGATATTTCATATCATTTTTTTCAATATTTTTAACTTTAGTTTTCAAATAAAATATAGTTTGGATAAGAGTTTTTACCTCTTGGTTTTTTAGGTTGGACAATTGAGAAGTGATCAAAGGACATGTACCCATAGGTTGGGTAGATATAAGCATTGAAACTAGTATTTAACTTGAATAATTCAAGTTTCCCATGGTAGATGTAGTAATAGTAGTCTCAAAAAATAAAGGTTGAAATACATATCATGTGCCTTCACTATATGTAGGTAGATTGATTCTTATGGAATCAACTGTAGTACCCTCTAAGGATTCACCATCACTAGGTGAGGAAGGTTTAGCCTTATCATGCTTACTAATTTCATCTATCATAACATACAAAAATGAATATATTAATCCCTTATTATTATTAAGATGCGTGATCAAAGCTTATTCATCTTCCATTTAGAATAGGTATTTTTAATCACTATTTTCCATTACTTAGAAATGAAAATTTACAAAATTTAAATAGTAAAAAGAAACCCTAGGTGACTAAAAACCCTAAGAATTAGATAAAAATGCACTCATACAAATTGGGTTCACCAAATTTTAATCCTAAAATATAGATTAATTAAAATCTAGGGTTAAAAGGGGAAGATATAGCCTAAGGCAAAAGGATGGTAGACTATCTTTAAAATAGACTAATTATTTACAAAACTTAGATAAAACATATACTAAATTTATTATTCTAAGATGATAAAGATATAAATTAAAATTATTCTAGATATTTCAATGATAATGAAAATAAGATAATTATTTTTGATTCTAATACAAATATGGATCTAGAACAAGCATAAATTAGACTAGATCTAGATTCTAGAATAGTCACCTGATTCTAGAAATTTGACCTTTGTATACACAGATACTTGCATCAACCTAGGATGGTTACATTGATGCTACTATCTGATTTGGGTGTAAGTGTCCAATATGGAATACCTACTAAAACTATATGTGACCACTTGGATGATTTTAGGTTCTATATCACCTTCACTTTGGTGTATTCAGATATGGGTCATGGATTATCTCTCCTTATCAAATATTAAAACCCTAGTTCTTCATCTTCATATTAGCTATGGAAAAAATGGGTTAGTGGGCATATAGTGTCGATCTCCCCTAAATACCCCTCTATAAATTATTTTTTCCTACATATCCATTACTCTAAAGAGGGCCTCATAGTTATGTATTTCTCCCCTAAATGTTGTCTTATGTGTGAATCATGCAATGTGTGATAATCAAGTACATAAAATGACCTAGCTTGTAACTTAGAAAATGTGGCTCATGGAATGCTCCTTTAATAATTTATATTTTTAGATATGTTTTTCATATGACTAATTTGTAAATAGGATAAAATAGGGAATATTTAATCACTTGAGTGCTTAATTGAGTGTGTTTGGGAAGTTACCTTATGAGTTGTTAGGTTTGTGTTAGGTGAGGAATGAATGAGGGTTGATATTATATTTATATCAATCCTATTGGATAATATCTTGCATTTGATCACTTAGGTTGACCATAATAATATGTCTCATTTATAAATTACATGAATTTAAGGTATTAGACACTTATATTGGACTAGGATACTTACATCAACACAAGCATCTGGTTGGGACATAAGTGTCTAGGTAGTTAGAAAATAGGTGCAGGTTAAAAACCTATACAGATAGAAGATAATTAGGCTTACATCATTCTAAGCAAGTTATAAGATCTAAGTCATCATGATAACATTATTTTGACTAATATACAATCAATTAGGCATAGAGAGATAGTTTATGCGAGACTTTTGGTAGTGGTAAAGGCCTAGAATATGAAGGTACATCCATGATATTTATTTACCAAGTGTACAAGATTGAGGTGTTATATAATTAAGAAATAGAATATATAATTTCAATTACTACCAAGCAATCACTAGCTTCCAACATTTGTCAATTTATCATTAGGTTTCAATGGCTATCATATCGATGTTTGGTTCTAATGGTTGCTAGGCATTCATCATGTTTCAACTTTCCTTGGAGAAATGATAAAGTATTCTTAATTATCATTTCCTCGTTAAAACCAAAAAAATCTCAACTCACTCACTATTACAAGTGCACATTTTAATTTTATGACCTTTAACTTGACATAACTTGATAAATTATAGAGAATCATATTTAGGGTATCTTAAATTTCACCTAGACTCAAATTTGGGTACAACACCCCCATGAATATCTAGTATTAGTCTCCTAAAATAGATCAAACCATATGATACATATGATAATAGATAGATACATCTTTGACATCCATTATTACAACTAAAGATAATATACAACATATAAATTTCCATAATCATTGAATATCATATCATGTAGTCTACTATAATAACATCTTACCATCCCTGATAAGCACTCTTAGGTCTACCTATCATGAATCTGTGTTCCTATGGCATATACCCTAAACCCATTGCATCAATTACTATGGGCATCTCTCCAATAATAAGAATCCACAAGGTGTACCACAAATCTACCAAAGTGATGGGCATCTCTCTCATTTCCAAATAGAAAGTACATGTGTAAAGATTACACTACTATGCAAATGCAGTAATCAAATGCATATTAAATATAATATGTCCTAATTGGATAGAATAGGCTAGACTATCCCCCTATAATATCTACTAATCCATGTCATCCAAACCTAACCCTATAAAATTACACATATGTCTCCCATACTGTTAGTTCTATAAAAATAAAATACTATGGCTTGATTTTCTTTCCTTTTGATAGTTTTCTCTTGTATATTTATAACAAGAGTGACCAAGAAGATTGTTAAGGCAATTATCAATTAAGGAGGCATATGAAAGAGGTTAAGAAAATTTTATTCAATTATTAAAATTGATTTTCAATATTAAAATTGGGTGGCTAGAGAAAAAGAGATGTCCTTTTATTTAATGGTCTAAAAAAGTGAAGGGTTTATAGGTTTACAAAATTATAAATGCATTTGAGGTTATATATATAGTTAGTTTTAGAGGAGCAAGGACTTATGGAATGGGAAACCAAGGAATTTAGTGATGATTATCTTACCTTAAATTCATTATAGTGGAAAAAAAATTAGACACTTGATTAAATAGGGTCTTTCATATAAGAGTCTCAGGGTGAGACACCTATTTATGTTTGGGTGAGTGTTAGCATAGGCATAGTGTATTTGAATTTAATATAGTTTTGCATTATAAAAATTTGAGAAAATACATGCATCATGTGAAAATAAAACAAGTGACATATATAATCCAAATATATATGAAGGAAGACAAAGAAATTTTATTTTAAGTTATACAAGCAAACAAGAGGAATATTGTAAAATAGGCAGGAAAATAAGCAAGTGTATGAATAAAATCTATCCCATGGCCTCTCAACCATGGGAATGAACAATTGGTTATTTAATGGAAATCTCATTTTAGTTTATTGTTTGTATTTATTCTCTTCTCTTATTAGTTTTTTTCCATATGAATTATCCTCCTTTATTTTATTCTAATTATTACTTTTAACTTACAAATCTAGTTATCTCAAATATACTAAACTATAGCTAACAAGTGGTAACAAAGGTCATCAACTAGGAATTTTATAAAGTCAGAGCTTGATTTACACAATACAATGGTAAAAACAAAGTTACAACAAACCTTTTATACCATAATTTTATATTATCTTACTTTTTCCAATATTAATTACTACATCTATTATGCATTTGATTCAATTAACAAATCAAAATTTTGGCAAGTAGTATCTCAATTTATATTCACCAAAAATGTGTTCTATAAATTTCATTAGGACATGCATAATACCATATTTCACATCATAATGTTATTTAATTTCTAATACCAACTTTTTAAATGGGTAAAAACTTTATACTTAAGTGACATGAGCACCATTTCCTTTGGCAATTATACTTCATAATAAAATATGATTATCTCTTACTCTATTATTTATACTCGATTGTAATTAATATGAAAATAACTTTTGAAATATTATATGTGATATGCTAGTTATTCTTATTGATTGAGTTTATAAAGCTTAGTATATCTTTCAATTGGATTCATTCACTATTCAAATCCATCATCTCAAAAAGAGGGCAAACAAGGGGGGAAAGCTATAAATTTACTATGAAATAAATATTAGACTAGTTATCATGTCACAATACATTCTAAGACTTTAAAATATTGGTAAAATATTAAGATCATGTGAAATATACATGTAATCAAATTACTAATCATATATTATAGATTCCAAAATACTAAACAATGTAGTTTCAAAGAATTCAAAAGGTTTAAAAATTTAATCATTGACATAGATTATAGGGGTATATGTACCCACATTATAGGAACAAATTATAAATACATATAGTTTTGAGTGCACAATCTATATTCATGCACAAGTTTTAAACATAATTTAAAATCTACATGTTGTTACATATTCTACAATTACCACAATAGGGGCATGATATAAATTCATACACACTGTACTATCTTAAAATTCAATGAGCATAATAAATTTTTATGGCATATAATATATACTATTTATATATGTGGACATGGTAGGGGAATGTATGACATCTATTCTCTTTTGACCATGCACTCAGGAACAAAGTGATAATTGAATCTAAAGCCATCTGTAGTAGTTGATTTAGTTAAAGTGTGTAGTGCATGACTTTGATATTCTATGCTCTCTAGCACTATATCTCATGAATTCATCTTATAGTCCAACTTTTTTAATGTCTTAGGGTTCTAATCAACAATTAAGTTAAACTAAGGTCTATGTGTCCCTCAATGGGTGGTATTTCTCCAAGTTTACAATAGAAGATAAAAATTCTCTAAATAGCACAACCACTATAGCCAACACATTGAGGCTTTTGCATCTCTTAATGTTTTTATTTATCACATTGACTACTTGAAAGCTTATCCATTTCCATATATAGGAAATGAATAGATGTTACATGTTCCTTATTCTTCTCCATGGCATTCCTAATTCTCCATGACACACATAAAGGTGTAGTTATTCCTTGAATAAATATGCAATATTTATTTTATGGTTATATATTTTGTTTACTTGAAAAATAATTGCATCTAACTACATACATTTAATTTTGTAGGAGAATTTTGGATCATCATGGCACATGAAAAATATACACAACTACTATTTACATGAGGTTTGCATTCTCTTTTCCCCTTTCATTAAGTATTTTAGTTTCATTGAAATACCATATTAAAGGGGGGGCAACAATAAATACCCAAATTTGGAACAACACTTGTTTTACAATTATTTTAATCACTTTGCTTATATAGATCTTACCTAAGAATTAAACACTTAATGACACATTTTTATTATATTTTTTATTTTAAATTATGATATTTTATGACTTTATAACCAATTTTTCTATTCACATGGTTTAAAGCACATAAAAATAGAGTTTTCTAAACCCCTTTGTTGTTTTGAGTTAATTTTTAGCATAGGGCAAGTTATCGGAAGAATCATTTATCATGTCCTATATATTGTCTCCTTCCCAATGATCTTGTTTTTTGATGTTTTAATTTTTGACACCTACCCATTTTCTAGTCAGTGCTTTTGAGTCCCCTTTAAATTATTTTGGGTCATTTGTGTGTGCCACTAAGTTTTACATATAAATTTTAAGACATTATTTTAAGATTCATCTATTAATGGACATCTAAGACAATGAATGGAATATCGAACACATAATCTGTTGAAGCTTATAAATAAAGTGATGATAAAAATTATAATAGATGTATTCAAAAATGGATATAGATTACATACAAAGACTCAAATATTACATCTCACTAAGCTCACATCTCTCACAACTCTCAAATTTGTCATAACTCACAACTTACACAACTCCTAAATAAGTAGCACAATACAATCCAAAAGACTCCAAATATTCCATATGAGTAAAGCTCACAAAGGGATATACATATAGGTGGAAGTTAGGAAAATCCCATTAATACCATGCATGTGGGACTAACTTACCCTAAATAGGTGGAAGAAAGGCATCAATCCAACATCCCCATACATGTGGGATAAACTTCCTAAATGTACAAAAATAACTAAATAGGCTAAATATTAGGGGGGGAAATATCCTACCCTAACACCTTCCCTTAAGCATAGCTTAGGTGGTTATAAGAATTGGGTCCCAACAATGAGGTCTAATGAGGCATTCAAGTACATATAAAATCTCATAAATTAGATAAAGGGAGAAAACATGTAGGAAAATCTCCCCCGACCCTAAAAGAGAGAAGAGAAGTAGACTAACTTTGCTCAATAATGAGCCCCATCACCATGATGAAGTCTACCTCTATTCTGTATATGATGACATCCAAGTAGAGTAAGTGATTAATGTGAGCAATAAGGAAGGAGAAAGATCATTTTCTTTTGAGGGGATTTGGCATCTTGCTAAACTAGGCCTCACCCTCTGGTCTTTGTTAAATGAGATAAGGAATATGATGAGCTAATACCTTTTATAATCTCCTTGTATCTCCCAAGAAATATCACAAAGATTATTTTTATATAAAAACAACTAAAAAATATACAAGATATTTTTTTAAATAAAAAATAATCAAAAAATACAATATATTATTTTTAATAAAAAATAATCAAAAAATCTCATGCCCTACCATGATTATGTCTCTCATTTAATAAATTTGAATCCACTAATTTGACAAAACCACACGTATTATCTAAAAACCACAAATTTTATGGGAATATCATGACTTACCAAAGAATGTGGTTTCCCAAACTTGTTTTTTATGAATAATACCATTCAGTAAAAACATGATAACTTTTTCAATTCACAATGAAATTTTAAATTAAAAAATGATCTAGAAAAATGAAAATGAAGTGCATAAAACTCGTAAATGGTTTCCAATGATTGTTTATGTTTTAAGAGTAGTTTTTAAAATAATAGGCATTTTATAAAAACATTGTAAAAAGGTAACAATTAACCTTGATTAAAGACTTGGGGAGAGAAAACCAACTGAGTGGTGAATGGAGAAGCTAGCAAGAAATTTGTTTGGCCTAATGCAAAAGTTAAAAAACTAGAATTGAAACCTAAAAAACTAAACTTGATTTCCCCAATATCAATACATGCAAAGAGGATAAAAATTATAGATAAACACATTGATCCATAGAGTACCTCTTAGTATTTGATGGAGAATGAAAAATAGAATATCTACTCAAGATTTAAAAATATAAAATAGATAAATGGTGATTATTTTACCATTCCTAAAACTCTGATACCATGTAATATTCATCCAATAATGGACATCCAAGACCAATGAATGGAAGATTAAACACACAAATATGTTGAAGTTTAGAAATAAATAAATGATTAAAACTATAATAGATTTATTCAAAAATGGATATGGATTACATACAAAGCCTCAAATATTACATCTCTCATAACTCTCAAAATTGTCACAACTCATAACTTATGCAACTCCTAGCTAAGTAGCACAATATAATCTAGAAGACTCCAAATATTCCATATGATTAAAGCTCACAAAAGGATATACATATAGGTGGAAATGAGGAGAATCCCAATAATACCATGCATGTTGGACTAACTTCCCCTAAATAGGTGTAAGAAAGGCATCAAGCCAACATCCCAATACATGTGGGATAAACTTCCCAAATGTACAATCACAACTAATCAAGCTAAATAGTAGTAAAAGAACTATCCTATACCAAAAATTCTTATATATATGGAGTTATTATAAGGAATTTAGGACATGCATTATCATGTTTCAATATTTATTTAAATTTGTATATTTTCTTATACTAGATTACTAGAACTATATTCTAAAGTATTATTACATTTGCATGCATGTGCCAAGGGTAAGCTAGGATAAGAAGCATCTATATTTGCATAATCACTATTTCACACACATACATAAGTTGTATAACTAAATTTTATTTTTATCCCTCTTTATATCATTAGAAATTTAGTTTAGTGTTTTGTCTTTCAATGGGATTGACCAAGTTCAGTCCAACTCAATCCTACTTCCTTATTCCCCTATATTTGATATTATAAGTGTTTATGCAAGAAATTGGGTTTGGTATTTCAAGTGTTTTGACATTAAAAAAATATATTATGGAAGTGTAAATATACATCATTGAATCATTCACATCACTTGAGAAATTTTTAGGGTCTCACTGTAAAGGGACAAAATTAACCAGTAAGGATAGATCAACTATCATACATGTCCAAATTTTGTCAATATTATCTTGATCCAGAAATAGATATTTTATTTTGAGATGAATGAATTAAAATCATTACACATATATTTTAGTCAATCATTTAATCTATAATAGATTAGGGAAGTTCAAAAAATAAGATAAGACTCTTTCAATCCCTTTGCATTTGTCATTGTACTTGTCAAACTTGTTTGTCGTAAAACATACTTGTCAAAACCATATTTTATGTTTGCTTACATTAACTCATATCCTAAATCATATTTTATGAATTTATATCTAATTAAAGAGTTAGTTTTGCATTAATCTAACTTTAGCTAAAATAAATTTTGACCATTTAATTATTTTTTCCCTTCATATTCTCTCATTTGATTCTATAAAAAGGCATAGTTACCTCATTGTAAGAGTAGTTTATTTTATAGACTTGAAAATTCCATATATTATAAAAATTCATATCTAAGCCTCTATTAGTCTCATGTAGGATTTTATTCAAGTCTATTAATGTAATGGAATGAAATATGTGTGTTTACTCTTTTAATTGATAAAGGTAGTTTTGATTGTAATTGTACTTCCTTATAATTTCTTTTTGCTTCTCTAATATCATTTTCATGTTTAGATTATTTCACCTCTTTGGTTTTATTGTTTTACATTTTTCTCACTTTAATTTTTAAATGATAATTATTATTATGTTTATATGATAAGGATTCAACCCATTTCTATTACAGTGCATCATCACTCTTTTAATGTTATTTATCTTTCCCATTTTCCCTAGCAAGTTTTATTTTGTGCATTGGAATAATAAACAAAACTAGCTAACTCTGGAGTTTTCTCTACGTGATTAGTCTCAAACTAGTATATCATCTCATGTTGTGATTTTTGTATAGGTGCCTTCAATCAAACACATCAAACCATCAAAAAAATTGGGATTCCTAATGGGACCTAATTTAAATAACTTTTATCTTTTCTTCAATCTTATGCTTTACATTATGATTATTCATAGAAAAATTATAAGAAATATAATTTTATAGCTATATGTTCTCCACCCTGGTACCATCATTACATTAATAGTTTTTGACACACCTAGTGTGACCTAAATTAAAATCTCATGATTTTTCCTTAGTATAGAAGAGATTTAATACATTAATCTATGATTTTTGTGAGAATCTTAGGTTTACTTACTTCTTGAAGCAATTTATCATCACCTAAAAAATTTAAAGGTTAAATAAATGAAATTATTTTTTCAATTAGAACCTAATCCTTTTCAATTTACTTTTTAACTTCTCTAATTAAATCAAAGTCATGGCCAACCTAAGAGCGTTAACTTTTGACTCTTAGAATTTTACTAGCCTACTACACCTATAACAATGTAATGGTATTCCAAAACAAAATTTTATATAATTTCCTAAAATCACATGAGATGATTTTTTTATTCCTATAGACCATATTAATATATGTAAAATTTATATATATCTCATCATGCCACTGAGATTTATGTATCCCTCAAGCTACTTGCATCTTCTCTCAAAGGCAAATCAAAGAATGGTTTATATGATTGGTCATGTAATAAAATTAAATTTGGGAGGTTTTTTGAGGAGGAATTCATAATTGGTTCAAGCATAATTCATATGTTTTGTCTTTAATATAACATCTCACAATAATCAATATGGTATAATTGGATGTCATATCAAACTTCAATCTTATATTTACAAAGACATGATAAATAATGTGAATAAAATTTAGACATCCACTTGGTATGGAATTCTTATATTACTTAAGATAAATTGACTATGATATTTCCCTTATCAATCAATACCTAGGTGCAAGGACTCTTCCTCAAGCCTATGACCTTGTTATATTAGCCTAGAGATATATCATACAGTTTGGTTAGATTGTTCTAGTGCCTAAATTGTTTTTTCCTTTATTTACTTATTTTTATACTTTATGAGAATATGCAATGCCCAACCTAGCCACCCAAAATACAATCCATAATTCCTTTATCAAATGATAAAGTGAGAATCCTTTTATGTTAATTTTCCAAAGAGTTCTTAGCCTTTAAAAAATATTTGGCTATTTAAAATTTTCAAGAACATATTTCCCAAAGCACCCTAAGACCTTGTTTCTCAAAATGTCAAGATATTACTTCCACATTCCATCAAAAATATCAAAAGGCCTCATTATATATCACTTATTTCTCATCTCAACTCTCTATATACCTAAAAATGACAAGAGATCAGCAAAAGGTTTAAAATGTTGCATTTTTTCTTAAAGATGAAAACATAAATTACAGAATTTTCTTTCGACAAGAATAATGTGTAAAGTATATTAAATAAAATGTTGATACATACTTAAAATTATAGGAATATAAATTGAATGATTTAGATAATTATGAGGACTATATTCTTTAGGATCTTGAGCACAAAGAATATATTGTAGTTGTAGCAATATTGGTTGATCCATAAACTAGTTGGATCTTCCAAACTAAGATTTCTCGACATGGATCCTATAATCCTAGCTCAACATGTGTTTAAAATATGATTGTTATAAAATAATTACATTTTTAAAATATAGATAAACAATTTTATAAATTAAATATACAACATGATAAACATAATAATAAAGCATAATATGAACACACTATATAACTTAGAGAAACCTAGTGTGGGAAAAACAACAATGGGTGAGGCAATTTTCTTTCCTCTTCCACTATTTAATTCAAAAAAATTATAAGTTACTAGAAAACATGGCCTTAGTAGACAAATATTTCATTACTACATGATTCAAATCTTACACATGGTACTACATTACACTTCTTAGAGACTTCATAGTCATCCAACACAACTAAAACAATCACTTAGAGATAGGAAATAATGAGATAACATGAACAAGGACCTAAACTTGAAAACTCCAATGTGAATCTAGATTTGTGACTTCTCACTAAATTCTCTAATTATCTCTACCTTCAAAGGAAATTTTATTTATGCCAGTCCACCTTATAACTTCTAGAGACTTCAAACAAACCATCACCAAGAATAGGAAGCATTATAAATCACTCCTCTACCCATGTTTTTATTGGTGGTAACCTTTGTTTTAAGTTAAGTTAAAGTTTTTAAAATGTTAGTGTGGTTTTGTAACTTCTATCTATAAATTTTAGTCTTTGTTAAACTACCACCTATAAATATTTATGGTTATGCAACATCAAAATTTGTTTACTATAAGCTTCATCATATTTTATGAAATACTCAAATTAAAAGGTTACAAGCTAATAACTTCATTAGTACATGTATGTTTTTCTAACATCTCAACACTAACTCTTCCAATGCAAATTTACTAAATAATTCAATTTAAATGAAAAAGTTTGAATAAGTTTTTTATTAGTGATTTACATAGATGTATTACATAATTAAGTATAGTGAAAATGAACTAAACAACATGCCTAATAAAAATTATATCCATATTTTATATCATGCCTCCCCAATTTGAGGCTTTTAAGTCCCTAAAAGATACATTAACTATATAAGTGATGAAATATATTCCTCGTATCTTATCTATAATATCATTTGGCTATACCAAGTAGCTCACCTTTTAACCCAACTATCCAATTCTCTTACACTCATCTTCTTTTTTTCCTCTCCTTATTCTATAGCACAACATCCTCATCCAATTATAACTAACTATAAGGATTGAGGTATTCAATTGAAGGAATTAATAACCATTCATATTCATTTTATAACATATAAGACTCGAAGATACATATGTTATCAACATTGATAATGGAACAAATCTTTGAATAAGGAGGAAAATCAAGTCTAAATTCATTCTTTTTCACTTGTTCTATAATTTAAATTAGACCATACCTAAGAGGCTTAAGCTTATTAGTTTTTATTTAAAGCCTCTCTCAATTCAAGTATAACTAGATGTTATCTCCAACAAGGAAAATATTCTCATTCTTATTTTTATCATGCCTTGATTTGTATTTGGCTTGTGACTCCTTCAACCTCTCTTACACTTGGAGGTGAATTTAATTAATATTATCAATGAATATTCCAGTTTCATTTGTATGGTTATCCCAAAATAACATCAAATGTATATGGAGATAAGTAAACAAAACAAGTTTAAAAATATTTTTTTTATAATAAAAGAATGCATTACCCTATTATAGGAATGTTTAATATAAACCAATTTTCATACCAAGTGTTATAATGATTCTTATTGTACCCTATCAATGTTTTTTCCAATGTTTTATTCACAACTTTTATTTACCCATATATTTGTAGATAAAAATCAATAGACCATTTTATCTTGGTATCCATCTTCTCTCATAATGTGTCCAAAAACTCATCAACAAATCTCAAACTCTAATATAAAATAATAGAGATTGGCAAACTAAAATTTAACCACACATTATAAAATAATAAATATTATGTGTCACTAATTTTGAGGGTATTCTTACAATGAATAAGAATACACATCTTACTAAACTAATCCAAAACAACAAAGAGATAGGCATGCTCCTTCCTTGGCATAGGCAACATGCCTACCAAATTAATGGAAATGATTTCCCATGGTCTAGAAAAAATAGGTAATGGAATATACAAACCCAACTTCTTATTGTTATGATGTATTATAATACATAATATCCATCCATTTATTAACTTAGAAACATCAAATTGCATATTATGTCAATGATCATGCCTCTATAAATGTGTAACAGTATTTATAACACCAAAATGTCATGCAAAATTTGACATATGTGCTTCTCTTATTAACTAAAATCTTTCCTCCTTTGTCACAAAAAGCTTATCCAACTTTAATATCAATCCATACTAAATTTAATAATTCCCCTTTGGATAAAATCACCTTTGGACCTCTTTTCTTGAATAAATATCTCACCAAATTCTACATCAAGATCATAAGATTCTACATAAGACTCACACATAAAAGGATCAATAAGATTTATAGTTCGAATGGTTGAAAGAAAATAATTTATATATAACATATCAATAAAAAATTAGTCACGCCTTTCTTATATTTGATTATCAAAATGAAATTATTTCAAAAATCCCATTCATTTATAGTGTCTAGCTTGTTGAAGTTTGGTTCATGCTTAATAATATTAGAGAGTTTGGTGATCTATGTGGACAATAGTTATCTTACCCTAAATAATTTATCCATTTCTTGAATGATTTCAAAAAAACACAATTATTTATTGCGTGTAAAAAATCTAAAATTTTACCATGAAATAATTTTGAATGGTAATTTATGGGATTACCTCCTTGTGATAGGATAACATCCATAGCATTATTACTAGAAACCATTTCCACCTAAAGGAGAATATGAAATTTAAGAAAGGATAATACTAAATCATGGATAATCTTTTATTTTAACATATCAAATGAATATTTTTTCTTACCCTAAATAAAATTCTTGTAATTTGTTATAATGGCATGCAAAGGTGCAATAATGGGAGAGAAAGCCTTGATGAAATTCCTCAAATACTAAATTATACCAACATAAATCCTTGTTTAATTAAAATTATAAGTCTTTGTATACTTCATGGTAACATATGTCTTTCTTATATCAATCCCTCCAACCTTATTCATCAATCACATGAAGGTTGATAGTGTATTGTATAGCTCAAAAGATGAAACTAACAATTCATAAAACCCTTGCCTTGTCTTGAATGTTTACTTCCAAATTTACTCTTATTTAATCCTCACTTGGTAATACCTATATTTCAAATCTAAATTATTAAAATAATTGGTATGTTGAAGTTGATCTAGAAGATCATAAATCCTTGGAAGAGGGTGCCCATTCTCGATGTCTATTTTGGTAAGTTATCTATAATCAACATACATTATCCATGAACCATCTTTATTAGGTATAAAAATAATTGGATAACCACATGGATTATTAATATTATGGATTACATATTTATTAATTAAATATTATAACTAGTTTTTACCTCATTGGCATCCTCCAAAGATAGCCTATATAACCTGATATTTGAAAGTAGAGTGTCTGGTAGCAACTAAATTTTATGTTCAATAGGCCTCACTGGTGGTAATCATGTGGTCTCTATGCTACAATAATTTTTATGTCAAACCACTTATTTATATTTAATATATCTCAAAATAAGTAAATCAAACTTCCCACTTGTATTAATAATCCTTTATATTTATATTCACTTACCAAAGATATTTTAGAATCAACCTTGTAGGCTAAAATGGTGTATCTCTTGCCATATTTACCAAATGATACTAATTGTATATCCTCATGAAGATAACATCCCAAATATATAAGAAAGGTCTAATAAAAACTACACCACACACATCAAAAGGCACAACATCCACTGTAACTTCATCAATGAAATGTGAAATAATACCAAACTTTATTTTACAATTTATTATCACCTTAATGTCTACACCTTTCTTCACCCAAGTCAAACATATGGCCTTGGATTATTGTAATTATATATCCCCAATTTATCTACTAACTCCATGTTTATAATGTTTTCTTGTGAACAAATATCAAAAAGATCGTATACTTTTATTTTCTTCATCTAAATTTTGATATGGAAAAGCTTAGAAATTTCACTTTCTTAAGCACTAATACTACCAAAAATACCTCTATATTGACAAAGATATAACATAAAGTATCTTCCACATTGGATCTACAACTAGTGTCTTCACCTTTGAGAGAGGGTGTAGCCTTCTTGTTATTGTTGTTCTTCAATAAATGTAACTCTAGATTTAAATTCTAACAATTTTCCTTAAAATTACTATAAATATCACAATTCCCATAGTAATTTTTAGTATCATTCTTAGTGTAGACACATAAAATTAATCGTTATTTTTTTTTAAATGTTTAAACTTGGCATCCTTACCCTACTTGATCTAATCATCATTTCACTAACTTGCAATCTATAAGAGAGTCTTTATTATCTTTAAAACATATAAAATATAATACATACATCCCTATTTCAACCACATTCATCCCTACTCATACTACACATTCCTATCAGACATTTTCTAGTAGTCTTTATCCTTCTAGGATAAGTCCACTCTAGGTCAGATAGGGTCATATTATGGCCTTGTCTAATAACACAGCCTTGTCCCTCATGTTTAAATGATTACTTTTTTAAATTAATAAATTTCACAATGGAATATCCTACACATTTTTTAAAGTTGGTTAACAAAAACATTTGAAATATTTTCCTGTATAATCACATCAAGGCCACTCAATACACCAATAGATCAATCTATAAATCACTTTGAAATTATATTATACACTAAGCAAAATAACACTATTTATTTCAATTTTAATTATGTTAGATTCCAAAAATCATATGTTAAGTCTTAATATTGTTTATTATAGTTAAAGGGCATCCATTTTCAATCATTTTAATCAATCATATAGTAATGTCATATAGTTACACAATCACATATCACACAATCACCCTAAGAGGGAATACAACTTCATCTTAAGGTCCATTTCGGATATGTAGGTAACACTCATATTACATAGGATGTTCTAAGGGTAGTTTAGCTATTTCCTTAACCGTATTCCCCCCTTTATCATTTTATCCCTATATTATTTATTCTAAAGGAAAAAAGGTTTATGTTTTGTTGGTATTCTATGTATCAACTCAGCACACACGATTAATCACTCAACCCTTACAATAAGTCACACAAACCTAGATCGATAAATAAATTATATATTCAACCAAGACATGGCCATAGTTAATAAACAAGGTTGTATTAATATCATGTCATCCTTATACATACTTTTCCAATGATAGTTTAAATTCCATTATTCAATCATGACATAGTACACAAGTTTCAATCATTTATTATGTTTATCAAGTTCTTAATTCTACAAAATTTTATCTCATATTATATTTTAATATAGATTTATATATTCCAACATTCAAATTTTAATAGTTTAATATCTATTAATTTGATTTAATTCAATTCAAAATAGAATAAACATTTTGATAAACCCACTATTTTTAGAACATTTATTATTTTTAGCATGACTTTTATCTTTGGATTTCATTAAATTTATATTAATTCTTAACACTAAAAGAAAACAACTTTCTACCTTAGATATAAATCCGACACATCAATTAAATTATCTTTGACCTTGGATTAATGTGACACTAAAAAGATTGTCTTATCACCTTGGATAAATCTAATATAAAATCTCTTTCTTTCAGCCTTAGGTTAAAATTTATTAATATTTATTCACAAAAATATTTCAATTTTATTTATCTCTTTACTACATTTTGTTTTTGCTTATTTTTAAAAATTATGTTTTGTTAATTTTAAAACTACTTGTGACTATCATGAAGGGATACACAATGTTCTATTTATATACATCATCATGTGAATTGTTTACCCTAATACTCATAACCATTATGATCACTAAACATATAGTTTAGTTTCTATGTACTTCATAGTACATCAAAAAAACCTAAGATCCTTGATTTATACCATAGGAAGTTTTTTAACCATTTGATTTGTGATGCACCTATGAGGAGTGTATTTACCAAGGAAGTTACTCTCATTGTACCCTTGGAAATGTGGTTAGTGGGATATAGGCATGTTTTTTCATATGTAGTTAGTTATTTGAAACATTGGGCTGACATTAATTAATGAACAAGAAAATATATTTGATAGCCCATGCAATCCTTCAAACCCTTGCCTAGATCACCCTTTATACCTTAATTTTAGTTTGCATTTTATTCATAGTCATTATCTCTTTTATACATGATATATTACTTGATAGCACTAAATTTTTTATTTTTTACATTTACTATATTCAAATTCATTGTATATATCATGTATAGTCAATTTTCTTTGTTCTTTATGCATGATGTGCCTTTTATTGATGATAATGAATGGAAAAATTGTAATAAGAAAAAACTTATGGATTAAGCATATATTGATGATTATTATTTTATGATATAATAATGAATAGACAATTTAATTTTGGTGCAACTTGGGAACATGAGTCTATTAAAAAAAATTCACCTATAGACTCTTCTTCAAATTCACCTCCTTCCTTAACTAATAATCTAGATTAAAAGATCAGTTCAAATCTCAAATAAATAAATATTCAAAGGTAAAAATATAAAATCAAGATCAAAGTATTTATATAAAAAATACTTCTTAATAAAGGCATTACAAATCAAGAATAAATTTTTGAAGTTGCTCCTTTACAAATAGTGGATCTTGAGCCTACTTTTCATTGCTCTTCCCCCTTGTCAACCAATAAGGATGAAATTCCTTCCTCTTCCCTTAGCACATTACAATATAAAATTTAAATCAATGTCATTCCTATTCACACATCTTTTCATTGTTTATCCTACTCCATCCTTGTGCATTTATTCACATTATGTTACTCTTGCACCACAAATTCATAAGCTTAGCATAGATTTACCACATGGTGACAACTCATCTCTTGATAGTGTTAATTCTTGCAATCTTATTGATAAATAAATAAATAACTCAAGTATATTCATTCAATCTCTTAATCTAAGGTAATATCTTAACCCTCCACCTTCTCTTGATGGTATTTATATGCATATTCAATAAAATATACCTAGGGTTTGTGCTTGTGAATCCCTTCAAGATCAAATCATCATGATGAGAAAATAAATAGAATGATGAAAAAATAAATAGAATATTTAAAAAGATAAAATCAATATTTCAATTCAAATATCATCACTTTAAAATAACAACAAATTTATAAATAATCCAAAAATACTAGTGTCAATCATGTATCTTCATCTACTTATCATATGCCTCACAATCAACATACATCTACAATTGATGTTTCAATAATTATGTATAAGGATAATAAGAGTCCAAGTGAACTTATAAGATAAATGATTAGAAACAAGCTAATTTCATTACCTTCTATCCCTCCTCTAAGAAGATAAAAATATTATTGTGTATATCATAGAATGTATGGGCATCATATAGATAGTTGTTTAGTTTTGAAGAATAAAATATAAAATATCATTGATAATGCTAATCTTATAACATTTAAATCAATTAATCAACCCACTTATATTTCATCTCCTTGAAAAAATATAAATAATAAAATGAATAAATATGGATACAAAAGGACAGTTCAGAACATAAAAAGATTCAAAAAGTAAAATTAGAGTAAAAAATATTGTAAAAATAATAATTACCAGAAGAAATTTGCAGGTACAAATTCAAGATAAGAAAGAAAAAACTTATTTGAAAAAAAATCTCATTAATGTATATCTAAATAAAAATATAATTACAATGTATAATGATACAAATATGGTTGAAAAATAATCAATCATTATGTATACTTCATGCATAGAGAAAAAAGATAAAGTCAACACATAAATTACTTCTCTTCCTAATGTTTAACCAATAATACATGATCATTCTCTAGTTTTTAAAAATAAAATTCAATATCTTAATAACCATAATAAATTATAATTATGTTACGACTTTAAGGTTTAAGATATTTCATTTTTGTATATTTATTTTTAGTCGATTCTAAATTGACTTTGGAATAATAATCAGTGGTGAAATTTTGCTTTCATAAATTGTCTTTAGAATTGGCTGAAATGGACCATTATTAAAGGGGTTCAAAATTATCTAATTGATGTTTACATAATGTGCAACCTAAAATAATCAAATTTAGATCTTAGATTAGGTAATTAATTATACTGATTTATTTCCTTTGATTTTCCAAAATGGTTTCCACAAGGTTGGAAATGGTAGAAAATGTGAAAACTTGTTTACTGAATAAGGAAATTATCTTATTTTCAGTTAAATTTAAATACTTTTTTGAGTTGATAAATTATTATTGTAAAAAATGTTAATCATCTCTAGAGTAAATAAGGCAAGTGATTAATGATAATTCTAGTTTCCTTAAGCTAGTTAAATTTAGTTCATAACATTTTAAGTGTGATTTGACCTTGAACTAATAGTTTATCAAGCTAGTTTTCCTAGTTATTTGAATCTTGATTAAAGCATAAGTAAAGTGGTTTGAATTTAAATTAAGTTGATAAAATAACTCTTAATTTGTGTTATCTTTGGTATTGATCAATATTAAAAAAATGCAAAAACTCAATATTAAATGTATATCAATTAGTTATCCTATATTATTAGTTTCATAACTTCCTTAGCTACAAGTTAGACATTAATAAACTAATCAATATTTGAATGCATGGAAACCTCTTACATTAAAATTCTAAAATTAATATATTATAATTTTATCATCATTAAAAGGCACACACTTAATGCCAATATTTTTTATTTGATATGGTAAACTCTAAGTTTTACAGGGATCCTGAAACCACCAAAGTGTAGTATAAAAAATTCAAATAGGCCAATTAAAGGCCGAACATCCAAAATAATAGAAAACTATAGTAATAAACCAAAAGCCATAAAAACATGGAACCAAAAAGAAACTTGGGATGAAAATCCCTCTAGTGGGTCTTTAGCATCTTTAGGATTCTTCATCAGGATGATCTATTTTACCTTAAAAACCTTTGCCTGAGTGCGATTTTTGGGACCTTCAGTAGCTTCACCAAGGAATATCATATGGGGTCACTTATGTATTTTAACCTATAAGGGAAACTAATTTGATGGGGCTTGTGGCAACTCATAGGGGGGATCTCAAGGCTTTAGGTGACTGAATGATAGGGGACTAGGCGAGTTGGGCAGACTGAATAAAAACTTGAACCATGGACTCGACATGTCTATGCAAAGAGTTATAGTCTTTAATGAGCTTAGAAAGGACCATCCCAGCTTGTTCAACCTTGAAATTAAATTTATCCAACTGTAATTTATTTGTTTCCATCTCATTAGTCATAATGGCTTTCACTTTGTGGGTGGTCTTCATTGGGGTACCTAATTCAAATGAGATCAACTTAGGTTTAGGGATGAATAGATTTAATATGAGGTCATTAGGAGGGTGCTTGGAAATAAAAACCTAGGGGTAAATTTATAGGGATGGTGGGATTCCAAGATGGGATACTCCATGGGGGAGTCCTTTTAGGGGTCCTCCCTAGATGAGGATCCCTCAAGGGGAACCTCTCGATCATGAAGGGCTTGGTTTTGCTTGACAAGGAGAAGAATCAACCCTTGATGGAGGATATGGTTAAATTTATTAACTTGATGCATAAAAATAGTGATTTTGAGGGACTTAAGCAAAAATAAAGGCAAACTAATTTTGTATCCAATAAAATTATTCAATAGCATAAAGTGGTGGGAAAATATAAGAGTGTATTTACCTTCAATCATCATGTAATACATGACTTGAAGACATATGTTGAGGCAGTAACATGGGAGATCTACCCATGGGAAGCCTTTCTTATTGGTCCTCATAAAGTAATTCATCTGAAAGAAGCATTGTATCATCTCTTATTTATTTTATTGGTATTTGAATGCCTTGGTTCCTTCATAGGACATATTGGTCACTTTGTCAATGTATTCCTCAAAAATAGTGATTCTGATTCTACAAATTATCATTTTAAATTTTTCTTAGGCCACAACAAAATCATAAGAAACCTATGAACTGTGCTCCATGACTCATTCCATGAAATTGATGATTACTCCCCATTTAAGTTTCTTCTAGACTTTTTTTTGGCCTTGAACATCCATGCAAGAGATGGGTTCCAATCTTTCCCTATTGCATCCCATCAAATTAGTGTATGTAGAGTTGAAGTGATTGGGAGGAAGTTTATGGATGGAGATGATTTGAAAAGTTCAAGTGTAGTTTGGGAGGCCCACATAAGGCACTCTATAACAATTACACCCCCTCTTATATGTATAACTTTGGATTTACCTAATTAAGATCCACCCCTTAAAAATAAGATTATACGCGTGTAGAGAAATGATGTTTTTAACATGCATCGATACCTTCAACCTGTAAGGCATTAAGAATGTTATTATGGATTTTAATTTCATCATTATAGTTAGTTAAAATGTGTATTTCAACTCCAATGCTGGCAAGGAGGTTATCCACCTCATTTCCTTCCATGTAGGTATGGATAAGTTGAAAGTGAGACATGCCCTTCAAGAGTATTGTGGCATCGTTTATGATGTCTTTGATGGTGTAAGAGAGGATTTTTTTCCCTTTCAACATTAATATAAATTAATTAATTAATATATATAAATAAATTAAAATAATAACTTCTCAAGATACCACTATTGAAAGAAATCATTTACAATGTAAAAAAATTTTCAGAATAGAAGGGTCTCTTAGCTTATTCACATATTTTTACCAAATTTTATTTACTAGAACCTATGGGGTTTTTAAACATACTTCTATCTTTAAAAACTTATTAAAACTTAAGAGATAAATTTAGTTTTACATATTCCATTTCTATTGAAATAAATATTAACAAGTTGTCATTATACTTTCCTAACATTACCAAAAATCCTATGATTAGTGATAACCCTTACCTAATGATGATATTGTTTTAATGTTTTTTTTCCTAACAATAATACAAGGAGTGATTTAAATTTTTAGGATGAAAATTACACTTCATTTTCTTAATTTATGTGAGATTAGGAACTAAATAATTTCATAACATGTTTTTAATAAAGCATGTCAAAAGGAAACTCTATTTATCATAATTAAAATTCCACACATAAAACATGAACATGAATGAATATCATGCCCTATATATCTATATATAAATACAATAATACCAACATCAATATATATAAATATATTAAAATAAGAGCTTCTCAAGATACCAATATTGAAAGAAATCATTTACAATGTAAAACTTTTTTCAGAATAGAAGGGTCTCTTAGATTATTCACATATTTGTCCCAAATTTTATTTACTAGAACCTAAGGGGTTTTTAAACATACTTCTAGCTTTAACAACTTAAGTGATAAATTTAGTTTTACATATGCCATTTCCATTGAAATAAATATTAACAAGTTGTCTTTATACTTTCCTAACATTACCAATAATCCCATGATTAGTTATAACCCTTACCTAATGATGATATTATTTTAACGTTTATTTTCCTATTAACAATACAAGGAGTGATAAAAAAAATTAGGATGAAATTTACACTTCATTTCCTTGATTTATGTGAGATTAGGAACTAAATAAGTCTGTAACATGTTTTTGATAAAGGAAGTCAAAAGGAAACTCTATTTATCCTAATTGAAATTTCACACATAAAACATGAACATGAATGAATACCATGCCCTCTATATCTACATTGAATTGATATTGAAAGATAGCTAAATTTTTAGTTTTTTTAACTTGAAACTTGTAACTATTTGAAACCTGTCACTTGTAGCTATAGGAATAAGTGCATATGTTTGGCATGTGCTCCCATAATTTGAAAATGTTGAATAATATTGCAAATTTAAAAAATTTATATTGTCATAAATTTTAAATTTGTTGTTCATAAGGATTGAGTTTTCAAGTCAATCCTATTGTGATGCCCCCCTTTTGAGATTGGAGATGTAACTTGAAAATCATTTATCTCATAATATAACTACAAAATATGAGAAATATGTGATCACGTAGTATTATATGAAAATTTGACTTGTATTACATCATAGTATTGAATATAACATTGAGTTTTGATATGAACCATGTGTTAAAGAGATATATCATTAAATCACATAAGTAGTGTGTGCATGATATGTATCATGTCATGAGTAAAATTAGAAATAATGCATGATATGATTCATGTTACCCTAGTAACAAGAAGTGAACATACAAGAAATGTCATACAATGTCATGCAATATTCATATAATATCACACATAAGGCTGAAAGGCCACATACAAGGGACATATGAATATTGTATAAACACACAAGGCCAAGGGCCACACTCAAATGACATGATGATTTCATACAAGTAAGAGCATGTATATATTGCACACCAAGGTCCAAGTGCCACATAGAATAAGCAAGTCATAATTTATCATGTAGTAAAGTAAGAAATAAGCATAGAGTAAATAAATAAGGCTAGTATATATCAACCATATGTATCCATGTCATTATTAGCAAATATCATTTTCATGTAACACAATGTAAATTATAATTGATTCTGAAATCATTTGTATGATATGTAGATTAAAATGGTATAAAGGTTGTGGATAGATACAACATGTAAAAGTGTTCATATAGAATGAAGAGATGCTTCTAACTTAGCAAGGATGTTGGGTAATAATGGAAACCTAACATGGCAAAACCATGTGAAAGTATGTTTTGTATCAAACCATGTGAAAGTATGTTTGTATCACACTCATGTACCTTATGAAAATCATTGTTTATTTAAAAATGAAATATTTTATCTACCTGACAAGAAATAAATCACATATGTAAATAATAAGGTAGGAACATTTGAAAATATATTTTAGGTCTTGATTTTGAATTCTTGAAAATATTTTGATTTTTTTAATTTTTTGACATATATGAATTTTTTTTTAAATTCATATTTGATTTTTTTTAATTTTTAAAATATTTGAATTAAAAAGACTTGAAATTTGATAATAATCAATGCTTGGAAAAGAGAATAAATGGGAGGGATTTGAATAATCCACAACAAGGTGTTAAACCATAATGTGTCAAGAAGGAATGAAAAAAATATGCCCCCAATGTATGTGTAAGTGACTCATAACAATGTGGCACAAATTATAAATATAGATAAGAATGTATATGTAAATTAATGGGAAAAATACTATGTGATCATGTAGTAGTATAAAAATGTGATCATGTAAGTGTAATGAAATACATAACATGATGGATATGTCATATTAATCAAGTGAATTGAGAATTTGAAATCAATGTGAGATAGGTGTTTTGGATTGTTCCAATTCATTTGAAAATCAAAAAGGGAAGTGGCCAAAATGAAAATAAATCCAAGGGTTGGAATAATGTTTTAGATTATGGTAAAAGTAGGTTTTGAAGGGACCCCAAAACCCTGTACAATAAAGAAAGATAATCCTTAAAGCCCAACGAAGTTTCAAAAAAACCCCAAAATAGGTACGAACCAAACCAAGTTAAACAGGAACCTGTAAACAGCAGAACAAACCATATGTAACCACCGACACTACACAGAACAGACCGTCACCAGACTGGATCAGCATCCTACAACCTCCAAACAAAGAGGTTAATACAAATTAAATTTTTAATTTTTATTTAACCTTTTACACGAACGAAGATTCATATCTAGAGGGGGGGCCACAGGCTTAGATTTCTTCCTCTTAACAGCAGTCCATCCATCCTCTACCTTTGCTGCCTCAGTCATCCATTCCTCAGAATACGATGGTTCGTTAAGCCCAAAGGATATAGATGACTCATCAAAATCCTTATGAATACCAGCCATTTTCTGGCTCCTAGGTAGTTCCTCAAAATAGGGGGAGAAACCAACGTCTCCACAACAACTGGCTTTGAAAGATCATTATTCCCATTCACCACAGGACCAACTAAGGAATCTTTCACCGGTGACTCCTCCTCAATCATCAACTCGGAATGGATGCTATCTTCATTCTCAGAATCTGCCAAATCTTCCATAGGTTGTTTAGCTATGTAATGTTCTGAGGAAGCCTTAGACCACCAAGAATGTGGTCGTCTAGACTTTGAATTCCCAGCCAAACAACGAGTAGCCATATGACCCGTCAGGTGACATTTTCTGCACTGAAAAGGTACGCCCTCAAAATCCAGCATTTGTGTCCAAGTTCCCCTTGGGGAGTCCAGACAAATCACCTCTGGTAGGCCCTTTGAAACATCCACTTCAACCATTAAACGTGCACAGGTCGAATGGTAAGCAACCGAAGTATTTTTATCCACAGACAAAAAATCTCCTATAGCATTCAAGTAACAATGAAGTAAAGTAAAAAACTATGTATAAATAAAAATGCAAGTAATCAAACATTGACTCGATAAGAGGATAGTTTCGATAAAGTTCCCAAATAAAGGGTATATCCACATGTTTCATTTTTTTAATAAATTAATATTTAAAATAGGATGTCATTGTGTAGATCCATCTAATCCATTATATTATATCATAGGTGTTTTATGATGCATATCAGTCATAATTGTATTATAGGTCTTTGTTAGAATATGCCATGTTGTGTGCTCTTGTGTTGTGAGTATGGTCTCCTTGGAAATAATGATCATTTCATAATATTGTTGAAATGCTAGAAAATCATAATTATTATAGAGTGTATTTCCCATTAATATTTTCCATGATATTCCAAGGATTTCATGTTGTATTTTTCTAAAGTAGGATCAATGTGAAATAATGTTGAACATGATTTAGGACCAAGAGTGATTGGTAATGTGATAGATCTAATACAATGGTTTGATTTTATAGCTTTATTGAGATGTTAAGTATCATACCAAAGATATCTAAGAATAGCTAGGCTAAATATATTAGTGTTTTATATGCATGTAATCACAACATTAGTGCATTGGTTTCCATCCATAATTGGTTTAAATTTGATAGGCTCCATATAAGAATATTTATGCTTTGTTGCCTCAGGCTCCATATAAGAATATTTATGCTTTGTTGCCTCTTTTGTAACCACATATGTAGGAGTAACCTTAGATATTAGAATTAGATGTGAAATCATTTTATTAATATTTTTTTTTTGAAAATGATTTGGTATTACTTTAGTGTACCTATCAATGTTGTTATATGTGATTCCTTAATTACTCATTTTGTATTTTTTCCTTGGGAGATGTAAGTATTATATTAGGAGTGTTGTAATCAACCAATTGTGATATATTATTTTATCTATTTAAAGTATTTTATAGATCCACTTGATTGGAAATAGGGGATTTTCCCTTATTTTTTATAGAATAAATATCTCTATATTAACCCACTCCAATAAACATAAATAAATAATGAGATAAGTTGTCATCTTCATCAATGAGATTAAAACTTAACTTGTACAGTTGATCATGTGTAAGCTCTTGTGTATCCTCATCATCACTTATATAGTAGTCCTCAATTATACAATAATTTTTTGAATTGACTAATAATGGTAGTTTTAGAAGAGGTGCTACTATGTTTGTAAAAATCGGCACTTGTTGCTTTTCTTATTGGGTAGGTTATTCGATTTGTGTATAAATTTATATTTTTTACATAGATTCCTTGATAGGCTCATATATTTACTCAAGAATTTTGGTAAAATTTAGGATATAATTTAAATTAGTTGATACACTCACTTCATAAGTATGCATTTGTGCCATTAGAATTGGATGATAGAGTGGTATAATGGATACCTTAACAAATTATAATTATATCAATTTTCAATATCAAAAAGGTGCATCATTATTTGGAGTTGTATACTCATGTGTATCATGAAAAAATTTGATGTATCTATGGAATGTATAAGGTATAGTTTCCATTTCAAGAATCAAAGGCTGACCCAAGAGATGATTATATTGTAACTAATCAAGTATGACTTGAAAAATAGTAGATATCATTTTAGGTCCCAATAATAAATCCAATGTGAAAGTTACCAATATTTGTTTTAGAATGCTATCAAATCCATGTATAGGTTACTAAAATTATTTAATATTATCCTTATTAAAGCCTAGTTTATATATGAAATCATGGCTACAAATATTTATCATGGAATGATTATCAACCAATGCATGTTGGACTCGCTTTCCATGCATTTTAGTTCAGATGAATTATGGAAGTTTTTCCTCAATGATATGATTGGGGGGTACACGTTATTTATCAAAATTAAAAATATTTTCAATATTCTTGAAGGTATTTATAATATAAGCAAATGAAACTTGTTTTGTATCCATAGGAAGATTGGTATCTCTAAACATTTTATATAAGATATCCTTGTATCTGGTACTTTTTTTAATAGATCTAGAATAGAAATCTTGAATGGATTATTACGTAAATGTTCAATGAGATCATACACCTTGGATTGAGAAACTTGCCTTGAATAAAGTGGAGGACATAGAATAAGAACATTAGGATTAGTAGTGGTGGGTTGGGTACGTATGGGTGGCCACCCTCTTATAGTTTTAACAACATGAAATGGGGATATAATATGAGCCTTGGACAATAATAGGAAGAGATTGATGAATAGAAGTAGGTTGAGGGTGAGGAAGAGGAAGCAAAAAATGTTGTGAACACATTCTCTTTGGCATCTAGTTGTGATGGTAATTAAATCAAATTAGATATTATAGCAATAGGTATGATTTTAGGATATGTCACAACTTGGATTTGTCTACAAGAAGTAGAACTATTCTTTATATCCAAGACCTCTTATTTCAATATTGTGTGAAATATGCACACACTCTTTCCCCCAAATGATGACAAAACTCTCTAGTGATGATGGTAATATTTTGGGAGAGTTATTATAAGATGTAATATTTTATCAATAAGAATGATTAATTTTAATTTTGAGTGTCTACACTTTGTTTCTCTCATGTAGGATTTTATTTGAGATTTTTATTTCAACATAATGTAACATGTGTGTACTCTTGCAATTGATAAAGGTATTTATAATTGTAAGTGTTCATCCTTCTTATTTATTATTACTTCTCTATTTTATTTCCCATATTCACATTATATCTCACCTCTTCATTTATATTGATTTACATTGGGGTCACTTTCTTTCTTACATGATAAGAGGTTTTTAATTTTTTATTTTTCGTATGGATTTAATCCATTTTTATTTTGGTGCATCCTCACAATTTTAATTTTTTTATCTTTCCCATTTTACCCAAAAAAAATTATTTTATGCATTAGAATAGGAAACAAAATCGACTGACTCTAGAGGTTATTCAAGTCACAATTTTAATTTTAATTTTCTTTCCCATTTCACCTGGAAATTTTTATTTTATGCATTAGAATAGGAAATAGAACCAGCTGACTCTAGAGGTTGTTCTACATCATTAGTGTGACTCTAATATAACTTCAAATGTTGTGAATATTTTTTAGGTGCACTCAATCAAACATGTTAGACCATCAATAATAGACATGCATTCCATTTCATGGAAATATGGTAGGTGCATATGGGAAATAAGCATTTACATATTTTTTGTATCATTTTTCAAACAGGAATCATTGAGAGGAATCAAAATGTCTATACAACTAGGGATCAACATGAATATTTGACCAAGAAGGAAATACATGTTCATAAGCCCAAGTATATGAAAGACTACTATGAGGGAACATATCCTAGATATGGTTGGAACTCTGTTTGCATGTTCCCTTATATTATTCTCTTATTTTTTATGGGTTGTGTTTGAAATTAATCTGAATCATTTTAAGGAGGGGGATAATTTAGCTCATTATATTAATATTTTCATATGTTTATGCATCTAACTAATTTCAAGGTTTACTATCTAACATTTTTATGTAATTAGTTTATTTTATTATTGGTACTAGGTAGTTTTGTAATGAATCTCATTGATATGTTTTGGTTGTTGATGGTTGTGTTTAACTAAAAATCATTAGGTCTTGTTTCCATCTAAATATAATGACCTACATCAATGAAAGGAGGCTTACATCAAATCATCCCTATACAATAAAAATTTTATGAAGACCTATCTTTTATGAATATAATTTTTTTATTGTTTGGATATTGTAATCTTCTATGGTATGGTCTTCAATTAATTTTATGTATATATTGTTAATGGTATTGTATCTATAATTATTCTACATTGTAGTGTCATGACTTTAAATAACATTGGGTCAAGTTATATTCAGTTAAAAGAGAATTTTAGTGAGGCAACCAATTATATTATAATATCATGTTGAACATAACCTTGAAACACAACAAAGTATATTATAATAGTATAAAGAGTTTAAAAATAATGATACCAATGCATATTAGACATAATTCATCTTATTGACTCTCAAAAAAGGTCGAAGAAGAAGGAAACATAGTTAGGGAGGGGAATATGAAGCTAAATGATTTACTTGATTGGTGCATTATAACAATTCATTAACACAAGTATGAAAATATAAGTCTCTTCTAGAGGAATGAAGTGCAAATCTTTCCAACTCAATTGGAGGGTGATACAAGATACTTGTGTGAAAATTGTTGGCTAGTATGAATGACAAGTTTGAGAAATCCATATGAAAAGATAACTTGGAGGTGTGCTAGATAATGTATGGATTCATTTGAAAGGAATGGATAAGATTAGGACATGTCTAATAGTGGTAAGAGGGTAAAGGATTTTCCAATGCAAACCTTATTAAATTAGAGACTCATATTTGAATAACCATGCTAGATCTATATTTACTCCATCGTTTCCATCTCCAAAAAAATTATATGTTTCCAAAGGTTCAATGGTGATGGCTCAAAGGATACCATATGACACTACAAAGCATGCATCACCATCTATATTACCATTAGAAAAATAGATGAACGTATGTGGTTAATATGTTTCCCAACCACCCTTCATGGGATGATGATTTACTGGCATGAAAATTAACTCAACTCAAAGAAATAAAAATGGAAAATAATTAGGAAAGACTTCAATAAATAATTTAAAATCCTGAGGGATGATAATGATATTGTTGCATAAATCTATATTCCCTGATTGGTTAAACATTAGAATATTTTCACCTATAGTAGAAGACTTAAATAACTTATGGGAAGATTTGGAAAGTAACATGTTAAATAATTTAATTAATGATGACTCATTAAATAATTGGTACCCTCATTAGAGAGGAAAATGATTATGGTCCCGCTATTATATTATGATGATGCATACAACCCACCCATGAACATTGAAGGCAAGGATATTTTATGTGAGATTTATCAATTTATATTACACTCAATCAAGCATTTCCATTATAATTTATGAAATAAGAGTGGCCACATATTTTTCATAGAATAATGTCCATCAATGTCATTGACAAACTATCAGTGATAGAATAATAGTGGTTACAAGATTCATATTTAGTACAACTCCCAAGTATTGAAAATTATAAAATGTTGGGAGTATAATGATTAGGTAAATTTCAAAAGATATTTTTCCTAACCTAAATGCTACTAGACTTATTTAAATATGGTGTGAGTCTAGGAACCATAACAATGAAAATTGTCTAAAGCAATCCAATAATATTATGATTGATATAACACAATTGAAGTAATCTAATTACCCTGAGCCACATATGGATGATGAAATGTCTTTTGAATCAAGGCTAGATTTCAAGAATAACATGAACTAATAATGATGTCAATTTAATGAGCACACATGCACAAGGATGAGTTTATTGGAGTCTAAAATATATATTCAATGACATGTCTCAAAAACCACTATAACTATGAAGATAGTTTAATTATTGTAAAGAATTCTAAAATTAAATAATTCTATAACCAATACCATACAATAAATTATCCCAAAAATGGAGCATAAAATATCACACCTAATGTTAGGCAATGAGGATAGAAAAAATATAAGAATGAATCCGTATTCAATCCCAACTTTTTAGGTGATCAATCATATACTCTTGAAAATGAACCTAACCTAACAACTGGTAATTATGCATATGGAAATTTTAGGTAGGAATTTGAAAAAAAAATATCATCAACAATGGTTATATTGTGAATTTTAATCCATCATATATTTATAATAGTATTATAAATTTAGATATATAACCTCTAATATTCCAACAGGTAGGAGTATATAAACAAAACATTAAGGTATTGGGTGTAGTTATGTGATAAAATACAATTATTTGAACCCAATACTTTTTATTTAAGTATATGGTTTGAAAATTAAGGCATATAACTCACTATTGGGTTGGGGTTAGTTGAAAAAATCTAAATCGACACATAACCAGAAAAAATACTTTGATCTCCATAAAAAACAAAGGTCAAGAGTATGTTATAGATTTTAAGAACTATGCAACCAGTTAAAAAGAAACCTCATCAAACTCATTGGATTCAAACTCTGAAGAAAATTCTTTCATATATTGGAACCAAAGTATATGGTTTGATCTAATGATGAGACAAACTCCCTCAACGCTTAGATATATTAGCATGTGGAAGACTACAAATTATTCCAACCTGATCACAATATCATTGAGATTATGGAGATTGAATAAGACCAAGGCTTTAAGTGGGAACGGTAGAATCATATATTAGTAATTGCATGTCTTTCTAAACCATCGGCATCATAGTCAACTTACTCATTGTATTTTAGAGAATATAACATTAGGGGTGCAAAGGTTTCTTGATAGTTTGACTTGAAAAATGAAATGGGTAGCAAACCTAACATCCAAAACACTAATAGTAATGCCCTTAGACATGGTGTATAGAAATAAAAATTCAATAAAGAGGTGAAGTGTGGATTATTTTTGAATTACAATTGTATACATATATGATCTACTAGAGTGATGACATATTAACTAACAAAGACTACATTGAGGTAGAGAAGCATTGTCATGATTATTAGTCACACAATAATTTTAAGTCAAAAGAACTTATATTTAAAAGTAATGGTCAATGGAAAATTAAGATGAGAATATTTAAATTATTTTGGGGAAGGCCATTTCAAATATGTGAAATATTTAAAATTGACTTGTACATGTAGTATGAATTCTCACACCATATGACCAACATCAAACTAATTCAATTCATTAATCCTTCCTAATTTATTTCATTTATCCTTTTGGTTATTGGCATCATCTTTCAGGGGAAATGCTTTAAAATGGTTCAAAATTTTGAAATTAGCACTAATCTCAAGTTGGGATCAATTGGGAATTTTTTTCACAATCAATTTAAATAAAATATGCATATATATATATATATATATATATATATATATATATATATATATATATATATATATATATATATATATATATATATATATATATATATATATATATATATATATATATATATATATATATATATATAGTTGAGTAGATAATTACAATCAAGAGAGATATTATAGAGGGCATATCTAATTTTAACCTCAAATTCAAAATGACATGGGAGAGGATACATGTAGAGGTCCATCCACTATCCGGTATGGATTTTTATATCTTTTAAGTCTATATATGTTGATATTATTGTCATGATATAGTATTTAGGATGAAATACCCTTCTAGGAGCTTTTAATCTTATTTTTGAATCTAAGAAAAATATCATACAAGTTAGGAAAATGTTCTCTAACATTTAATATCTATGTTACCTTAGCCTCATAGTCTCCATCAAGTTCCCTAATGCTCCCATGTGAAAATCATGAATCCACCATCCCCTTAACCCCAATTTTCACCCCTATATCCCATTTTAATGGTAGACGTGAAGAAGCTCATAGGATATTTCACAAATGACTTTATGAAATTCAAAAGGCATCTTATTGTTGAAGATGCTCATAACTAGTTTTCTTCCCCAAGCATTTTCCATGGTCTGTACTTTGTCTCAAATTTTTTATGCCTTATCTATCAAGCATTCAAACCTTTCATGCTGAGTAACCCCTCAACCCTATCAAGTAGATGCAAGGGTAACTTATTATCTTGATAATAAATCATTTTACCTATAATTCCCTATGGTGTCTAAGGTTATATATCAGTGAGTGATGGAAAATCATACCTCTTTGAGAGGGAATAATTTTGAAAGCAATGGATTATTTTTATACATTGATGTAGATAATCATGTAGAGGAAGAAGTTGATGCACACTTAGAAATATTAGCAGCATAGCATCCCCCTTGTATTGGAGAATGTGTGAATTCAAAGTTAAACTCTCTTAATGAAGATTTTGATTATGAAGAAATGTGTATAGGTGGCATGAATATTACTATCCAAATCAATCACCCACATATTTATGAATAAATGATCATAAATGGACTTATACAAGTGGAGGATATTGATGGATTCTTGGTTGAATTAGGATTTTTTTTTAAATATGCACATATATAGAATGAATTCTTATTTCCTCACAAGGAAAAAAAATGGTAAGAGATCTATGGCAAATCCATAGAGGGTGACATTAGTGGATCATTCATATAGATATCATGTTTTTGTGAAAAATAACTACAAAAACATAGATGAAGGTGAAACATACTTTTGAGGGGAAGATGAGGACCTGTACATGATTGAGAACCAATGTGTGGGTGTAGGCTTTTATAATTAACTTGAAGTCTCTTTTTATGTATTCTGATGAAGGGAAATGATTTATTTCAATATGTAGAAATCTCATAAACCTATGAATATGAGGATGCTTCCTCTAATATTGATGGTTAAGAAGAGATATCAGATGATTTTTTATGTGAGATAATTATTTTGATTAGATGATACTCATGGGGATTCATATTTCCTTGATGGGACTCCATCTACTTCTCATAATTCAATCATCTCTCATTTCATAGGGAATTTGTTTTCTCTATTTTAAGATGATTACAATAACAAAATAAACATGTGTAGAGATATTTTACAAGAGGAATAGATAAAGATGTATCATGTGGATAAACTCTCAGAATCATGTAGTGTGGATGAAGAGGGATACATTTTTCTATTTTAAGAAGATGATCTTTTAAATGCAAAATGTGCTCACAGTAATGTAGAGGAATGAGAATTATGGGAGAAATATCTCATTAACTACATGCACAAAGGTAAGCCTTTGATATTGAAGATAATTTTTGAAACTTATATACATTTAAATAAATATTTTAAATATTCTATAGACATTGGTGATTTTTTGTAGAAAATATAATACACTTTTAATGGTGGTATTCCATCAAAATCACACAATTCTGAGTACTCCCACATCAATATTGGCATATAAAAAAATTAATGAACTAAAAGCAGTGATGATACATCAATAAGATTGATTATTTTAGAGCATGAATAAGAGTTTCACCTCTTAAAAATATAATCCAAATACCCTCCTGAGATGAGTCCAAATTCAAATGGTGATGTAGAGAGTATGCAAAGCAAGATGTAATTTCAATTTACATAGCAAAGGAAAAGAACAAGGTATAAATTTTTCTCATCATTTTTGAAATGTTGTTGGTGTCTCAAAATTTATATCCATTAGATGTATTTGTTTCAATTAGATTTAATTTTTTATGTTATTTTAGGCATTCATTTTTTGAAATAAGATGCTCTGCATCATGATGTATTGTATCCCATTTTTGCGCATGAATTATCTTTGTGTTTTGGGGGAAATTTTTGGGTGTATACTGAAAAGGGTTAATTATAAAATAATTTAAATACTAAAAAGGGAATACATACATGTTTTAATTCAATACTCAAATCTCTATTTCTTCCATGGCACATCTTAATGGTGGAGTTAAAAAAAATCAAAACATGGAGAATCTCATGTCTGTAGGTCAATGTGCTTATGTGAAATATTGATTTTTAGTCCTTTTTGAAACATTCAAAGGAGAATAAAAATGGGGTTAAATTAATGGAATCTTCCTTTAACTCTAAAATGATGCATCAAATTGGTTATCTTATAGGGTAGAATGCTAATTGATTATGTTGAGTATTGTCATTGATGACAAAAGTACATCTTGAGAAGGTTGATGTCAAAGGTGACTAAGCGTAGTTGGTAGTATGTGATGTGACATGGTGCACTGAGAGAGTGTTTTCATGAGAGATAATTTTCATGAGATAAATATAAAGAGATAATTTTGAGCTAACTAATGCCTTATGGTTGCATGAAAGTACAGGTCATTGATAACAAAGTGCATAGAAGCCTAATCAAGAGCCTAGTCATGAAATGAAGAGGTATGTACATGAAAAATTGATGAACATAGGAATTTAAAGGTTATTTGGCACTAATTTATCATTCATGAGAGTTTAAGGGTGAGCCTATAGGGGTAGGACCTTCAGACTAAGCCTACACCTAGAACTCTCTTAGACCTTGCCTAGCCTAATGAGGTATGAAGATCAAAATTTAAGGAAAGTATGTATATGTGAGCATGGAAAAAAGTAATATAGGTTTTTTTAGGCATTTTTAAAAATTTTGAGGTCATGGTTTGAAGTAAATTGAATGAAACACTACTTTAGTCCTTCTTGAATTCACAAAATGAAGTCTCAAGACCTGAGAAGCACTTTCAGATATTTGTTGGCATATGTAACCTCTACATAGGAACTTAATCTATTAAGTAGATATGGTTAAGTGTCTTAGATAATATCTCTGGGCATTGGTTTTGGATTCAAGGGTCAGTCCTTTATGAACAATTGTTAACACCAAAACCTATGTTAAACCGCCCTAAACCCCTAATAAGGACCCGATGTGAAATATCTTTTTTAAATCAGCTTAGAATGGATTCAAATGCCTAGAAAAGATATTGGAGCATGTATTAAACTCTCCTAGGTACATCCAAGTGGTGGTGGTTAATCATATAAGAGAGAATACATAGAAACAAGCTTGTTTGTCAAGAAATTATTATAGCTTTCAAAATTTGTATTGGTCAAGAAAATAAGATGGATGGGAGAAGAAGATAGAGACACATTTTTTATGTCCATGATGACTTATGGATAGGTTATAGCCTTTAAATGTTCTAATTTTGTCATCTAAGTTATCTAGTTATAGATAGACCTAATGGTGCAAATAGTGCAAAACCTAAGTAGAGATGAGAAGATGGATTTGAGGGTTTGATCATGTCAGATTGATGAAACAAAGTGCATGAAGATTTTATTTATGATTTTTAATTATTTTTAATTGTTGGAAAAAAATTGAGTTCAATGAATATGGTGAAAAATTCGCTCACAAAATGACTTGTTTGGTTCAAATAAGACGGTGTGATATAAGGTCAAGAAATTGGTCAACAAGACTAATATTTGCCATCAAAAAATATAATACTTATATCTAAGGATGTTATGGATATCTCAAAATACCATTTACATTAATCAAGATTCATGACAAGTGTCTACATAGGTGTTGGAACTCTACGTCACCATGACTGGTATTTTAGGTAAATTGGTAGTTTTGAGTGAGTTGTAGAGATGTTCTTAAGCCTTTATCTCCTGAGGGAAAGTGTTTGAATAATTTGGTCATGACCCTAAGGTAATGTATAACCTATCTACATGTTTCATTTGTCATATTTGAGTAGTTTAAGGATGTTTAATCTTCATTTTTTCAAGACAAACTTTTGAGGTACACAGACCTAATTGGGCAGTTTGTCCTAAAAGAGATTTCATGGTATGAATGATGGATACAGGTCTAACCAAGCATGGAGGAGGTAATTTGAGTTTGTTGGATCAGTGATTGAATGGGTTTTTATTATTATATAAGGCCATTTGGGCCCAATAGGATCAAGATTTGATGCTAAGAAGATATACCTAATGCAATTAGGTCTTCATGAGACCTAAAAGAGAAATGAGGCCTAATTGGGTTATTATAGACCAAAAAGGGTTAAAATTACGTTTGAATAATATTCATAATATGTTATAAAATATTTGATATGTCTAACCAAGTTGTGTATGATCATGTGTCTAGTATATATATGAGGAAATTTAGGCCTATTTGATGTATGTAAATATATGAAATAAAATATTGCATGGATGAGCAAAAGGAGGTCTTGAAATGAGACCATAACAAAAGATCAGAGGTATGGTAATCAAAATACATGAGGTGGCTAAGTTTGTGTTGATTTATTTAGGTAGTTAGTGATTCCTTACAAGTAGGTGCTTGTTAAAGCCTAGTCAAATGAGTGCTTGAATTCATTGGGGTTGGTGTTCCAAGTTGAATTGGTGCTCAAAAAAATTGATATTTTGTTTTATAAGACTATAGTATATTTGTAGGGATAATCAAAGTGTGTTTTCTTCCCCTTGAGGTTTTCCCACTCATATGTGTGTTTTTTTAGGTTATGCTCATGTGAATGTTCTTTCTGCATTAATAGATATCAATATTACTTTCATAGTTCATGATGAATTGGATATAATTGAAAGAAAAATTTTGGTACATTGATTAACCCCTCCCCCCTCTTATTTATTGTGATTCCAATAATTGGTATCAGATATTGGTCTTTTGAATTAGGCCTAACAGCTTAAAGGAGATCCTAGAATCACAAACATGTCTAGTCATCAAGTACAAGGAAGTTTCTCAACCAATAAGGCTCTTCTCTTTTGTGGTAATAAATATGCATTTTGGAGCATTAGAATGAAGACATATCTAATGTATTTAGGATATAACATATGGAAATATGTTGTTGATGGATTCACTCCACATTTTACACCACCAATTGATGCAATAGGCAAGAAGGCAAGTGAGAACAACTCTAAGGCAATGAATGTCATCTTGTGTGGTCTTTCAGAGGTAGAATTTGTAAAGTTAATGTATTTTGATATAGAAAAAGCTATTTGGGAAAAGGAATCTATAGGAAAAACCAAATTTAAGTTGGCAAAGTTACAAACCCATTGAATATAGTTTGAAAGTCTGAGAATGAATAAGGATGAAAACATTGCATCTTATCTATTAAGAGTAGATGAAGTGTTAAATGTCATCATAGGTCTAGGATAGAATTTGAAATAACCAAAATTATTACAAAAGGTATTGATATCCTTGACATCTAATTTTTATTCAAAGGTGTCTATTGTGGAGGAGATCAAAAATCTTAGCATACTATAGATGGATGAGCTTCAAACCATCTTGACTACCTATGAAATGAGAAAAAGTGATAGAAGACCTTCCAATAATGAAGATACATTAAAATTTTAGAAAAATTCAAAAGGTAAAAAGGCCAAAGATGATGTTGACATATACATTGATGATGACAAGATAGAAGCCATGTTTTTCAAAAACCTAAGGAGATGATCAAGTAAGTAAAAGGGCAAGTTGTCATTTAAATTCTTTAAATATGGTAATATTGGTCACTTTGTATCTAAATATCCTAACAATGATAAGAATGAGAATGATAAACATCATGGTGATGATAAGGTCTATAAGCCTAATAAGAGAAAAAAGGGTTTAAATAAGTATGAAGGCAAGAAAGGGTCATTCAAGAATAAGATAATTTTCTATACCAAAGAAGATAGTATCACCTCTAATGTAAATGACACAAGTGCATCTGATAGTGATGATGATAGTAATGATCATGATAGCAATGAAACCTTAGTCATGACTATATAAACATACAATGAGGGTTGTTCAAAATGGAAAAGGCTTAAGGATGATGAAGAATTAGATGAATAAGAGGCTAAAGTGAACCTTGAGTCATAATTGGTGAGTGCTCTATAGGAATTGAAGTTCCAAAGAAGGAAGAATAAAAAACTAAGATAATTAGTTAAAATTTATGAGGAGAAAATAAATATCTTTGAAGAGAGACTAAGAAACAACACCAATGAACGTGAGATCATAAAATAGTTGGAAATTTAGATTGAAAGTATCATTGCAAGTCTTAAGACCAAGGAGGAAAAAAGCATCAAGGTTGGAATAGAAATGGAGTCCTTGAAGGTATAATTGGATCAAGCAATAGTCAATTTGAAGACACATCATAAATTTTAAAAGAGTAATAAATTCCATGATATTTTGAGTAGTCAAAGGTCTCCACATGACAATATAGGTATTGGGTTCAAATAAGACCAAAAGGAAAATAAGGAGAGTCAGACCTCAAAGACCTATGCAAAATCTCTCAATTATGAGACTCAAATTAATCATCAATAAGTCAATAAGATTATGACTCCTTCAAGAGATAAAAAAGGTAGAGGTGCATCATTAAACATCAAGTAGACAAGGTATGTGAACTCATTCAATGGTTACTAGTTCTCATGCAATCAATATGGACATAGGGTTGTGTATTATAGACATCATCTAAGAATCAATTCTTCATGGAGGAATAGGATGAATACTCATATCAATAATAAAATAATAATTTTGTGTTATAAGTGTTGTAAAAGAGGAAATATCAAAATGGATTGTAAGATACATGAGGAAGATCATTCAAGATAAAAGAGTATATAGTCATACCACTGAGAATTGGATCAAGAAGTTAGACTCTAAGAACAAGGTGAAGGAGGATCAGAAGACTAAATGAGAAGAATCTATGCTAGTTCAGATTACCTTTCACATCTAAGATGAAGGTATAAAATTCTATATAGATAGTTGATGCTTAATCCACATGATAGGAGACAAGATCAAGTTCATCTCATTAAATAATAACGCTGCAATAACAGTAAGATTTGGAGATAACACAACTACCAATATATTTGGCAAGGGTATCTTGAGTTTGGACAATGGAAAGACCAAGATAGATAATGTGTTGTATGTGGAAGGTTTGAAACATAACTTATTTAGTGTAATCTAAATTCACAATGAAGCACATACACTAACCTTTCATCTGGGCCTACATTTTAAATCCCTAGATTTGCATTGATGCAAAATTGGAACTCCTAAAACATCAACCATATAGAAATGTGTACTCTAAGTAGGGGATTAATGACTAGGTATTATAGATCCTAATGATCTATAAAGATCTCAAAGGGTGTTTCCAATAGGTATTTTCAAAACTTTTGCAGTGCAGACATGATGGCCAATGCTTCACACTCAATTTCTATGTAATTATTTTTAGTATTAGATAACTTTCTACTTACAAAAAGGATTTGATGGTCCAATCCTCCCTATCTCAACTGTACCAAAACTACTCCTAGTGAAATTCATCAAGAATCTACATGGACATGAAATGGTTTATTCCATTCAATAAATATTAAAATTGGTGTACTAACCAATCTATGTTTGAGGTCTATGAATGATCTCTGTCATTTGAGAGTACACAAAAACTATACTCCCTTTTATGGAAACTTCTCTAATGGCATTAGGATTGCAACATATCCTTTGATAAATTCATAATATTATCCCATATTCCCTAAGAAGGCTCACATTTTAGATGAATTAGTTAGTGGTAGCATACCAACTATTATTTTAATCTTTGCATGATCAACTAATATGCCTCTACTACAAACTACATAACTAAGTAAAACACCAATTGGTGTGAAAAACAAACATTTATTTAAATTTAGAGATATCCTCAGAGCCCTACACCTTTATAACATCAATATAAAGTTAGACAAATGTTATTTAAACAATGATAACATTGTCCAATCATCTAGGTAAACCTCTAAAAACTCATGAATAAAATCCCTAAACGTAGCAACAATAGCTCTGAAGAACATTAATGATGCATTTTTCAATCCAAATGGCATTACCTTATAGGCAAATGATCCCCACTATATTTTGAAGGTAGTTTTTTTCCATTACAATAGGTATTTGGTGGTAGCCATTGAATCCATCCATGATTGAATAGACCTCCTGACCTATGAGAGACTTTAGTACCTCATCAGTGAATGGAGTTAGGAAAGGATCATTGACACAAGCATCATTTAAGATGCAATAATAATTACAAATCCTAATCTCTCCCATCTTATTTGGTTGTACCACCATAAGACTTACACAATCAAGTTTTTCCATAGTAAAAATTATTCCTAGTGTGATCATCTGATCCAATTATTCCCTGACCCTCATTTTCATGTTGGGGTTTAGCCTGTAGGGTCAATTTTTGATTAGCCTTGCCCATTATTTAAGTTTAATGTGAATTTATCAAAGTGAGGGATTGACAACATTGACTTTTATGAATGTGGTTGGGAAGATGTCCTGATAATCTCTTAGAAGTTGTAATACTTATAATATGTTAGCCTATGTCCAATAATTGCCTATATTATCTAGCTTAGGTACTTCCTCTATAACAAGGTTCCCAATATGTTATTTGAGATGATATTGGTAAATATTTCACTTTCATTTAAGAATGGTATTTTAGAGTTATCTTTTAGCCTCTTATTTTGGAAAATGAATGTGTCATACCATATCTTCTTCTATTTGTGTTATAGTTTCCTCTGGTAGTGGTTCTAAGTCTCTTTTTGGTACAAATAGATCTTGAAGATCCATATCATCTTTACTATATTGGTCAAATTTCTCCTCTAAATGGTCTTGGATCCATTTACATGATTATATTTCTCCGTATTTGTTCTCCTAAAGTAGGGTATATAAATTTGATGTATCTTCTAAGTCACAGACCAAATTCTATTTTAGATTAGAATCCATCAAAGTTGGCAAATCCTCAACTCATCCTTGGCATAAGAAAGTCTCTATTTTCTATAGAGATCAATGAAATGTGGGATGATCTCTCTCAAATACAAAGGTTTGTATGAAATCACTTTGTATTTGTGCCCAATGCTTCATTTCTTTCATCCACTCTTGGTAAATGTACCATACCTTAGGAATGACCTTGAGAGTATAAATAAAATTGTGAGGTTATTTTTTCATAGCTATTCCTTCTCCCATCCAAACCTCAATACACCTATAAATATGCAACTTGGGATTTTCTCCTTCCTATAAAATTGGCCACTCCTATTACACTTCTTCTGGTAGTTAAATCCTTGTGATCAACAATTTACAAGCTTAGTCCCATGTCATGTGGCCTTGTATATGCATGTAGCAACCCCTTTGAGCACATAATTGAGATAATTGACCCCCTAATTCATATTAGGTACATGTAGTTAAAATCACATAAGTAATTCACCTACATTTATAGTTGTGAAGTATTAAGGTATCCATTTTTCTATTATGTATACCATATGTAGAGGTCATAGTTCATGGTCACCCTTGGCCCAATTAAAGAGATGGGTATCTAAATCTCCACTTACTAAAGATACATTATCCCAAAGTATCATACCATCAGGTGTTAGCTCTATGTAATCCTTGTCATATTAGTCTACATTATAGATGAAATCAACCTTAGACTATGTTAGCGATCCCATAGATATCGATCATGCTTCCTAATTTTTAAATTGATGGTTTTGTGAAATAATTCATAGAGGTGTATCAAGTAACTTTGTATATTCTAAGATATTTTTTTATAGAATAGGTTGGTTATAAAGAAAACTAAAGTCTATAACTCATAGATCCTATTTCCTATCATTTGATGTCACCTTCATCCAATTGGTTCCTACAGCTGCATAGGGAGAATCTAGCTCCTTGGGGATGATATACAAATTCACATCTACTTATTCAATTGAATAATGATGATCTTATCATATTGATGTGATTAAAGTTGATTCATGACTATATTTATAGTCATCCACCCATAATAATCCCACTTATTCCTAATAAGAATAGGATAGTGAGTCTCGGTAGTCTTCATATTGATGACTTCAAAGTCACCTCATAAATTGAGATTTGTAAATTTAATCTCCACATCTTCCAATTGTATGATGAGTTCTACATTCCCATAATCTTCAATACTAAGTGTCATAGGACTATAACTCAATGCAAGTCATCCAATGACCTCCAAAGTGGATCTAGGAATCATATTGACGATGCTACCAAAATCAAATATAGTATTTGGTATTTCATATCCAACTATTTTGATGTCCATTCTTACATCAATATCCCATGGTTTCTTAGTATTCACATACTAGACCATCTTTTCAATCAATCATTATCCTTTATGTGCACACTCTAATATATTATACAAGAGATTCATTATATTTTGGGATATATCCTCATTGTGCAAGGTACTAAGGAACTTCATCAAGTCAGTTAGTGTGGTGAAAATCCTTCCTATCACAAGATTTACATAATTTGGCCGTATATCTAAGCATCCATGGCCACATCATCTCCTTCAGTGTTCACTTGTTTTTGGAGATTCTTTATAATTTGTGTAGCTTCCTACATCAAGATTTTCTCTACACTAGGCTCTGGATGCTTATCATGCTACACTTTCTTTATCCCACTATTGACAAGCATCTCTAATAGAGGAAGTCCTTACACTATAATTTATTGATGTGTAAAATCTTATGATAATGCATTATCTCTTATTTTTACTTAGTCCATGTTGACATTGTGCACATCTTTGTCGCTGCATTGACCTTCCAACACTAGGCAGTCCTATGTTTCATGTTAATCTGAAGTTCTATATTAAGCACAGTATGACTATCACTAAGAATTATGTGGATAGTTCCATTATATATGGTTTAATTCATCACATAGATATCACCTAATAGGTCATCTAACTTATCATCCTTATGTGCCTCCTCTGTCTCCACATCAATAATTGCCTCCTTCTTTGGTACCTTTTAAACCCTAACCATCTTATTATTGTGGCCCAAAATTAGCTATGTTTTTTTTTTGCATTCCAATCCTATTGATGTTTGTATCTATCATACCCAACATAATGGGTTTGTGGTGGGTTTGGATCCCAACTATCTTTTTGTGCCTAGGAAATCATAGGATTTTAAGGAGTTAAATATTGAGGTGTGAATAGATGTGTAGAAATATTCCATTGTTGTGTAATAGATGGTCTAGCAGTTGATCCTTGTGTTTGATAAGACTATATTTTAGGTTATTAAACATTATTATTCTATGAAACATTGGAAAGAGATAACTCCAATGAAGATGTAGCCTATGTCATAGAATTTTTTTGTTATGATGTGACTCCAAAGACATTTTTAGTATTGTCTTCTTTGAGTTCTTGTAAGGCTCGACAATCCTTGTCTTCATGATTCACAAATTTATGAATGTACAATGCAAACTATATAGCTTATTAATGTAATATTGTATTAAATGACAACTTCTAGTAAAGTGACCTACCATTTGGAAAATTTTATAGAATTGGGTTTTAAGTCTTGGACACTAATTTATGTGATGTCCAGAATAATTACATTCTATGCACAAGATGTTTGACTTTTATCTGTCAATCTTATCTTGATATTGTTCAAAATTTTGGAAAAGGGTTTGTAGTGTATCTTCTACCTTAGATGAAACAAGTGTCACATTTCCATAATTCTTGATCTATTCTACTATGATCCCAGTAGTGCGGGCATATGATTTAGCACCAAACTATGTATGGCCTATAGTAAATCTGATATGAGGTCATAAACCTTTGACAAACTAGGCATATTTATTATTGTCTTCCATAATAAATTCCACTTTGTTCATGACACATAAGAATATATGACCATAGTATTTAATGGTCTCTTTGGGCCCTTATCAGATCTCCTTTAGATCTTGTATAGTCTAGCTTGTGCTTTTCTTTTCCTTAAACTCAATTATCAGCCATTTCTATATCTAGTCCAAAGTTGTTATGTTGATATCTTTATGATAGATTAATTCTAAGGCTCATACATCTAGAGCACCAATTAATTCATACTTCATGATATTTTCATCTATAATTAATTTAACTTAGAATTTCATTAAATAGGTAAGAAGATATTATTCAAGGTCCAAGGACCCATCATAGGGTGCCAGACTGATAAAAGCTTCAGGTTGAAGCATCATACCTAGTGTTTGCGTAGTCAAAAGAACCTACTATTGTTGTGCATGATTATGCATAAAAATCTATGGTGAGTGTCTTTTTGATCCTTGTGTGAAATTATGGAATGCTTGGAGACATGATCCAAAAGTAGGGCTGGGTGATTCTAATGAAGTCAAAACTTTAAACTTAGTATCGTAGTCTGCTTTTACTAATGCTACGACCTAATATAAGATAAGTAGGTTAGTTTGTACCAATAGAGTTGATCTGATGTATTGATGTTGTTCTCTTGAAAAATTTTGTGTGATCTCTCAATGGGCTCTCTTCAATATATTTAGGGTTTTATCATGCAATTTTCTCTATTCTGGATTAGACCAATATTAATCTTTTACTCTAGTCACTAAATTATGGTTGTTTGAAAATAAATAGGGCTCAGGGGATGTGTGCTCCTTGGGTGAATGGTTTGAACCTCATTCAATTTTTTATTCATCATTTAAACTTGTAATAGCACTATGACTATGTGAAACTTTGCTTCCTTCTCCTATCAATAACCTTGTCCAAGTTTGTGAACCTTATCCTAACTATTCTAACACACTAATCTCTTCCTTCTCTTATTTTTCCTCATACTTAACATTACTTTCTTTTTCTTCATCTATTTTTAACCCAGGAATCTCACTCTCTTAAATCACACTTGTCTTCTCTTTCTCCTCTTCTCACTCACTCTTCACTCCTACTCTACTACTACCACCTCTCGAGTTCACATCTGATTGGGTGTCTTGACTTTGGTTCTTCCTTTTTTGTTATCATAGTGCTCGATCTGACTCTAAGGTCTTCTTTATCTAATCTTATAGTACTTCCTCTAGATATTGAGTTTTTTTAACTCTTGTTCTATTTTCTTTGATATCTTGAGTCCAATTTTAGGCCTTCTCATCATCTATTCTCCATTCATCATTTTATCTCACACATCCCCATGGCACCCATGTGACTACTTTATGTTAGGTGGAGTGGGTATCATGGCTTTTTCTATAGTCATAATTTTAATGAAAAAAGGAAGCCATTGTAAAAATTTACCTTAGATTCCCTTCACAAACTAATCCTTTATAGCTTCAAAGGTAATACAACCTTGTATTGTGAATCTACTTATATAACTATCAGTGGTTGTGTCCACCTAGTATTCAATCACATGCATCCAAGGTGTGTCAAAGCTTTGTAAAAAAATTATCTTTTATTTAGTCTATGTTATATTAGTTCACTTCTCATCTAGTAGTAAAAATGTTCCAATATTTCCACCCATGCAGCTAACAAACATGGGAACTTATACCAAAAGATCTTATAGATATCTAATACAAGTGATCCTGAATAATTGATTTAGCAATACTTCCTATCCTCCTTGCCTCCCCTTCTATGAAATAATTAATTTTTAGATCTAGCCATGCTTTTATATCTCTCTAACTTGGAAACCAATATAATATACCCTTGAATAGTGAGATCCATGCTCACCACACCATTGTTAGCAGAGATTTTTGGATCACCAAAACTTGTTAATTATGGGGATAGTCAACTATGATACTGATAAATAACCTATTAAGGGACACTTTATAGACCTATTAAAGGTTTATATGAATAAATCATAGGGTTCTCACATGATTTAAGGTTATATCACAAAGATTCTTAGTGGCAAGAACATAAATACATAGAAATAGAACTCAACATTGATAATTACATAACATGGTGTATTTTATAGTGCAACTAAATACATTCAAATCTTATGTAGTTCATATAATAAACATGCAAAAATTTAGGAAAATAATATAGGTCGACTTATATGAATCTAAATAATTAATTACATACTATCGTAGAGATTAACTTGCAGAATCTTACAATACAAACTTAATGAACAAGTATTAGATTAATCTCACAATAGATGAAAAACAAAGATAAAAATTATGAAAAAAATCAACCCTTTTCCATATAAATACATCCATAATATAGGTCAAAGGTGTTTTAGTTGTAACTCCATATCTATTCTGAGAAACTAGTTGTGTCAAGTCACTTGTAACTTCCTCTATTTTTACTAACTCAAAATAGGCCAATTTTTTTTGGATATGATTAGATAGTTAATAGGATTACATAACTAGAAATGTAAGTTATTACTATGCATGAAATATATGTTTGGACATGATAAATAGTAATATATTTGAACATATGACATATATATTCAAATAATTTCCTACTAACACCTTTGATCTAGTAGCAAGATTGGAGGCTATCAGATTGTTTATAGCATATGCAGGGTTCAAAGGATTCAAGGTGTATCATATGGATGTCAAATCTACTTTTCTAAATGCAAACTTGGAAGAGGAGGTGTACATAAATCAACCTATGGGTTTCTCATTATCATGTAATAAGGACTTTGTTTATAGATTGAAAATGGATTTGTATGGTCTAAAGTAAGCTCCTAGAGCTTGGTGTGCCAGACTAGATAGGTATCTATTAGACCAAGGTTTCAAAATAGGGATTTTAGATAGTAATTTATAGATAAAGACAAAAGGTGATCATCAATTGATAGCATTTATTTATATGTATGACAACATATTTGGTAGAAATAGTGAGAATATGACTAAGGATTTTGTAGATGTGATAAAGGAGTTTAATATGTCCATGTTGGGATAACTATAATTCTTTTTTAGACTACAAATCAATCAATCAAAAAAAGGTATATTCATTTCATAAGCGAAGTACATAAGAGAGATGTTGAAGAAATTTGAGATGGAATATTTAAAATTTGTTAGCACACCTACGAACATAGGGTGTAAGTTAAACAAGTAAGATGAGTCTCTAAAGGTCAAACAAACATCATATACGTTAATGATTAGAAGTTTAATAGACACTACTACCTCTAGACTTGAGATCATAAAAGTAGTGGGTCTTATGGGAAGATTTTAATTAGATCCAAAGGAAAATAATATGCAAGAAATCAAAAGGATACGTAAGTATCTCAAGGGTACTATGGATTTTGGGTTGTGGTACCCAAAGAGCAATGATTTTAACTCAACAACCTATATAGATTCAGACTAGGAAAGAAGTCTAGATGATAGGAAGAGCTCTAGTGGAGGAGCTCTCTTCTTAGTTGAGTGCCTAGTTTCATGGATAAGCAACAAGAAACCATCAGTAGCATTATCTACTTGTGAGGCTAATTAAATTGCAATAGCTTCATGTTGTACTCAAGTCTTATGGATGAGACAAACCTTAAAAGACTAAAAGGTGGAGTATGATAGTCCTATCCCTATCTATTATGATAATATAAGTTTCATAAGAGTCTCAAAGAATCATGTCATTCACTCAAGAACTAAGAACATTCCCATCAAGTATCATTTCCTAAGAGATAATTTAAGTGAACAAAGTGTTAAACTTGAATATATTTCTACACAAGATCAGATTGTAGACATTTTGACCAAGCCACTTCTAAAGGCAACATTTTAACATCTAAGATAGGAATTGGGTGTAGTTCCTATCCCTAGAAGTCATTAATGAAGTCAAGTGCTTATGGGGATAGAATTATGTGGTTCATTATCTCCAAGATAAGGTGATTAGTGCTAATAATATATATATGGAGATAGGGGGAGCATGTTTGTATGGTGCCTCATAAACTCATAATCTTGTTTGTTGAGTGTTTTGGTTGTAAGAGGTGTGATCCATGAAGTTACAAAAATCACATTGTCATTTATGTCAAAAGTGGAGAAATTTATTAATGGGGATGAAATTTCATGTTGAGATAAGTTATCTAAGAGTGGTTTCCATCAATGACAAAGGGGGAGATTGTTAAGTATTATCATTGATATCAAAGGTGCATCTTGAGAAGGTTGATGTCAAAGGTGACTAAGTCTAATTGGAAGTATGTGATGTGAGATGGTGCATTGAGAGAGTATGTTCATGACATAAAAATAAATAGATATTTTGAAGGTAGCTAATGCCTTATGGTTGCATGAAGGTACAGGTCATTAATAGCAAAGTAATCAGGTAGCCTAGTCAAGATCCTAGTCATGACATGAAGAGGTATGTGCATGAAAAATGGATTAACACATGTATGTGAAGGTTTCTTGGCATTTTTTGAGCATTCATGATAATTTTAGGGTGATCCCATAAAGGTAGGACCTTCAAACTAAGCCTACACCTAGAGCTCTTTTAGACCCTGCCTAGCCTAATGAGGCATTAAAATTAGATTTTAAGGAATTTATGCATATGTGAGCATGCACAGAGGTAATATAAGTTTTTTCATGCATTTTTAAAAAAATTGAGGTCATGGTTTGAATTAAATTGCATGAAATACTATTTTAGGCCTTCTCAAGTTCATAAAATGAGGTCTCAAGACCTGAGAAGCACTTTCAGATGTTCATTGAAAACTTTAACCTCTACATAGGAATTTGAGTTTTTAAGTAGAGATGGGTAAGGTTATTATCTAATATCTCTATTCATTTGTTTTATATTCAAGAGGTAGTCCTTTATGAACAATTGTTAACACAAAAACATGTGTTAAACCTCTCTAAAACCCTAATAAGGATCCAATGTGAAAGATCTTATTTAAATCAACTCAAAATTCATTCAAACTCATATAAAATCTACTGTATCATGTATTAAACTCTCCCATGTACCTCCAAGTGGTGGTGGTTGGTCAGATGAGAGATAAATTGCATAGATACAAGCTTATTTGTCAAGAAATTATTATAGCTCTCAAAAGTTGTATTGGTTAAGAAAATCAAAAGGATAGGAGAAGAAGATAGAGACTCATTTTTCATGTCCATTAATATTTATGGATAGGTTATAGCCTTCAAATTTTCTAATTTGATCATCCAAGTTAGCCATTTGCAAACAGACCTAATGGTGTAAATAGTGCAAAACCTAGGTAAAAAAGATGAGGAGATGGATTTGAGGGTCTGTGCATGTTAGATTCATGAAATAAAGTGCATTAAGATTTTATTTATGAATTTTAAGTCATGTTCATGGTTTGAATAATTTTTGGATGTTAGTGAATATGGTGAAAAAGTTGCTCACAAAATGACCTGTCTAGTTTAGATAAGACTATGTGATATAAGGTCAAGAAATTGGTCTACAAAACTAATATTTACCATTATAAAATATAATATTTATATCTAAATATGGTTTATATATCTCATAGGACCATTTACATGCATCATGAGTCATGAAAAGTGTCTTCATATGTGTTTTAGGTCTAAGTCACCATGACTAGTTTTTAAAGTAAATTGGCATTTCTATGTGAGTGAGTTACATATATGTTCTTGAGCCTTTATCTCCTAAGTGAAAGTGTTCCAATAATTTTTTGATTACCATTATGTCATGTATAACATGTCTACATGTTTCATTTATCATATTTGAGTATCTTAAGGATGTTTAAGCTTCATTTTTGCAAGACAGACTTTTGAGGTACACAAGTCTAATAGGGTAGTTTATCCTAAAAGAGATTTCATGGTATGAATGAAGGATATAGGTCTAAAAAATCATGGAGGAGGTCATTTGAGTTTTTTGTCTCATTTATTGAATGGTTTTTTATTATTGGAGAAGGCCATCTGGGCCCTAGAGGATCAAGCTTTGACATTATTAAGTTAGACCTAATGCAATTAGGTCTCCATGAGACTTGAAAGAGAAATGAGGCATAATTGAGTGTTGAAAACCAAAAGGGGTTAAAATTACCTTTGAATCATGTTCATAAGATGTTATAAAAAAAATTATGGCTGACCAAGTGGTTTACGATCATGTGTCTAGTATATATATAAGGCAGTTTAGGCATATTTGGTGTATGTAAATTAAGTGAATAAAATCTTGCATGGATGAGAAAAAGGAGGTCTTGAAATGAGACCATAACAGAAGATCAGAGGTGTGGTAATCAAAATACATGAGGTGGCTGATTTGGTATTGAGTCACTTAGGTAGTTGGTGCTTCCTTGCAAGTAGATGCTTGCTAAAGCCTAGTCAAGTGGGTGCTTGACTTCATTAGGGTTGGTGCTCTAAGTTGAGTTGGTGCTCAAAATAATTTGATCTTTTATTTTATGGGACTATAGTCCATTTGTAGGGATCATAGTGTGTTTTCTTCCCCTTGATGGTTTCCCACTCATATGTGTGTTTTCTTAGGTTATGCTCATCTGAATTTTCTTTATGCATTATTAGATCTCGATATTGCTTTCATAGTTCATGATTGATTGGATATAATTGAAAGAAATTTTTTGGTATATTGATTCACCCCCCCTCTCAGTGATTGTGCTTATAATATATTAAATAATATTTAATGATCAAAATACTTTTGTTCATGTGCAGGAGTGTATTTCACTTGGTAAATTTTAAAAATGTGAACAAATTTAAGGATTTCATTTTACTTGAAATCTAAATCTCATGCCTCTATCTAGTAATGGTGCATCACATTGGTAGATAATTATAGTTATTGGAGTACAAATTCATGGATAAATGTACGTCTTCATGACATTGGTTTTGTATTCTATTTTTTATATTGATTTTTTCCATCAAATAATAGAAATTTGTGGTTCCTTATTAAAAAAAAATTCCTTTGTATATATAATTGGTAATTTCCCTATCATCTTCCACATCTAATGGAACACTATTTTGAGTACATCTAGGTGTGGCAATCCTAACTCCTATGGAATAGGATGCACCATTGAAGGAGGTATTAAGTGGTGAAGCCCATCAGCTTTGCTTGATAATGGAAATTTATAATTACCAACTTCCATCATTTTAAGGTGTGCACCATTGGCTAGACTAATCAACCTGTACAAAGGAGTGAAACATTGGCTAAACTTTTGTATAAGGAAGACTTTTTTGATATTAAATGGATGGACCCACCCAAGAGTTTATATGATTTAATAATCCCATTGCACCTTAGAAATTAAAATTATGCCTTTGGTGGATTGGAGCTAGAAAAAATTATTCGCATTGTCTTTTGAAAGGAAAAAATAACTAAGACAAATCCAATCCATTAGATCTCTACATGTAATCTACTCCATCAGTCTATGTTTTTAATCTTAAAATTCATTTTGTGTCATTGATCTTTTCAATGTATTAAGCCTTCAAATGTAAAGTAAATTTCATGGTGGAGCCTGCAAATAAAATAAACCAATGGTGCAACCCCACTGTGCACTCAACTATTTGTTAGTCCTTTCAAGGGTGCCATTGGAACATTAATTTGAAGGCTGACCAATAGTCATAATTTAGAAAGGAATATTGAAATAAATGAATTTTTTAGTCCCATATGCAATATAAAATTATAATTATAATGCATTTTAGGAGCTAGTGTGATGGTTGGGTAAAGCCTAAATTGGGGATTCTCCTTGAACCTATTTGGGGATTCCACTTAGAGAATGGACATCTCCAAATAAAATATAAAACATCAATTGGAAATTGTACTGGATAGAATAAGTTTTTTTTTCCTTTCTTTCCTTATCTTTTCTTTTTTCTTTTTGGTTTATGGGTGACTTCATAATTTAATGGAAACATGAAACTTCAGTTCAATGCATAATATTTATGTTTTTATGAGAGTATGTCATATATATATATAGGTTTATGGGTGACTTCATAATTTAATGGAAACATGAAACTTCAGTTCAATGCATAATATTTATGTTTTTATGAGAGTATGTCATATATTTATATATATATATATATATATACATATATATATATATATGCATATATATATATATATATATATATATATATATATAATATATATATATATATATATGTTTATGGGTGACTTCATAATTTAATGGAAACATGAAACTTCAGTTAAATGCATAATATTTATATTTTTATGAGAGTATGTCATATATATATATATATATATATATATATATATATATATATATATATATATATATATATTCTACTTATTTTCAAATTTCCAAGTATTACTAACATTATCTTAGGATTTATTCACCTTTTATTTGTATGTGGAGTAGGATAAAACCACCCATATTTTATTTAGATGAATCCACGTCTAAGCCAAGATTTTTAAATAAAAGTTGAGACTAAACACTTTTAAAATATCTAATAATTTAAAAATTTATGGAGGAGGATATAAAATTTTATTAGAGTAAAAATTAATAAGCTTTAAGGCTACTTTCTAAAAGTTATATCAGTAGGCTCTAATTAAGAGGTGGAGATTATATTTGAAACTTTTGACTTGTATTATAAAAAATCAATATCTTAAATATGTAAAGCAAATAAATTATGAGAATATTTTTAATCAAATAAATAGTATAAATGTTAGGCAGTGAATTCATAAAAGCAACTAAAAAATCATAGTATAATTCAAATAAATAATATTGTATTGAATGATGGCTACAAATTCTAGTATGTGGTTGTACAATCAAAGCCCACTCATCTTCTCTTCTTTCTTTTCCATTTGTATTAAATATATAAAATCTTTATATTAATCTTCCCTTCACTTTATAGATTATTTTGTCACTTCATGAGAGTTTTCCTATGATTTTTTCTTTCAGTAGTTGTTTCAATTCAAGTTTTTTTCTATTTCTAATAATTATGTATGTATTTGTGTAGTTTTGGAAACACTTTATAGGGATTATGTGGCTGATTTTTGCCTTTAATATTGTTTGTGTACTTTTCTTGCTTATTTAAATCTTATAATGTGCAATGTATTATTTAGAGTATTTATTTTATGCATGTCATTCATTTGAATAGGTGGAAGATTTATTTGAGTTATTTTTAGCTTTCTTCACTAACATATTTATATTATCATTATAGTAGGAGTCATCCTCTCAATCTTGGAGATTGTTTCGCTATCATGTCCCATGTGTTGAGACTTCCCACTATTGTACATACGCAAGGGGCGTTTCATATATGACACATTTTTTTAACAACAACAATAATGTGTAAAGCACATTGTATGTGAATAAGAGCATTTTTATATATTTTAGTATGTGTAGCACCTAGAGAACATTGGATTGTGTAGAGCTTGTGGGTTATGTTGGACACCTAGTTTGTGTGGGTAATTTATTTTCATAGAGAACATGGATTGTGTGTATGAATCTATAAATAATAACTTGAAACTTTATTATGGATAGTAATTTTTCCTTATAACTAAGTTGTTGAGATATAAAATTAAATTAAGGTTACCTATATGAAAATGTGTATTAACACACATTATTATCTATAGGATTATTATAGGGAAGTGCACTTAATAGAAACACTTGTGATGTACTACTTATACATAGAATTCTATTATCTAATTATGTGGAAACATTGGATCGGAATATCTATGATATGCCTCAAAGGCCAAGTGAGAAGATATCTAGGAAAGGACAATATTTAAGAATGTGTAATATATTAACTATTTCGATACAAAGTTATGGGTGAATTCATATCTATGAAAATCTAAGATTAAACATAATTAGGGCCTATATGTTCCTAAATGTAAGTTAATCTATAACTTAGAAAGGGTTGGATTATTTCTATAGGAGATAAGAAATACCTTGCATTATTTATGAACTACATTAAGAATATATCAAGGGAAAATATGTAAAAACTACTATGAGAGATCCTAAAATAAAACACCATTACTTGTATAAGTTGTTCTGAATACAAACATGAATGCACACACATTGTTACCCCATAGAGTAATAAATATGCAAGGTTGTGTAGATAATGATTAATGTATTTCGAAAAATCTTGTGTAAATTTCACATGTATATCAGTAATATATTGATCTTGTAGTTAGGTTAATGAACACAAACTATAAAATGGCATGGGAATTTTTCTTTACACCATAGTAATTATATAAGAAGGTACTAATTGGAAACATTTGGGATCTATTACTAATATGGAAAATTATTGTTAAGGGAGTGCAATAGAATTTTAAAAAGGTAAAACTTTATAAATAAGGGAAATGAATTTAGTATGATTGTTTTTTGTTTACGAGCTAGTGGGTATGATCTTAATGAGTTTATTTTATTTAAGTTCTTTTTTTATACGTCTTATGAGCCTTTGGAAACTCAATATTGAAATGTATATGAAAAAAATGTTAAGAAGATGAAGGTTAAGTAATGTTAGAGGTTAAACATGTTTTGATGTAGAATTTTAACCCTCATTGGGATTGACTAGTTAAACCTTATTTTAGTTTTTGAGATGAGCAACCAATATGGACAATAGAAAGGCAACTTGATTAGTAATGGGGCCTCATAATACTGATAGCTATAAGTAGACATTTATAGGTTAAATAAAATTGTTACTTTCACATAAATAGTAAATTAATATTTTTTTCATGTTATAGTGACTTAGAAAAATATTGAGAATGTTAAGTAAATTTATCACCTCTTTTCCAATTAATTTAATCATGCCCCCTTTTATTTTACTTTTACTTGAGGAACAAAATAAATAAAATCGTTATGTTAATACAATTGTTGAAAACAACTAGAAGAAAATTGTTAAGATTAATAACAAAAAAAAAGTTATGGATCAACTAATAATATTTAATACTCTATTTTAGCTTATGATTTAAATAGTTGTGTCTTTTAAAGTTGAAGGTATTTTTAAGAGTAAACAAATTTTTTAAGTAATGTTAATTAATGTCAATGAATATTTATCCAAATGGGCTAAATAAAACCAAATTATGTGATTTTAAGAAAGGGGTTATGATTATCACTAAAAGGAATAAACACTAACATTTTTAGAAGAATCATATTCAACAATGGTTTTGCTTATGTAAGTCCATGTAATAATGTATTTACGCATCTCAGGGAGTGAACGTGAGCCCCAATGACTAACAAATAAGGTTTGACCCAAGGATGATAAATGTACTTTTTAACCTTTTTAAAACCATGTAGGATGTTAATAAAATTGTCATGTTTCCCTAAATGTCCTTGAACATTTAGGGAAACTTATATAAATTAAGCGAGGCATACCATGCATCAAAAAAATTGGTATTAGTTTCGATGTGGATTCACACATTACTTCAGTATTTTTAAACCTTGTGAAAAATATGTTTGCAAGGGAAAGACAGGTATAGGTTAGTATTGATTAGTGAGGATATGAAACATACTATGCACAATCAATTCATTTGTTTTAAATTGATATCCAATGGTTGATTAATTTTGGAAGGGTAGGGTAAAGAAATACCATGCATGTCATGTATTGTCAAGTTATAACTATAAGGAAATTAAGCAAGCAAAGCATATAGTTGAAAGCTCAAGAAAGAGATGGCTGAATATTCTATGTTTTGAGTATTTTCATTTAATAAAATGAGGTTGAGTGTTTAGACCTGTAGACCTAATTAAAAGAAGATGAATTATAAGCCTTTATCATGTTTTTCCCATTAAATGTCCAAGTAGAAACATTGCAGAACCATAAGGGCAACAACTATAAAATATAGATAATAAGTGTTTAATTGTTTACTTCTGAGGACAATAAAATAAGTAGATATGTCCTGCAAAGGTGAAAGAAATAAAAAATAAATGGGTTTTTTTCATCTTGTTGGATGTCAGCTCACACGACAATATGAGGCATACCCATATGAAGGAAAAAGAGTCTGACTTTGTGCCACCTTATTTACTAAATGATTAAGCTAGATCATAAGTCAAGCTCGTAAGGGTCAAAAAGCTAAAAATTATAGGTTTTGTTTATTTGATTCATCACCTTAAGCCACATCAAAAGAGAAAACTCAAACCCAATGACTCGAAAAGTAAGTGTATAACTAATTACTGGTCACATCATCACCTACTTGCCCTTAAGTATCTTCATTTATTAGGCCTAAACCCATAAAGGCATGGAATGGTGGCACAAGAGTGTGATGTAGTACTTTTTTTAGCTTAGCATTAAGTAATAACTAGATGTGTGATCCTATAGTTGATGACAAAAAAATTATTTATTGTTAATATGTCCATAAGCTCAAATTTTGAAGAATCCAAGAATGTAAAGATGAAGGAGTGAGTGGAAGAAAAAATTGGCATGCACACACCTTTAACATGATTAAAGGAGGTGTCATAAGCCCACAAACTAGAAGAATAAATTAGGTAAAGTAGCTTTGTCATATTTTCACCACTAGGTAACAATAAGAATATAGCATATACCCCTAAGTTTTAAGAGAAACAAAATGACCGCATATCCTTCCAAGTATTCTCCTCTAGTTATGTGAATTTGAGGGGACCAGACCCTTGAACTTGATCAAATAAGGTGGCATTGAACCCTTCATTGCACTTTCACCCTTAAAGGTTCAAATCAAGGCATTACATGGTCACAAATGTGACAAACATCAAATGCAAACAGAAAGTTATTCATTCAATCACATGTTAATATCCATCAAAGGATGAGCTATGCCAATAAAATAGTAAGTAAGATTGTACCCCGAGTTCCTATCTGCATCCCGAGAAGACCCACAAGATTAAATTTAAATGTATAACATTGTGCCACATAGTGCAATCAAGTGAAATAAATTTGATGACGACCCAGACTATCATTACCAAAATTTTAATGTTACGCAATTGTGGAGTTTGGTTTTTAGCATGTAAATGGAGAACCATGTATTTTTTTTCTAAGTTGATTGGATGAGCTATAAAGCTAGTTCTAAATAATTTTAGCAACACAAAATTTAAAAAGGATAGCTGCATGATTCAAACAACTTGGTTTTTTGGGAAGGTGTCAATAGATAGAACCAAAATATTTTTGTCAAAATAAGATAAATTTGACACTCATAAAAGTATAGTAAAAAAATATGCATAAATATTACACAAATTTATCATTGGCCTTTACATGTTAATCAATTTCCATTTGTCTCAATATATCCCTATAAATTTTGATTAATCCTAACCAATGCAATTGTGCAATTCAATTAGTTTTTCTTTTGAGCATATGGATCTGCTACCACTTGTCATTATCTTCCCCTAATTCCATGATGATTACACATGTTAGACTACTCTTAAGGTTATAGGTTTTCCCATTTTATATGAGATATGAGTAATCCTCTTCAATTGAAAGATTCTTTGTGATTGGTTGATTTGTTGAGAGCTTGCCATCTTTTTCCACTTGTCCAAAGATTATGCATTTACACAAAGATGGTAGTCTAGTCCTAAATGGTCTCTTATTTTAGTTCCAAACAATGTCTCACATCAAATCTATAAATTCATGAAAAAACACTTCATCTTAATATTTTTTCCACTTTTTAAATTGCTTTCATTCAAAGGATTCCTTCATTGTATCTTCCACGAGTTTCTATGAGTAGTTTTGCATAGCCAAGTAATTTGGTTGTTCCAATTCATGAAGAACAATGCTTGAGCAGAGTTCATCTCATGGAGATTTGAAGTCTCATAAGGCTAGGAAAAGGCTTTCAATTCACAATCAAATATGTAACATGGTTTTTAAATTGACTGAAAAGATCCTCTCACGATGTTTTATGATTTGATATTATATTCATTTCATGTAGCACAACTATTCGTTTAAACTTTGCTTCTACAATAGTTGTCTCTTGTGATTTTTGGACGATTCTCTTAAATGAATAACGTATATTTTGTGCAAATTGTGAATTTATTCATGCATATCATTCACTTGGCCTTCTTCAAATTTGTGTAAAATTGTTTTAGATTTGTCTTTACAAAACATTTTATGGATATTATGAGTAGGCAAGTTTATTTCCCAAATAGATGGTAAGGCATTGGCTTTAGTAATTTGATCAATACCTCATTAAATATTTTCTACTAATGTTTTTTAATATTTATGAGTTTGCATAAGTGAGATGTCATATATGAATTCTCTATACTAATGAACCTTGCACTTTCCTTAGCAAACCTCTCATGGGTTCTTTTTAGCAATCACAATACATATTGTACTAGTTATTAATGTATTCTAAACAATATGTCTTTGTAAAGAGTGAAGTGATTTTCACTTCTTTGTTGGAACATCTGAACATGTTGTAAATCATTATGAAAGTGATTATTCAAATTTATAGCTCTGATTGGTGTTGTAATATGGGTTCACTTTTGAGTGTCTTGTGATATCATTATGATTTTGTTGTCTCATTCTAAATGTTGTAGTTGTTTAGGTATATTTTTAAGCCGAAGACTTGTATTCATTTGTAGTCCTTGGTCCTAATTGTGGTTAATTTTTCATGTGAGGATTTTTGGGTAAAGTATTGTCACATTATAATTGATATAAATTATTCAGCGTGTGTAATATAGGAACCCTTTAGGGAAGCTCTCTTCTGTTTTACAGACCAAAAATTGTGGAAGGTAGACCCCTCTTTGCTTGTTGTTGATTAAGGTCGAAACCTAGTTTGTGGGGTTAATTAGAAAGAGCCATTGACTAAAGTTCATCTATATTTCTCTTCCTCAAAAACCTTGAGGTGCAAACTTGAGCACCAACCCTCCTAAAAAAATAATTTGAGTGATAATCAAAGTAAGTTAGAATGATGAGTGACATTGCAAAGGTTTTAACTAACTAAACAACACCTTGTTGTTGATGGAAACACCCATGGATTGTTGAATGAATTCTAGTTGTTGTTTCTTCCCCTGACACTTTTTTAATCAATCCTTTTAAGCATTGGATTATATTTTGTTGACATGACCCACACTATACCTTTTAATTTCACACCCAATTATGAGTACATAAATGCTTGGACTCGTATCCTTTTTACCTCAAAGCAATCATCTTGGATTGTGGTTTTTAATTATAAAATGTTGGTTTTGCATACATATGATCAAAGGATGACTTTCTCATGACTTTTGTGGGTCGTACGTAGGAGACTTTAAACAACTACTTGAGTTTTGTAGTTGGGATTGCATTCTAAAAATAGCCTTTCTTATTGTTTATTTTAATAGCACTACATAGAATACAACATTGTAAGATCAATTTCTTGTTAAGTACATTCATAAGAGTTAGTGTTTAAAATTAATGTGTATTTGTTTATGTGTAGTTACCCTCTTATCTATCTCGCCTAAAATGGATTTGATTTGTTAGAAAGACAATATGAAGGAATCTTATGAGTTAGATTTAAATGGATTTCTTATCATGTATGAATGGGTTGTGCTCTTCTGTTGTGGTTGGTTTCAGTTGTTTGTGTGTATAGCATACACCTTTGTCTGAATCACGGTTCTTCACATTTGTATCAACAAATGGAATGTTGTGCATGTGAATTTTGAATTATATTATATATTCATGTTGTTTACTGGGTTGTTTTAGGTGAAAATTATTGGGCATGACATACGATACGACCAATAGGTAGGCCATACACCTAGCGAGAAGCAACATGTTCATACAGAAAAGGAGATATCAGGAGTATCATATGACCAAGAGGAAGTGACATGTGCATATGCCCAAGCAAAAGAAGGACGGCTAGGAAGCAACATCCCCTAGATATGCACCTAATAATGGTTGAAATTTTGTTTCCTACATCAGTTATATTATTCTCATGTTATCTATGGTTTTTGCTAGAACAGACTCCAATTTGTTTTAAGTGGGGATAATGCAACCTATCAAATTAGAATAGTCATGGGTTTCAGTATATGATTAATTACAAAGTTTAGAAATTGACATTGTTATGTAATTAGTGATTGTATGGTTGGCTTTAGATAGTTTTGTAATGACTCATTAATATGTTTGATTGTTGGCATTCGTATTTAACTGACAATTGATGGGTATTCTTATCATAAATATAAATGAAATATGTTAGGGAAAGGGTGATGGTATCAGTTTCACCCTATACTGTACAAATTGTGTTGATAATTACTTTTTTATGAGTACAAAGTTGTTATTATTGGGATACTCTACTCTACCATGGTTTGTTCTACGATTAATATTGTTTAAATGTTGTTAGTGGTAGTCTAGTATCTCTATAAGCATTCTATAATTGGATGTAATGGATGAAGGGCAATTTATTTTGGCATGATAATGTGCTTTTTTGTATTGGGGTCTTGATGAGCTATTGGCTATCATTGACTAACATTTTCATTCAATTTTTGTGTGGGCCTAGTTCCCTATATCAAAGTAACTCTAGCCAAAAAAAAATTGTAAAACGACACATGATACAAATTTTTGAAACCAAGAACATTTTGGATCACCCTATGTGACCTATTACCACAATGACAATGCATGACGGATTAAAAAATTATATCTTCTTATAAAGATTGTTCTTTACTTATACAATATGTCATTTAAAACCAACCTAAGCAGAGCATTAAGAACATTTATTTAACCAATTGATTGGGTAGTTTCCAACAAGTTGTTAAAACCTATTATTTAACTACTTAGTAATTGGCCTCTCATTCCAACAAATTTCTAAGAGAGTTTTAATCATGCATATAACTTAGACAATAAACATTTGGAAAATTATGTGTTTCCACTAAAGATGCCTATGACCAAGGGACCCTAGACCCACAAGACTCTTCTTGAAGTGCAAACACCTACTTGGCATTAATAAACTAATTAGGGATGATAAAAAATATGGGATTTCAGCATAGAATCCAATTCAAGTATAAGCTATAATAGATTTTTCAGCTTGTATCCTTCCATTCGCACAAATAACTTCTCTTATTATTGTTTCGAACTTATTGATACAAGAAACTATGATTTGACCACAAATCAAAACTAGAACCAACTTAGCTCTCTGATTTCAACTTAGCTCTTTATCTCAAACCTCTTCCTTTGCCAAGCAAAGGTAGATACCTCACATTTTCTACTTGGAAAAGTAAATTATAATACTAAAAACAACTAAAACTCATTAAGAATTTTAAATGCAAGTGGTTATAGTCTCCTTCATCTTTACCATAACATCCTAATGCAAAATTAAGTTTAAATTACATCTCCTTCTCTAAGTTATTGAGCTCTTAAAAAGAAAATCATACATTGTAGCCCTAATAATTCTCTCTTGCACTTCCTTTTTATCTAATGCATGACATAATTCCATATGCTTATCACACATATAATGATTAGAAGATAATTGGTCCATATGTGTTTATTTCTTTTAACCTTAAAGTTCCTTAATAAACAATAAAGCACAACATTCAATTATTACTTTTTTGCTTAAATACACCCAATGTATTGTATGTCTTCCCTCTTCTCTCCTTTGTGATTCAAACATATATCACTAACAAGAATCCAACAATCTATCCTATTTTCCAAACGTCCATGTGTTGGTGCACAGTCTAAGCCTCACACTAAAACATCATGTGTTAATGGACAGAGTATAATTGGCAATCAATCACAACAAACCCAAATTCACACAAAAATGACTAACCAAAGCCTATTAAAGTCATTCTCATGTTATGAAACTGCTTCATGGAGCACCAATCAGAGACAATTTCAATGACAAATACATACTTTATTCATTACATGTATACACATAGGGCAGACACAAGTAGTGCATATTCAAGTGTCTTGAATGGGAGGAAAAAGTTGTGATTTACACACATTTCCTTCTTTCACCACACAAAATCCAAACTATGCAGATTGATATTTTGAGAACAAACTAATTGTTACCCCCTGTCATATAAAAATAAATGTCAAATGCCTTCATATATCATCTCCCTTTACGTATTTGCACTCATTATAAGATGTACTATCACAATAAGTTAAACAATTGCAACAAGAAACACTTTGAGACCATTACCTTGTCAACACAATAGATTCACATTCTCCCTCTCCATTGTTCCCTCTTAAATTTTATCTACACATACAAGTAGTTTTTATTTCCTCATTTTGAAAAAAGGGAGTATGATTTAATGCATAGCACACTAAAAAGCAACAACAAAACAATTTTTAATTTATGCTTTGCCCTCAATTTCCTCACCTCCATGTTTCATCTTCATCACTCAAATCAAAACAAGAAGCGCAAACAAATTGCAATCATTACTCCCATACACTCCTTGATTATGATCCCCATAGCTTATGCTTGAATGGTTGGTCCAATAATATGTTCTTCACTTTCACTCCCTAGGGCTACAAAATATGCCATTGTGTGCCTTGACCCTTAAAATATGCTGACAATTAATTGGAAAACCCTTTATTTATATTTTTATTGCATGTATTATATTGTTCATAAATTAGCCCTTACAATAACCTTTGTTGATGGTTTCTATGATAATCATTGAGTTGTCTTTGAGTAGCAACATAATCCATCATTTTTCCTTAGCAAGTTTCACACCATTTAAGAGTACCCTTGTTGTGGCCTTATTGTCGGTGTCCTACCCTAATTGTATGGCATACATTAGCACAGTTTGACCGTCATTATCAACATTAGCATAGTTTGACCATCATTATCTTTGAAAATCTTACATCCTCCTATTATCCTTAGATTTCCCTTTAATGAACCATCAAAATTAATTATTATCCATTTATTTTGTGATTTTTTCCATAAAACCTTTGGCTTTTTCCACCTCTACCCCTTATCATTTAAACTAAATAGCTTCTATTTCCCTAACTTTGATTTACTTGACCTTTTTCCCTTTGGTTTATAATAAATGATCTACTTGAAATTGAGGCTTCCATCTTTCCCATATTCTCCACACTAGGCATTCTATTTCCTTAAATATTTTGGATTATAGATCTACGGTTTCCACAATCCATGCTAATCTGAAAATATGTTGGCAAAAAAATGAAAGAGCTTTACTTCAATGGAACAAACTGCATTTTGTAGTCCTTTATTCGTGAAAAGAATAATTAATAAATAGTTACAAGGCTTTCAGCTCCTTATATAGATATCTCCAACCATAAACATGTGGGCGAATAACAAAATTAAATAGCTAATGAACTAATGATTTCAATGAGTAAAAATAATTAAAGGTCGTATCATTAACAACCCAAACATTTAGTTAAATTGACTTAACCTTACACATTTATGAGGTTTAATATAATTGGCATCTCGATTTCTTTCTAAACATAAGTTCAGAATGATTATTGTTAAGGCTATTGCCAATATGATTTTAAAACCCCATTATTACAATTCCTAGGCCAAATAATTACTCATTGTTGCACTATTTTTGGACTAACCCATCGTACTATTTTTCACAAAAAAGCTCCCCATATTTTCTAAGTGGCTTCGCAATGAAGAAATAGGTGGCTTTCTTCCTCAACATTGTTCTTATGTAAACATGTAGAGAGAGACGAGAATCTCGTGTGTCAAGGCTTCATGGATCAACACATTACCTAAACTACAAAACCATAAAAGGAAAAAGTATCAAATTACTCGTGTCAAAAGGAAAAAGACCACATGTGTCTTTTGAAGTCCATTCTTTACCAAATACTCTTCTCTCTGTGAATTTCCATCTTACTCTTGAATTGCTCAAAAACCCTATTGTCTAATTTAGCCTCCTCATATATTAAATGTTACAAACTTTGTATGTCATATGAGGAGTTTTCTTATAACATTTTTCCCAAATATGCAATTTTCCTAAAATCAGTATCCTATGACCAATCCAAAATTTTCCTTCGTTTTCTCTCTTTCCTAGAGTTAGATTAGTTTTTTCACTTACCCTACCCAACCTATCAGCCCTACGCCCTCCCCCTTATGACCCCCACACCCCTCCCCTCTCGCCCACCGAAACCTCATAAATCAACTAATCCTCCCAAGTATCTCGTGACAATCATGTAACTATTATTTGCAAAGAGTCAACTAGTTTTTGAAGTACTAAAAAAAACCATGGCAAAATTCTTTCCATGTGTTATAAACTGAAAGTTGTGCACAAGGAAAACAGTGACTACTTATTACATTTTAATTAAAACATGAAAATCTCCAAAAATAGGTACAAATGCAAAACTTGGAAAATAATATTATTGTATGAGCAAAATCCAGTGGTGAAGTTGCTTGGCTTGCAAACAGCCCACCAAGGATCAATTCTTGTTGGTGCAAAGGCCCAACACCATAAGGGATGAGACTAGGTCAAAATTATAACAAATGGAAATAGAATAAAATCTGTAAGGGTACCTAAACTGCCTCTAACCTGATAAGGGGTGAGACTGGGTCAAAATTATAAAAAAATGGAAAAATAAATAAAATCTATATGGATATCTAAACTGCCACAGAATGAGCAACTTAAGATGTCTCTAGAAAAGGCAAGCTCAAATTTATAGTCAAGGCAACAAAATTTCTTATGTCTAGGATGCAGTTTTCTGCGTTGGCCAATTGATATTCACAATAACGATACGATTCTAATGAACATCCAAACCCACAGGTTTTAAAAACCAAGAGGGGGGGAATGGGGCAAAATAGGCAGTAAGACGAGGAGAAGAAGACTCAGAGGGTTGGGACAGAGGGAGAGACTGATTTTTAGAATTTTATAAAGTTTATGTCAAACCAGTCACTTTCAAAGTTTCAGTTCAGGCAAATAACCTTGCTCTGGTCTAGAGTTGTCCGTTCACCCCATTGTGCTCTCAAAAAGGCTTATGAAGCTAACTTTTTGGGCTCGTGAAATGCAAAGGCTTAGAAAAACAAAACCAAACTAAAAACAAAGAAACTGAACTTGCACTGATAACAATGATATATAAAGGGCCACATAAGAGTTCAAATTACCATAGATTATTAATGCATTCAGCAACATTAGGCGTAAGTTCAAAAATTAAATAACTATTTGTTCGAGAACAACAAAAGAGCCAACATGATTTTCATTGTAATAATTATTGGCCATGCACAATAGGCATAACTTCTTTCATCCTTCAAGGAACTCGTTAAAATAACCATCTATATGACAAATGTTTACCTAAGAAATTAATTCAATTATACAAGAATGGTCTCCAGGAAATGCAAAGTTGACTTCTAGAAAATTAGGTTGCATATGTATTTAGTCTCCTTCGCCGACATAATCTTGTAAAAGAGAGCAGAGGAACATAAATATTTGTCTCTACTTCTTTTCACAAGAAATAATGTGAGAGCGGAATTTTTCGAGTTCTGCCAAAACTTCGTCTTCAGGTCTGTAAATCAAATCACTCATTCGCCAAATCTGCAAGACATATACAGAAAACTAATACTGTTTCATCAGGCATCCCAAAGCAAAAAAGTACAGAAATCTACAAGGGTACCATGATACTTAAGGTTTAGAGTTTCAAAGAATTTCAGAAACATATTGAAAGACTTTGCACATTTATTGTAATAAAAATTAGTAAAACTCAAAAAACCATAACAGAATTTGATTGTTACTTTGGTCTACCAATCTGAACATGTTAAAACCTTGTCACAATAAAAACATACAGAATATAGTTGCCTGATAATTACGTCAAGTGAATTATCAGAACAAATGGCACAGCAATTAACAATGACATGGTTAGTTCCAAAATCCAATAATATTGCAACCTCAAATTATACATTGATAATTAAATGGTTATAGAAATCCACGTCTTGTAGCATGAATTAATTAAAGGGAAAAGCATTAACTTATGTATTATTTTTTCCTACTTGAAAAGCTTTGTCCCCAAAGCTCATATCTTCAAGTGATAACCATCCAAAATATAAACATCAATATATAACATCCTCAATCAACAAGCTTTTCTATTTGATTATGTATACATTCTTTAGAGTCGTAATGATCAAGTAAGAGTGCCTAAAATTGTACAGGGAAAAGGATTGAATATTCTCCTTGTAATGCCTCAGAATTAGATCGTTTCCTTGTACTTAACATCTTCCTTTGGCAGAAGATATGAAAAATGCGATGATTTTTTGTGCCTGCAAACCTAAATAATAGGGCATCCTTGCCCATTCTTTATTAACACTTTATGGTCAATAAAACCTTTAGCAATTTTTCTCAATTTTTTCCTGTAAGGATGACTATTTTGATGTGTTCCTACACTATTCACATAAAACAAATGCAAAAATAAATCTGCAAAAAAATGGGGACACGAGATGGATTGCACCTACAACTCAACCGTAAACATGGAAATTTTCACACAATGCCACCTTTTTGCATTGTATGAACAAAATAAGGTTGACATAGACATCTTTTAGGGTTTTCCGTCACTATATAATCATTAGCCCTTCAAAATCCTAAGAGAAACTTGATTTAAAGAATAACACTAAGACTAAGAACTAAGGTGCCCAACATAAATCTAATAATATGTTGTGTCTAGGTACACAACATGCCCTCCCTCTTAAAGAGCTTTGTCCCTAAAGCTAGTAATATGATATCTATATAGTTCAGCATGCTCAACCTAGAGTAGCACTAGGATAGGTGACCTCCCGAAAAGCACATGACATACAAATTTTTGAGCCACGCTTTTATATATAAGTGGTGTAAATGTTGAGAATAGAACCCATGACCACTAAGTCACAAAATATGGCCCAAAATGACACACCAAACAATACAACTTAACAAAAACTGTGAATAAGAATGGGAGATTTTATTAAAAAAAATTACTCCTCAAGCCACTTTATATTTTTGGCATTATTTTTGAAGTTTTGGCAAGTTTAGATGCTTGCCCATAACATCTTCACTTTATAATGTTGCATCCTCTGCAAGAAACCTCTTCCACTTGATCTTCCAATATCAAACTGTCATGTTTTGGATCACTTTCATCTCTTCCCTGATTATCCTTTTCCTCCTCCATCCATGGTCGGGAATTCTGCCTTCAGTACTGATCCATGAATAACATTGATCGGTCAAGATAGAGGAGCCCTTCTTGGGTTTGTCAAGTGCAACAATCCATCTCCATATACTCCTTCATGTTGCTCAAACTACCCTCAAGACCGTTCGTTAGAACAGATCTACTCAAGAGCAAATTCAGAAATCCACAGAATTATAGGCATATAGGATTACGGTTTACCCTTCAATGTTGCCAGCTTCCCATATTGGAAAGCTATTGTTAATGCCTGACTCTTAGGCCGTAATGGAAGACAATTTGAGATGCTGACGTCCAAGATACCACCTCACTAATTCATATGCATAGCATCTCTTGTGAACCTGCAGGCTACACCCTGATACGATTGGTCTAGTATTAAGCAGATGAGCGAGTATAAGCACTCTCCCTTGCATCACACCCCCAAAAGGTACCCCACATTGGCTTACCTAAAACTTTGCTTAATTTCAGCTGCCCTGGTTATTGATTCCAAGAAAAAAAATGGTTAAGCTGACAAGTTTGTTGGACTTTTATGTTCTGATGCCCTGCTTCCTACCATTGTTTCTTGAAAGAAGAATTGTATCTGCTTTGCTGGATTTGAATTTTCTCCCAGATACCTACTTTTACTCTCAGCCTGTAACCTTCTCACATTCCACGATAATAGGTTCATAAAGTTCTTTTTGTTCTGTTTTAAGTGATCCAATGCCTGCTTGTATGTTAGACAGCCTCCCATATCCACGAAAGTTCAGCATAGATGCTGAAATCTCTCTGCTCCAGACAATTTTGCTATAATGACATTGTTACTCAATGATTTCCTTCTAGATCAGGTTGGGGGTGTTCAACTGAGGAAGGTATCCCAAATTCTTAATGTGTTTTACTTTTTAGACTTGAAACTGGCTTGAGAGAATTCTTGTTTCTCTTCCTATGGTTGTGCCTCTTCAACAGACAACATTGCTTCCAGCTCATCCAGAAGTGAAAATATAACCTTTTCAGACTGTGCATTCTTGTAAGAAGGATCAGGGTGATCAATTGTAGAAGAGGGTTCTGCATTTACCTCCAGGATACCAGACTGCCACACATAATTTCCAGTGAAAACAAGATTTCAATTGGATTTGAAATTTCAATGCCTGTTTGTTTGTCCTTGTTGCGCCTTCCCTTGCAAACCTTTCCTTGTATTCCCAGTATGTAAAGACTCTTTTGCCTGAGTTTCCTCCCAGATTCTCATGTCTTTCATGTCATGCAAAGTACCTTTCATGGCAGGTATCCCTAATCGTTCATTTCCTTTCCACGGTTGTTGAGACTGGCTGCTCTTGCTAAATGCCCATTGTGATGACAGATCCGGCACCACTGAGGGATGTTTTCAAAATCCAGTAGTTGCTTCAGGACAATGCATGTTAATTCCAAAAAGAATCTATCTGATAAAGGGTTTTCTAGATTGAGATTCGCACAGATCTTTGCATAGTTCACAACTACTTGCTGCAATTTAAGCTCAGAAACTGTGATGTATTCACCAATAGAATTGCCTGTTCTTCTCAGTGTTGCCTCTCCCCAGAACTTATTATGAAGTAAATGTAATGTTAGCCACATAGGAGCTGTATAGGAGGCCTCATCCATGACACTAAAAGATGGGGTACAAAATTCCATGAATAGACTTGATTTTATTAAGAAACCGAGGACCTCCTTGATAAACAACATTGTTTTGCCCTTCAAATAGAACATCACTATGATATATCCCCTTGCTGTCATTAAGTTGTTAATTGCTCCTATTGGTTTCTAGTTTGCAGATACCCGTTGTCTGAGAATATTTGGGCCTGAATTAGAGCCCATTAATTTGCAGAAAATAGTTCTTTCTTTCAAGTACAATAAGCATTATTCCACCAATTCCAAAGGAATGGCTCTTTGGAGGATTTTCAATCCTTACTAATACTATTGACTGGTCATTTTAACCGAAAAAATTGGTTGCACCGCCAGCTTCTTAGCATGTTCTTGAAAACATTTGAGCAGAAAATCTCTGGAGATCTGTAAGTGTTCCATGGCCACTGCAACTTCGAAGGAAGGCCAAGGTGAAGTTGAGGAGACCATAGCACTGTCACCTGAGGCTCACCTAAGGGCCAATCAGATAAGATCTAACTTTTGGAGACTGGTGAAAATGGGAGAGATCAATGCATTGTATGGGAAATCAATGATGTGTGGTAACGGCTTCGACAAAATAGAATTGTTATTTCTTTTGCTTGACGATGAATAAGGGATAAATAACTCCAAGTCTATGGAATACCATCCACAACATTTTATATCTGCTCCTTTATTAGGGTAGAATAAGTCAAGCTTGCTTGTGTTAGCAAATGAGAAGAGATGATTGAAAGCACTTGATGTTTTCAGATCAGTGCAGGAGCTTTATTTATGCAGTCCAAAAATGGTTACAAGAGCAGTTATGGAGGTTATTAGTTAAACCTCGACTGATTTTAGTTAATACTTATTACATTATTTAACACCCCCTCTTAATGACTAAACTAGAGACAACTCCAAGTTTATCTCAAAATTTTACAAAAAGAATAGAACTAAGAGGTTTAGTCATTAGATCTACAAGGTGCTCTGTAGAAGCACAGAAGTGAAGAGAAATGTCACTAGAATCAGCGAACTGTCGAATGTAGTGATGATGTATCTCGATGTGTTTGGTGCGAGCATGAAAAATAGGGTTCTTCACTAACTTCAATACACTTTGATTATCACAAAATAGTGGTGTAGGTGCATATGAAGGAAGTTGCAAATTAGCAAGAATCCGACATAGCCAAACTGCTTCACAACTGGCACTGACTGCTGCTTTGTATTTTGCTTTAGTGGAAGAGAGAGCAACGGTATGTTGAAGCTTGCTCTGCCATGAAACAACTCTTGAACCAAAAGAAAACATATACCCAGTGGTACATTTTTGAGTATCAACTGATCCTCCCCAATCAGAGTCTGTATAACCAATCAATCTGAAATCTATTGTCCTTTGATAGAGAATGGCAAAGTCACAAGTTCCTTTGACAAGCAGCAAAACATGTTTTGCTGCTATCCAGTGTACTAGCTTCAATTGAGACAAAAACCGAGAAAGGTAGCTAACAAAACATAAATTTGGTCAAGTGGTGGTAAGATATATCAAGTTTCCCACCATCGGCACAGAGCTTTGATTTGATTGATTAGACGTGGCAACATAGATAGATAATAGATTCATTGACCAGTGATGAATCATCATGCGCTGACAATTTCAGCCCTACCTCCATAGGTGTAGAAGCAGAATTACAATCCATCATTCCAAACTTCTTCAAAAGAGTAGTGGCATACTTGACCTGAGCAATGAAAATGGAGTGGTCATGTTGCCAAAATTCTACACCCAAACAATAGTGTAGGAGGCCTAAATCAATCATATCAAAAGTAGTGCACAAATCTGATTTGACTTTCTAAATCGCAATGTCTCCACTCCCTATAATGGCAAGGTTATCAACATACACAATGAGTATCACAATGTCATCATCAATGCTTTTGATATAGAGATTTGGATCAGATGGACTCCGTCTGAATCTAGAATCTCGTAGATGTTGATCAATCTTCATGTACCAGGGTCGAGGAGCCTGCTTCAGCCCATACAAAGACTTCACCAACTTGTAAACCAAATGATCACGACCAGGTTCTTGAAAACCTTCAAGCTGCATCATGTATACTTCTTCATCCAGATCGTCATTAAGGAAAGAACTTTTGACATCCATTTGCAATACTTTCCAACCAAACTGAGATGTGATAAAAAGAAGTAACCAAAATGTGACCATTTTTGCAGTAGGAGCAAAAGTCTCCTCGTAGTCTATTCCCTCCTGTTGTGAAAATCCTTTCGCAACAAGACGGGTTTTGTACTTGTCCAAAGTAACATCAGCCTTGCATTTGACTTTGTATACCCATTTGCAGCCAATGGGTTGCTTCCCTGGAGGTAAATCCACCAACGTCTAGGTATTGTTTCTCATCAAGGCATCTTATTCTGATTGCATTGCTTTCTCCCACTCAAGTTTGCCCTGTGCATCGGAATATCACTAGGGCTCTGAAATACTGAAAAGATCATAAGCAAGAGCATAGTACACAAGCTCTTCATCATCAATTGAATCCACAACTGACTTTCTTGGCTGCCGAGACCGTGTATGAGTTTGAGGAAGATCCCCCCCTTGCACAACCTGTAGGGTGGTGTAATACCACTTGGGTCTCTTATGTGCCAATGATTCTTGTACCTGCTGACACCAGATGGAGTGGATGACTCAAGTCGACGACGTTGATACACTAACGGAGTGTTAGCTGTAGATTGTTGCACTGAAGACTGTGAGGGTGTCTCCAAAACATGTGGCTCCTCATCTTTCTGAGGAAGTACAATGCTAGAAGCCTCTAAACTAGCAGAGACAACTTTTTGGTTACAAACAAAGAATGATTATGTTTCTTTTACATCAACATCCCGACTTATGATGATCTTGTTAGTAGACACATCTATTAGCCTATATGCTTTTGATTGAGTACCATAACCAGCAAAGAAATATCGTGCACATTTTGAATCTAGTTTACTCCTTTGTTTTTTAGGAATGAGAGCATATGTAGCAAAACCAAATACACAAAAATGTGTTACCTCTGGTTTGATGTTGGACCAGGCTTCTTCCGAAGTGATGATCTCCAAAGCCTTGTAGGGACTTCTGTTCAATATGTGGACTGTCGTGTTAACTGCTTCTCCCCAATATTTATACGACACACCTCTACTATGCATCATGGATCGAACCATCTCCATGATTGTGCGATTCTGTCTTTCAACCACTCCATTCTGCTAAGGAGTGTATGGGGTTGTTAGCTGCGGATGAATTCCTTCTTTACCGCAATAGTTCTGAAATTGCTTTGAAGTGAATTCTACCCCATTGTTGGATCTTAAGGCTTTACTCCACCGACTTATCTCATTTTCTACCAGTGCTTTGAATTTTACAAACTCAGCAAAATAGTCAGAGTTCTTTTTCAAGTAGACCCACATTTTTCTAGAAAAATCATCTACAAACAACAAGAAATACCTTGCACTAAGAACGGTAGATGACTTCCAAGTTGGCTCGCATAGATCTACAACAAGATCAAGGAGCCCCTTTGCTCTCCATGAACCTTCAGTGGGAAAAGGCTTCCGCTTTTATTCACCAGCCAAACAACCTACACATATATCCTGCTTGACCTGGATGGTAGGCAATCCAAGAACCATATTCGATTTTTGGAGTTTGGCCAAATACTGAAGATTGAGATGTCCAAATCTCTCATGCCATACAACACTGGTATTATCCTCCACAATTAATGCATTCAAACTGATAGTGGCAGGATCAACAAGTCTATACAAGCCATTTTGCCCAATGCCTAGGCCTATGACTTTATCATTTTTGATATCAAACACAACACATTTCTTTCCTGAGAAATTGACTGAAATGTGAGGATTTTCAATTGACTGACTGATTGATAGAAGATTTTTGTTCATCTTAGGTACATACCTAACATTCTTGACTATGAACTTTGCAGCATTATTCAATACAATGTGTATATCTCCTATCCCTTTACAGCATGTGATCTACCATCCCCCAAGGAAACTAAATCTAAAAAACTTCCTTTTGTAGTGAAATTTACATACCAGTCTTTTTGACATGTAAAAATTTGTGATGCATTGGAATCAAAAAAACAATCACTGGTAGTCCTCTCATGGGAACACGATGCCATAAGAGCATATTCCTCAGATTCAGCTTCAACTACTGCCACATTCGCCTGACCTTTTGCCTTCTTGTTATGTGTTAGATCATATTGTTGTTTTCTGCATTCTTTCTTAATATGACCAATTTTTTGACAGTAATAACATTTTACCTTGAATTTTGGGGAAGATGAAGACGTATCTGAATGTCTTTTCCATTTCCCTTTGTTGGATCGAGCAACAAATGCACTTTCTAATTGACCAAAATTGGGCTCACTGAAGTGTCTGCCTTCGTTCTTTTTGCAGCAAATATGAACTCACCTGATCAAAAGTGAGTGTTACTGTCATCAGGTGCAAAGCTTCCACGAACGATTCATACAAAGGTGTCACGTTGTTCAGAACAAGAACCACCATATCATCATCATCCACCTTTTTGTGATCACTGACAACTGGTCACGGAGATCTTTCATCCGTAATAAGTGTTCGAACAGAGACCCACCTTCCGACATTTTTGTGGAAAATAGCAATTTCTTCAAATAAAGTACTCGACTCTTCTCCGAACTCTGGTACTTGTTCTTGAAACTGGTCCATAGGGCACTTCCCTGTGCAGCATTGCAGACCTCCAGAATCATGTCATTGAACACAAAAAGTTTTAATAACAAAAGGGCTTGTTTATGACGTTTGTCATAGTTGTCAAAATTCATTGCGGATCTCTGTTCTGTGTCAAGTATGATCTTGTCGCAATCACGAAATTCCGCAATCGTCACGATCTTATGATTCCAAACATTATAATTTTGACCAGTCAACTTTTAGGTCTCCGAAAGGACTAGGTTTTGGATATTTGCCCTTTTTCACTCCTAAAAATTATTTTTGAATAAAATAAAATTCCCGCAAAAATTGTACTACTTTTTTTAAAATATTTTTCCTGATATAGTTCAATTTATCTTTCCACCATTCAGAACAAAATTTATTTGTTTTAACAAATCCAAAAACAAATAAAAGCACTCACAGCATTTGTGTGCCTTGTGCCCTGGCATTTGCTAGACCTCGAACCATGTGCTAAACCCCTTGTGCCCTGGCGTTTGTTGGACCTCAAATCGTGTGCTAAACCCATGACTTTCGTGCCCTTCACGACTGTGTTGAATGACTTTGTGGCTCGTCAAAGACCTTCGACACTTTTGTGGATTAAAATCGCGACCTTCATGCCCTTCACGACTGTGTTTTCGTTGTGCCATGAACAAACCCTCGACGCTGACTGGATTCGACTCTTTCCGTGCTTGCATTATTCCTTTCGACGTCTTCGACTAAGTTCTTGCAAACCATCGACGACGTTCGCGTTGCCCTTTCTTTCTGCGAGTCTGCTCTCTTTGTGGCGTGCGTCTGGCTTCCACGATTCCTTCTGCAAACCCTGCATAAATGTCCACGACTTTATAGAACCTTGCTTCAATGACGATCCATGACCTTCACGATTTACTTTGATCTTCTTGCAGTTTGTTATCTCCTCCCACGTTCAACTTGAACGAGATGGTTTTGTCGTGACTGCTCGCGATTTTCACGACCTTGCTTCCATGTCTTCACAATTTCCTCTTTCTCCTTCTGTTCATACCCTAGAACAAGGGTTTCCTCGAACACACTCGTACCTCCTCGGCTTCCTCGAGCGGTGGCTCTGATTCCACTGTTAGCAAATGAGAAGAGATGATTGAAAGCACTTGATGTTTTCAGATCAGTGCAAGGGCTTTATTTATGCAGTCCAAAAATGGTTACAAGAGTAGTTATGGAGGTTATTAGTTAGACCTTAAATGATTTTAGTTAATACTAATTACATTATTTAACAGCTTGCCTAGTCTATTGAGATGAGGAAGCATGCATATATGTATTTTTATTTATCTCAAATTATTAATTTTACTATTATCATACCAGAAGCATTTTCATTGAGGCAAACGAACCAAAGATTTGTCTCACACTTAGCATATTTGTTTCCTGTCTAATCCTTCTTATGCCTACCACTCAAATGATTACAAATGTATTTCATTTTCACAACGCAGAATGATGTCAAAAATCGTGACATGTCATTAATGTTCCTTTTAAAGGCTACTTCGAAGTTTGGCCTCCAAAGGCGCAACGTGGGCGACAATGATGGGGTTTTTTGCCTTCTACAGTAATGCATTGCAACTCATTGAAAGCTTTGACAAACACCAAAATATCCATCACATGTGAATGTGAGTCCATAGAAAAGCAATGCAAGGCAATTTTAAAAAAACAAGATAAGATTTATAGAGATTGTGAAAGCTTAATCTAGATCTAATGTGCTACATAGTCTCGGCCTTCTAGACAATAATCAGCACAGCAAGATTTTCCACTTAGGAATTGTAGATGTCTCGGCTTGGCTCTACCACACTGCAACGTTTCCAAGTCTAAGTTGCAATGCTCTTATATAGACACGCATTTGTAGAATTTATTGGGGGCAAAGAGTGCATTTATTCTACGACTAGTAGAATAATAGGCTGTTATCCACAACATCAGGTTAAATTACCTGAATTTCAAATTTAGTATGTCTGTCAATCAAAAATTTGTTGATGGCCAATCGTTTTAGGACTGTATAATACATAAATAAATAAATGACATTTTCTCAATAAAAATAAAGTCTATCTGAATAATTAGTAGTATTTCATCACATATATTTCTATATTAAATGAAATGATATACAAAAAAAATTAGGGCACTATTTTTTTAGACTCTAAACAGTTAGGCCCTGTTAAAATTGTTGACAATCCAAGCCCTTTAACGACAAGTGAAACTCACAATACACATTTTATTCGACACTAAATTGGGCCTCAACATGGTTTCCATCCACGTAATTTGATCCACCAATGATCCAATTTGATCTGTGCATTTATCTAACACCATGAATAATATTCATGCGGCAATAAAAACCAGTCAACTATCACTCCCAAGATCATGACTTTGTTGTGCCTTCACCGACATAAGCTTTGTGCATGGAGCTCACACAATGCTCCGGTGCTCTCCCTCTGCCATCTGACCACTTGCATGCTACATTGGCGATACAAAATGTCATGCAATGGAATTTGATAAGCCTTCACGTTGCACAACCTCCCTCGGCCATATGACCAGTTGCATGCTACATGTGGCAATAAAAAATGTCATGTAATGGAATTTGCTTTATTAATTTTGTATTAGTCATATAATATATTATAATATTATTCCCTGATAATAGGGTTAGCATGAATTCTAAGAAACAACCTCCAACTAGTTGGATTCCTCCTTAGCGTCAAACGATCAAAGCGTAATTTAGACCGAGCTGCAAAGGGTAACCCGGGCTGGGCCAGCGCCAGAGGTATCTTTAGAGATTCCAACAGCAATTTTCTCCTTGGATATAGCAAAGCTTTGGGTAGATGCACCAACAACCTTGCCAAAGCCAAGGCTCTTTGGAGAGGGACCTCTATAGCATCGCGAAAGAGATGGACCAATCTTGATCCTGAAGGCGACTCTCAACTAATTGTGGAAGCAATGAATTCAAGAAACATAGCTAATTGGAATCTTGCCAACATCTTGGAGGATTGTATAAATCTTCAGGAGAACTTTGTGCACTTCAATCTCCATCACACCCATCATGAAGGCAACCAAGTTGTGGACCACTTTGAAAATATTGGTGTTGGACTTAACTTTCAAGACAATCACTTGGACTTAATTTATACGCAAAATTTGGACTCAAAACCTAAGAAGCTTATTGAGTTGGATTGTCATTATTGCTCAATTAATACTATTAATGATTGAGGTTAGTGACTCCTGCCACATCATCCCCCAAGGCATTTGGCTTTGTTTTCAACAGCTCATTGGCATTATGAGTTGGTATGATAATCAATTTGCGTGGCAGCAGGCATGTGTGAGATCCCTTCACATCTCCCACCTATCGCCTCACTTGGTCATTTTGAGCTTTGTGTGGGCTAACAAACAGGTCCAAGAGAAGCAAAGTGTTGCTATCGACATGGAAACCCCATCGGCTAACTGGGGCCCCTCCAAGAAAACCACATAGTGTAAAGGCAAGGACACGGCGCTCAATATTGTCAAAGAATCGCGAATGACATCCACCAATCCTTCTTGGGGCTAGTTAACAACCTCAAGCTGAGGCACTTGCTCAATTATGGAGTTTTGTTGGATAAAAAATCAAGAATCACGACCAAGGAAGCTTTGAATTTTTAGCAGAAAGCACTTATTGATGGCGTAAAAGATGAGAAGTAGTTAAATTGGATGGCCACCAACCTTTTGCATGCTCAGCTCTTCGCGAGGTTGGGTGGTGGTGCTTTTGTTGATTCAATAACTCAAGCCTTGGAGGATCTTGGGCAATCCACCCCCACACTAGACACCCTCAAGGTGGCCCAACTGATTGGCACTCAGACGACTCTCTTTAGCCCCAGCAACTCGGTGGCGGTCAATGAGGACGTTAAGCACTTTGGGAATGTGGTGGACACAAGGATGGACAAGCTATGGGTTCTTTTGAAGGCCATTGCAGTTGACAACATCTCTCAGAGCCGCAAGCTAAACAACATTTGTGACAGGGTGGGTCTAGTTGGCAAGGACAACACCAAGTTGGCAGATTCTCTGACAACTCTGATCATTGAAGAGAAAGTGTGCAAGCATAGTCCAACGACAGTGGTTTCCAGCTCTTCCGAGGATGTCTAGTATTTTTTTGCTTTGTTCAATTTCAAGATATGTAACTTGGTTTTTAATATCAGTGTACTTGCCAAAGGCACTACAGTTATTAGTGGCTTTTTGTTGTATTTCCCTGTTTACACTAGGGTGTTTGGAACTTTTTGAATAGACAGGTTTAGCCCCTTTTTTTTTTATCTATCAAAAAAATAGTTATTATAATATTATACATAATAGATTATATTTAATAATATAAAACAATATTATATCATATATAATGGAATATTATATTTAATGTATTATAATATTGTAATATATAATAAATTGTAAAATATTATATCAAATACTATATTTTTAATATAATATTTAATATTTAATATAATAATACATTGTTAGCGTTAGCGTTTTCTGAAACACGTTATATTTAGCAATCAGTTGGCCAAAAAGTGCATGTTATGTCAAAGGGATGTAGCTTTTTGTTTTGGTAAAGAGGAGTTTCATATATTGAAAGATTGTAAGTCAACAGTTGCACCTCACTCGAAACCCATCACCATTGACCCCACTCACCTTTTGTGTATGATGTAGTATGCAACAATAATCTAATATTTCTGGTGGCGGGTTCTTTGATTGGACATTTGCTCTTGTCAAAGTTCAACGAGGACAACATGACGTTGATTTGATGTACGACTAAAATCAAAGTTGCAATGCCACTAATGCAGAGACAAGACATTGAGGTTCCCAAGTCTATATTGTAGCTTGTGTTTGTCTATGATGCCAATATATTGACACCTAGAGAAATTACATCAAGGTTGAGAACATACAAAAACACTATACTCATAGCCATGGAATAAAGGGCAAGGCCATACAGAACTTGCAAGTGGTGAAAGATTTCAGAGTTGGGTGGTGATGATGAGAGGCAATGATAAGGTATTTCAGGTGATATCGTACACTAGAGGGCCCATATCATACACATGCCCCGACTTCAAGGCATTTGTTAAAACTACATGACCTGCACCCATTACAAAGGGGTTTGTAGCTTGCAGGTTGGTGGCATCTTTTATTGACTATTTTCTATTTGATTATGGAAGGACTCCATATCTGATGTGTGGATTGAACCAATAATGCAACGTTGCTGATGTGGGGGTAATACTTTGAGGTTATGGAGTCTATCTTGTTGCTTTCGTTACAGTTGAAGTGGGTACCGAAGATTTTTCAAAGTGAATGCCACGTGGGTGCATAAGGGGACGTCGTTGGTGATACACTGTGAATGTCATGGTGGAGTTACCGGTTGAGAGAAAAGGTGGTTGATTGATGATCGGCCCCAGGTGGCAAGCAGGGATGGTAGGTTTAATTTTCACACATTAGTGGGTGCCCACATCGTATGGTTGAAAGGGGAATATAGTCCAACAATGAAAAGAAAATACTTGCAAAAAAAATCCCGAAAATTGAAGATACATTCCTTCCGACATAACTTGCACCTTCGAGGCAACTACTAGTTTATCTATTTAGAGGCTAAGGTTGCTCTCTTCCCTCTTCCCACTCTTTGGCTACCATGATCATAGGCATTTGGTTCTTTTTCTTCTACAAGTTGTCACGTTTAGGTGTAGGACCTTGTAGTCCACAAGGGACCCGTACAACTACAAAGATAGTTACCTCCTTTCAGCCCATTGCAGATGTTGAAGAAATTAAGTGCCTCTTATTGTTGAATCACACACAAAGGAAGACATATTGGTGAGACAACTCGCATGCTCGAATACTATTACTAGGGTGCCCTAGCCTATTCATTCTCAATCTAGGCATCCAGGTGGGCTCAACTTACTAGCATTTTCCCTGCCACAAGATATTTATTGGCCAAGTAGAGTAGTATGCTTCCTCTAAGGATTCTCCAACGTTATCACCTTGGCCCTAATGGATGTTTTTGGATCCTACAATGGCCATCGTATATAATGATGTCATTGCTTATTATGGCCCAAGCCTTTCTACAGATGTGTGACAATGTAGAATTTAACCACTAGTAACCTATTTGGATCTTCATCAACTCTTTGCCTCTTTGAGAGATCCTTCCCCCACGTGATTGTTTGTACCTTAGATCAAACACTTTAGGGTTTATCAGTTTAGTGTTTAATTACTCTTTAGAACCTAGGGTGAGTTTTAACCTGATACTTTTATAATGTAAACTAATGTGTTTTCAAATCACATTTGCCTATATTGATATTTTTTGGCATTTTTTATGCTTTTGTTGTTTCCATAGTGCATTATCTGATATCATTTTTTGGAAATCAGTTGTGTTAATATCAAGTCAATCTTTATGTCCCATATTTAACGTAAGTATTGGTTCACGAGAACCCATCTCTCATCAACTTGAATGGTCCACATGGTACTCATTTGCATCTACATAGTGCTCATAGGGGTGAAGCACCAAGAGTTCCTCCACAATCAAGCCCACTTTCAACCAAACAGTTCTACTTTCAACCACATCCAACTGCTTGACACACCCAGTTCAGCATCCGTCAATTCCCCCTAGTTCACTGCAGCCTCCATGTCACATTCGGTTTCTTACCCTCTTTTTTCCTATGATTGTGGCAAAACCTCTGCTTTATGCAGTGGGCAATTACCACCACCGTACTGAAACTGCCAGCTTCACAATGCTTCAACGTACAGGTAAACATAGGGTCAAAAAACTGAAAATGAAACATTTCCCTTGCCTCTTTCAATTCGTTTCCCTTTCCAATCCCCTTCAGTTTCTCCCACCAATTGTAAACATCCTCCTTTTTTCTATTTATACACCCGCTCTTGTTATTTTGAAGGATTGAAAAATTGTAAGTGCAGCCCATTCCCTGTAACCTCACAATACACAGACACAAGATTGATGTTTCCATGATTTAAGCCTGTTTCATTGTCTTAGTTAGATTCTTGGAGTATAGACTTCGTGCCATTGTGAGCTTCTTAAGATGGATATGTGACATCACTTCCTTCGTGGCTGCAACCTAAGGATGCCCAACCACTTCTCTACATCTTCTTTGGTTTGTCATCTAGCAATTCATGTGTCAAAGGCTCCATTTTCTTTAGTTCAATTTTCTAGATTAGCTCTAAATTAATATTAGTTTGTTTGCTTGTTTTGTTTACTTTGCTTGCATAGCTCTTTGTTCTAGTTGTTTTATGAGTGTTTCCATCGGATTTTGCAAGGTTTGGGTTAGATTAACTTTGTTGGAATAATTGTCATTGATGTCAAAGGGTAATCGTGAATCTGATTAATGGCAAAAGTAGTTTGATGAAAGAATTAAATTAAATAAAGGATATTTAATTTAATTGAGGCAATTAAACATGCAAGTAACAGTCATATTTTTGTGTGAAATCAAAGACAAATTAACTGTCTAACAGGTTTAGAGAGATAATTATGACGAAGGTTTCAAGGCAATTTTTAAGGCTAAAATGGTCCCCAACCTTAGCCGACCTGATTTTAAGGAGTTGTGACCGTTCGAATGGACCTTTTCGTTTAAAGAGTCGTGACCTTAATTTATGGCTTTTCGTGGATTATAAATAAGTGCATAACGAGTGGCAAATTAGTAAGTTCGAAAGTGGAAGAAATACAAGAGGAGCAGAAATATTTGAAAGCAGATTTTTGTGAGAATATTAAAAAGAAAAATCCAGCAAGTATAAGGTAGAGCATAGCAGCGAAAACACTCAAGTGTAGATCGAATCGAAAGGAGATAAAGCAGTGTTTTATCATCCATTGTGTTGACAACAAATCAGAGATAGAAGAGTGATTTTGTGAGAAGGTTGGTGCCTTCGTTTTGAAAAGATTGATGTTTCTTGCTAAGTTGGTGCTCAGTGAAAGGGGTTGGTGCTCATGTAAGTTGGTGCCTACAAAATTGTTTTTAGGCTTGGTGCTCCAGTAGGTTGGTGCCTACAAATATTTATATTGAGAAATATTTTTCCGTGGTTTTCTCCCCAAAAGGTTTGCACGTATATCTGATGTCACTTTGCATTGTGTTATCTTGTGTTATCTTGTGTTGTGATTTGATTGCTTTGAATATCTTTATTGGAATAAGTAATTAAGTGTTAGAAAAGAAAAGAATATCCAATACTTATTCACCCCCCCTCTCAGTATTCCCTGTGCTCAACAAACTTATATTAGCATGTTTGCTTGTTTTGTTTCCTTTGCTTGCATAGTTCTCTATTCTAGTTGTTTTTTGATGTGTTCCCATCATATTTGTTGAGTATGATGTCTATTTGGACACTTGATTATTGATATTATATTATTGCCCAATATGATGTTTTATGTCATAAAATAGTTGTTTGGTCAATTTTGGACATTTTCTAAAAAAAATCTAAAAAATAGTTAGAAGTGTCCGTTAGAGTTTGGTTCACTATAATTAACTAAACTCTAAACTTGTTTTAGTCAAACGTCTATTTTTAGAGCTCGATTTTTAGATAATCTATTTTTAGACTTTCCCTCATTTAGTGTACATATGAGTGTGCATGTTTACTTCACTGATAAAGAGACTTCTTGCATAATGTGCATATTTTATGAATGAGTTAAACTTGTCATTTTTTAATCTATTTTTAATTTACTTAATGGTTAAGTAAAGTTATTTATTTAGTTTTTACTTTTAGACTTAACTTACATTGCAAGTTACCTTGTAATAAGCTTATTTTAGCTTTTTTTATTAATAAAAATTGCACACAAAGGTAGTGTGGTGCATTGATTCAAATTGGAAATTTTTTTTGCATGTTTAAGCTTTGATTCTATTGGAAGTATACAATAATTTAAATCAACAAACATATATTTTCAAATTTAAAGTTATTCAAGATAGTTTTTTGTCAACAATACCACTTCCAACACAACTAGTTTAACAGCTAGTAATTCTAGGACAAATTGATTGATACATAACTTCAATTTCAGATTAAATTAAAGCTGATTTTCAGTACTCCATACGTTCAAAACCTTCATTTGGTATCAGAGTCTCGTTCAAGAAAGGCTCAGAAGGATTTTAAGCCATTATCAGGGAAATCAATGGCTTCAGTGAATTATGCTTCTATGAATATTCTTGTTTTCAGAAGTAACTTTGAATATTGGAGATATCTATTAAAAAGAATTCTTGTATGAAAATGAGTTTTGAAGAATGTTTTCAATAAGTACACCACCTCAAAATTGGAATACATTGCCTCAAGATCCAAAAAAAAATGATGAAGAAAAGGCAGATGCACAAATATTCTTCTATCTTCAGAGTCTCATAGACCCACACACTATCCAAGAATTGCAAGATACAAGAATGCCCATGAGGCATGAAATACCTTGGAAATATCATATCAAGGATCTACTAAGATAAGAGCAAGATACAAGAATACCCATGAGGCATGAAATACCTTGGAAACATCATATCAAGGATCTACTAATATAAAAGAAAAACAAAACTCCAAACTCTTAAAATAAACTTTGAGAGTTTAAGAATGTCAGATAATGATAGAGTTGGAGAATATTGCATAAGGTTAAATAACTTAGTACATAGAATGAAGGTTTATGGCAAAACTATCCAAGATAGTGTTATAGTAAAAAAGATTTTGACATCTTTAAGTCAAAGATGGTTGCATATTGTGATCACTCTTAAAGAATGTAATGACATGAACACTATAAGTGTTGATGAATTAGTGGGTTCTCTCTTGTCCCATTAAGATAAGCTGAGACTATATGCGGAAAATCAAGAACAAACACTTGAAACCAAAGCAAGGGTCAAGGGTTTCAAAGACCAAAGAGGAAAATCAAAAGAGTTCTCAAAATTCAAATTCAAAGGGCAAAATTAAAGCTAACTTCACAAGTAATAAATACTTGTCATTATTGCAAAAAAATATGACACGTAATTAAAGATTGCAGGATACTAACAACTAAGAATCAAGCTAATCAAGAGAGTAAAAAGAAAAAAATTCAAGCTAAGCAAAGTGATGTTTAAGAGGGCTCAAATTATTGTCTCGCATGCAATGTGCGAATAAAAGAAGCAAAGAATTGGTGGTTTCTTGATTAAGGTTAGTCAAATCGTATGACAAGTCACAAAAATGGTTTCAACAAATTAAAAGATTCCTTCAAAAGCCAAGTACAATTGGGAGAAGAAAAGTCCGTCCAAGTTGAAAGAAAGGGCAGCATAAAAATTACCACAACTCAAGACAAGGGTGAAATAAAGGATGTTTGTTTTTCTCAAAAATTGGATTCTAAGAGTATTGATCACAATTTCACATAATATAGTGAACAAAACAAAGCATACAAGTTTTATAGTTCTACTAGTAAATCCACAATTGTTTCTAACCATGGTAAAAAAATTTAAAACGAGATGTATGTTGATTTTAATCATGTAGCTACAGAAGTCATAAATGAAAGGGGCAGCCTCTTGAAGTTAATTTTAAGAGATTACAAAGTCTCACACATGATTCTAGCTCAACATAAAACAATACTAGCTCTTCACAAGACACTAGTCATCAATCTTCATCAACTCCAAGCAAGACCAAGTGTTTGTTGAATCCACATCTAGCCAATCAAATGTTAGATCAGAATTATGAAACAAGGATCACAAGGCTTCAACATCAAGAAAATAATTTGTTTGATGATACTTATGATAAAAATATTACGTTTGCATTGTCATCTATGGCTAGTGAACCTACAAGTTATGCAGAAGCTAATCAAAAGAAAGAGTGAATTGATGATACAAAAATTGAGATGGATTCAACTAAGGGGAATGATACATGGATTTTAGATGATACAAAAATTGAGATGGATTCAATTGAGGGAAATGATACATGCACTTTAGTTCAGTCTCCTTTGAACAAAAATGTCAGTGGTACAAAGTGGGTCTACAAGAGCAAAGTGATGAAACAATTGACAAGCTAAAAGCGAGTAGTTTCAAAAATATTTGCATAAATATATAGGTTTGACTATGAAGAAACTTATGCACCCGTTGCACGTCAAGATACTATAAGACTAATGTTTGTTGTAGCTGCTCATAAAGGATGGTAAATTCATCAAATGGATGCTAAGGGTGCATTCATAAGTGGAGTGATTGAAGAAAAAGTATATGTAGGACAGCCACAAGGTTTTGAAGTAGAGTGTAAAAAAATTTGAGTATATGAGTTGAAGAAGGTTTTTTTATGGACCGAAGCAAGCATCAAGAGCTTGGTACTCAAGAATTGATAGAGCTTGGTACTCAAGAATTGATAGTTGGATATTGTATCAGGGCTTTGTAAGAAGTCAAAATGAACCAAATCTTTACATAAAAGCATTGGGTTCTAATGTTTTATATGTTTTGTCTCTATGGAGACATGATCTTTATAGGTAGCTCTATGGAGACATGATCTTTACAGATAGCTCTATGGAGATGTCAAATAACTTCAAGGAAGCAATAAAATCAAAAGTTGAGATGACTAACCTTGAACTTATGAAGTACTTTCTTGACATGGAAGTCCATCAAAAGAAAAAGGAAGTATTTGTGGACAAGGAATACGTAGAAGGGAGGTTAGTCTTATGTTAGTCCAAAAAATAAAACTCAAAACAACACACTAAAATCCTAAGACCTCTAGCCTAGACACCAGGGAAAGCTTAGGTAACAAGTAAACAAATGAAAGCAAAACAAAAACATAAAAGAATACACTCTTTTACCTTCCTTGTAGCTCCAAATGGCTTGTCGAATGGTTTGTTTGGCTTGTTCATCAAGAAATCTTGGAAAATGAAGCTTGTTTGGCTCCTCTCCTTAGCACCTTGGCTTTGATTGCTTGGTTTAAGATTTGAACATGATAACATAACTTGCATTAGGCTTATGTAAGAAATCCTACATAATAACTCTACAATATCCAAGTTTAGAAATGAAGGGGTATGGCCTTGTATTTATAGCATCAAGAATTAACTCTCACCCAAGGTGAGTTAAGATTGAGCTTAAACTTGGAATGGGTTCAAACTAACCCTAAATGAGTTGAGACTAACTCTAATTGAGGTAATAGTTGTCATGTAATTAGAATTTTCAATTACTAGGCATGGCTCTCAAAATTAGATATTTTAGAATATTTTCAAAAAGCTTGACAACTTATAAAGGCAATGATGAAAGGCTTGATATTTTTTATTTTTGAAATTTTCACTTTTAGATATTCATTAATTGCAAATGAATAATTCAACTAGACATTAAATCTTGCTTAATTTGTTAATTGACTTTTATTAATTTTTTAGCTCTTTCAAGATTTAATCAAGTGTCTCATTTAATAGGTTCATAGGCCAAATTGATAGTTGTTATGCCACAAGGTGATTATGGATGAATCCGTGAGAGGTTATTGTTGCATACAAGCTAGTATCCCAAATAAAGATACCTCAACATGATGCTGAGATTTGATAAATTATGCATGAACAAATTTAGGACGTTCAGTGATTTTTAGACTTAATTTGCAATGGTTCGTAGGAATCAATCTGAAGTCCGGTCAAAAGTTAGTCATGGCCAGATTTGGGTGCCTATAGTTTGCCCTTGTTTGGGAAGGCATTGCAAATTATAGGCATAGTAATGTCTGCTCAAATAATGAAAAAGTCATTAAGAAGAAAAAAAGACAATAATTGAAGAAGCTCCAAACAATGTTTGCAAAGCCTATAATGATGCCCCCTCGAGATGGTGGCCAACACATACGATTGATGGATAGTCACTCAAAAAGAAGCAAGAAAAAGAATAAAATTAACCCATGGGTGAGATTAATCCAATCAAGATAATACTTGCATGCATTGATTTAGAAAGTATTGATTTGCCCAAAGGCGATTATAATAAGTCACAAAAGTTGAGACACCAATTTGCCCAAAAACAGTTATAATCAATGGCACAAGCACATGCCCTAGTAGGGTGGATGAGTCAAAATAATGATTTGCCCACAGGGGATTATAATCATTAAGGTGACCTGGACTGAATAATGATTTTTTATTGTGCCCCAGTAGGGCAAATTGGCAAGCATAACTCAAGAATATAACCTGTCATACAAATTAAAGATGAGCGGGCACAAACGTAGATGAGATGGTCTAATGACTGAAGAAGCCACAAACAACCAGGCACACGAGGATGTATAAAGTGATGAAAGAGATGATTGGAGAAAAAAGAGTGGTCGAGCTGACTCGGGATACATCATGTATCCAAGTGTTGCTTACAAGGTCTAAATAAACCTCAGGCCAATGTAATTCACCCAGAAGCGGGAGAAAATGGAATGAAGAATAGAATAGAAGAATAAGAATTGATCAATGTGAATGATTTGGTTGTACCTCCCAATGTGGAGATGCTCGTCGTTATTAGCATTGATACAACTAAAATGGTCAATGGGTTGACTTGATTAAGGAAGGTGGGAGGATTTTACCAAGGTTACCAAGGAGAAGTTTCTGCAGCTCCATTGCTTGTAAGATTTTTTGAGCTGATTTTTGTTGTAGCATGTGACGGTATACATCATGATATAAAACACCTTGATAACTTGGCTGCAATATGCATAAGGACTGACTCTCGACCAATAAACAATTGTAAACAACGTACCAATGATAAAAACCATGATGACAATGTTGACATATGAATATGGATAGACTCAAGAATAATGCGCAAGGAATAACCCAATGAACACATATATACTGAGTCAAGGCACAACAATGAAAAACAAACAAACAAACAACTAAGTAAACAAGCAAACAAAAAGCTTGAAAATAAAAGCAACAAAAAGTATCATGTCGTCAACCAAGTCAATATCTGTGTGAAGGCTCAATGAAATGATAAACAAGTAGTGCCCCCAAGGATTTATGCAAAGGAAAGGTCAAACCCCCAATGGCAATGGAATAAATTAAAACCAACAATGGATTTGCCCCAGTAGGGCAGAGCGAGGATGATTGACTAGGTTTAAAAAGGACGTGTTTTTGTATTATTGAAATTTTTGAATGTTTTGAAGTTTTTTTTGGTGTCTTAACTTGTTAGAGATTGACAAGATACCACTCGCAAAATAGCAAGAGCATTGGCTTAGGTTGCTTGCAAAATGGCAAGAGTGTTGGCTTAGTGGTGACTAAGGCTGACCGCATTGTGAATCGAGCACGGCCTACATTCTGAAACTGCTAAAATTGGGTCGGAATCCCCTCGTGGAAGGTGCCGAAAGAACCAATGGAACCAAGGTCAAAAGGATCGGGTAGTGCGCTTAATCTATTCATTCATTGTTTTCATACATCCTTTATTGTCTAGTTATCGATTAGACTTTGTTTGTTTAAACCTTGCGTGTTTATCTTAGCTAGCTTAGATCATCATGTTGCAACTAGCTTAAATCTAATACTCTTATCAATCTTGAATTAGAAATAGGTATTGCTTGTGGAATTGAATAAATATAGCATTAGATTAATTATACAAGTTTGTTTGTTTCTTCTATACAATTTAGTTAAATAAGTAGTTGTCCTCAATTGGGATTAGTTAAGTGAGATTGTAAGCATGGATTTTTTAGCCTCATTTTTGCGATTCGCTTTGATATACTTTCTTATATTTAGATTAGATCCATCAGCCATATGCTACTCTGAGCACATGATCTTCTCCCAATACATCTTGCTCATTCTAAGCCAACCCCTATCTAGCCATCCCCTAGTAGGTTTGGCTTTTAGCATGCTTCTTTCTTTTTTGTCATTGAATGACACTTCCTTAAGCAAGATCAACCCATAATAACTAGGAGGACCCCGCAACCTAACATTGCAGCATCTAACCAGAATAGTGTTGACCAACAGCACTATCAACTTGACCTACATTCTACACTGTATCTTCACCTCCTAGTTCTTCAATTCCAAGACCTCAACGCTCATTATGGGGCCGCTACGAATTTCTGGGAACAAAGACTTGCTCCACAAACCCATCAACCCCATCAAGATAATCTTTTGAGCCCATTTCCTATTGTTTTCGGTTGTCTCAACCTAACCCTATGAAAAGATGTGTGTAAGGTAGGACATGTTTTCCTTGCACATAGTCCCCAAGCTGTCCTGTTTTTTAGGAGACATCTAAGAGACGCCCCCATTGTATCCCACTACTCATTCATTATGCATATGAACTCCCCACTGGATCCCAATGAAGAAAGACAAAATAACCCCTCAAAAACTACGTATACAATTATTTATGTATATGTATCTTCAGAAAAAGAAAACACGATGAGAACTATATATATGCATATTCTACCCTAACCCAATTGATTTATATCTTGAAGATTCATCAAATTTTCATGGGCTGATCTTTAAAATGGAGGTGGTGGTTGAATTATGGTTACCAAATCTGGTCGAATCTACAAAAAATCCAGCCGGATCCAGATTTTTTGTTTGGCCCAGATATTTTCAGTCTGGGTCGGCCCTTTTTTCTAGTAATTTGCAAATAAAAGACACCCAGCAACCTTATATATAAAATTCTCTTAGCCTGCAACCAAAAACAGGGCAAGGGTAAGGAGGGGATTAAATCAGAAAAGGGAAAGAAGGTTAGGATTGACGAAATCCATGTCTCTAATCTGAATTTAAAGTCCGACTCTTCCAATAACTTGAAATCTAACCCAATTAAAAGCAAACTCAGATCGGGAGTAGTCTCTTCCAAGCAAGGCCATGGCAAAATTATTGAGATTCTTGATGATGATAAGGACCCTCAGCGTAATGCAGATCCCTCTCACACCCAGAAGGTTAATTCAAACCCCCTCCCTCAAAAGGTGCTAACACTTGCAAGAAAAGGATTTCAACCTCTATCATAGACCTTCAGAACAGGGTTGAAAGTTTAGAAAATGAATCCAACTTATAGCTCAGTTTATTGAAATGATTTTTCAACAAAAACAAGTTCAAGGCCAAAATCGATGCCCTTCATCAGCAAACCTATGGAGAGTTGCCTACCCTAGATTTGGACTTCCCACCTAAAAGAGGATTCCTCCAACTTTAAGGACAGAGTGGAAAAACTAAAAGGTGAGATGGGCTCTATAAAGGAAAAACTTGATAAGGTTATAAACAGAAGCAGAGCCACCATAAAAAGTTGTGCTAATAGTATTCAAATGCACCAAAAAAGATTTAAGGAAAACGAAGAACACTTTGGTTCAAGTAGGACCTAATAAGAGAACAAGGGGTGAGAAAAAGTCTCAAGCCGATATTGATGAGGATCCTGATGATGAATTTGTAGAAGACCACCTAATGTACATGAAAGAGGAATGGTAAGTTGTTATTGCTCTTAATGCTCTCTCTTTACCACCTGACAAAACTTGCTAATCTAACGTTGTCCTGGTAGTTCTATTGTAGGTTTGTTGTTAGTTGTCTGCATTTTGTCTGTTTGGTTTGTTTCCAAGCTTTATGTTATGTTTCTCGTCTAATGTCTGGTGTGTCTCTGTCTTATCTTTCGCTCTCTTTTGTAAATGGGCTTGGGCCCTTTCAAAAACCCACGTTTTACCCTTAATCAAATATACATAATATATATTTGTATATCTATAATATTGAATATATTAACATTTTATATAACGTTATTAAAAAAATTTGTTGTATTTGTCAATTTTGTCTTTTTATAAAATTGTGTACATGCATGCATGACCGAATGTTTTGAAACTTTTCAAGTAACTCTGGATCATTGGATTTTGTTGCCCGCCCAAACTTTATCCATATTTTTGGACTCGGTAATATGGTTTGATCGTTTTCATTTTCTGTGTATATCGGAATGTGTTTTTTGCCTGCATCAAAAGCTTTATGTATGTGGGAGGAACGGGATTCAGCATTTTGCATGTAGTTCAAGCTGGATCTTTAAGTTTCGAGTTTAAGGAGCGTGTAGATTCAAGTAAAGAAGCTTTTTTGTATCATTGTGATGTACTACCAGACTACTAGCAAATCAATAAGACTATTGTGACAAAGTTTTGCGTATTTTTTGCATCGATGTGTGAGGCCTCATTTTATCTTTTCATTTTGGCATTTTGTCGTAATTATTAATTAAAAAACCAATAATTACATCAAATTTGTTTGTTGTTAAATTTACTTAGAAGTTTTAAAGGTTTAACAAGTTTTTGGTATTTTTTATATTCTTGTTTTTCTATACTGCCATCTCCTTTATCGTCCCTTTTTCCCTAGGATTTTGAGAACATTCTAGGAGTCCCCTTTTCACATCCCCACGTTTTCTAGTACCCATAGAAAGGGCACTCAGTGGAACATAGCATTATTGGTTATCGTTCAAATTTTCAATTGTAAACAATCCATGCCACAATATCTATACTAGGCATCAATCTGCAACTATTCAGCAAAGCGTGCATATTGGAATCTTGGACGCTGAAGGTTCCATTGAAGAATTATTTCACTCATCACCGATAAAAATGAAATTGATTAGAATTTACATTTTCCAATTAATACAACCATGCAGCATATCAAATAAGTCAATACTAAATAATACAAAGTTGCAAGGTTAGAAATTAGATGTAACTATGTCAGAACTCATCAAAAATAATATATGTTCTGAATAAGCAACCTGCAATATTCCGATTTATTAGACATTTGACCATTTTGTTGTTTATCATTGAAAACTTCAACCGTAAACAACCTTGATTCCTTACAACAATATCTTTACCAGACATCAACATACAGCTATTCACTACAGCATACATCCATAAATTGGATACCGAAAATGGCATTAAAATTTTATTTTAGTTTTCAGCAATAAAAAATGAAACTGATTAAAGTTTTCATTTTCCAATTAATTAAAACATGCAGCACCAAAAATATGTCAATTCTGATTAATATAAAATTGCAAGGTCCGAAAACAGTACTACATGCCAGGATTTATAAAATGAAGCTATGTTTTGAATAAGCAACCTGTAATGTTCCTCCTCCACCAGTACTCTCACCATCATCAGATACGCTGACAATAGTCCATGGATCAAAACTGTTCCAATGAAAATCAACCACCTTATCCCTGAAAGAAGATGTTCATTCAGTGATATTAGTATTCTATTTTCAGGTGAAACAAACAGCCATGCCTAGAGCACCCAATAACTATCTTTAATCTTGTTATAAAACATACTGGTAGTAACTTCAAAGGGATTTCTACAAGAGCAATTAGAAAAGCTTAGCAACCATCAATTATTATTATTTGCAAAAGCCCTGACACGTTTGCATTGACCATGTAAATTTAAATTATGTGACAGCAACCATCAATTTCTCTAAAGACGACGTACACTGCAATCAAATCTATAAGTGACCTAATAGATGTAGAAGTAAATTGTTAGAAGTGTAATTTCCATTTGGACTTGGGAGTTGGTAGATTATGCTCAGTTTATAAAATTTAGTTTCAAGTAGTTAAACATATGTAAGGTGTCATTACAATTACAAGAAGTGATTAGGTATTGGTGTTTATATACATTACATCTTGTGGAGAATCCAAAACAGTATCAGAGCCATCGTTGAAAAATCTGAACTAGGCAATTATTCGGCAGCCCAAATTTTTGACTCGGACTCGCGGCTTACCAATAAATTGGTATTGGTGTTTATATACCTTACATCTTGTGCAGAATCCAATATAGTATCAGAGCCATCGTTCAAAAACCTGAACTAGGCAATTATTCAGCAGCCCAAAATTTTGACTCAGACTCGCAGCTTACGAATAAATTGTCAATTACTCAACAAATTTTCTGCTAGTTAAAAAATATTTATATATTCATAAAATAAACTTAAATAACATTTAAAACATTGTTAAAAAACATGAGAAATTGATGTAGAGAATGCATATGTATATTTTATATTAGTGTTAGATCAAAAAATAGTACAATGCTCAGTTTTACACCACAAAAGAGTAAAATGCAAATCAATGTACCATAAATTATGTCATCTCCAGCTCCTTGTGTTCAGATGTTGCGCCTTATAAGTGAAAGGTAAAGATTCCTCCTCTTGGAAAAAATCATTCGCAAACATATCATCCCCACTAACCCCTCCCAATCCTTTCGCTTCAACCTCTGTTGCACTTTCCCCTACCGCTTTCATCATTTCCCTCTCCAAATCCAATATCTCCTCCTCAATAAACATGTCTGCTTATCCAATTCAATCGTATCAATCAAGTCGATCATATCATGTCTCTCTTAGCCCTCCCCGTCTCACATGAAGATGAAGATTGTATCAAATAAAAACAAGTTCATTGAGTCATTGTGTTGTCAACATGTGTTTATTTGTGTGAAATATCTCAAACATGTTTCAATTAAGTTCACACCCAAAAGAGCTACATAGTTGGCACAAAGTGCGAATGGCTAGCATCTAAATGTTATGTATTTTTGCACCATAATCTTCTCATCACAAATCTACAAATAAGACATTTAAAACTTTGTCAGACAACTAAGCTTGCATTTATTAAAGACATTTAGTACTTACATGTAACAAGACTACAATCAAAGTACTAAATTTGTTTTAACCTACTTGTTGGGTTATAATCCTTCAAAGACATGGAGGCAAAGAAAAGAGCCTCCCCTCTGTAATCTTATGAATTTTTAGCACATCAAAATTTGTCTCTAGTGACATTGTCAAATATCATCCTCTTTGCGCAGATGTTAAGGCCATTCAACCTTGTCATTGGCCTTAAATAAATCAAACAAAAAAGAATTTGGTTTTAAAGTAGTAAGTTGCCACATGTATATGTTGGTGGAGTTGTTTGTTCAATCTCCAATCACTTATGCATCAAATGGGTTCATATTTTATTTTATATTTACCATGAGAACTTGTTATGGCCTCCATGGCCTCATATAAATAACCCATTGGGTTTTCTTCTCCATCCATCAAGCATAGAACTTTGACCAAAGGCTCTGAAACCTAAAACAAAATAGCGTGTAATTTTAAAACTAAACTTATGACAAATTCATATCAAAAAAATTATTAGAAACAAATGATAAATAAAAAATAATTATGCTTAAAGTTACCTTAAGGATCTCCTCTATGTTATTCATAAATAAATTATCAAAAACAATCTTTATGACCCTTTCCCCTTCAGCGTTCCTACCATAGGGAGACTCCAAAGACCGTGTAATCACAAACATTTGCTTAAAAGATGTTAGTGAAGTTGGAATGCTTTACAGTGTGATGAAGGTTGTGGCAAATTCTGTAACTCCCGATCGCATAAGCTTCTTTCTATTGGTGTGGTCTATCACCAAGATTAGAGACCATGTAATCATAAGCATCTACTTAAGAGATGTTAGTGAGGTTGCAATGTGATAAAGATTGTGGCAAATCCCATTGGTGTGGTCTCTCATCAAACTTAGCACCCAAGGGTGATTGTAGATGTCTTCTATGATATTTCTAGTTTCATCAACCAAACTTTTTACCCATGTAAGTTTTCCTGTGTCCTCAAATAGTAGATCAATCAATGGGTTGTCTGTTGACAATTCTTCCACAGGTCAAATTGTCTCTTGCCATTCGGAAAGATCATATCTCTAGCCAAGGAAGAAAGACTTCAAAGGAAAGAATACATTGGGTTTGTATAGACCAATTGTAAATACTCATTTGCAAGGGCCTTTGCTACAACAGGATTTCCTTCGGACAATTTGTTCGAAAGAATGGTTCATCAAAGAAGGGGTTTTTACATAGCTTCGGAAAGTTCAAAGGAAGAATTCCAAAGGGCTTGTCATTTGGAAAAGGACTTTACAAAAAGTTCGAAGGAAAGAAAACGATCTATTCAAGAATCCTGAAGGACACTTGCCCTTCGGAAAAGTACATTACAGAAATCCCGAAGGGTAGGTACCCTTCGATAAAGTTAAAAAGGTCTCTTTCAAAGTTCGGGAAGGCCAAATACAAAGATCCCGAAGGGTAGGTGCCCTTCGGGAAGGTTCATTTCCAAGGTGCCCTTCGGCAAAGGTCATTCCAGGAAAAGAAGAGAAATTCAAAAATAAAAATTCGAAACATAACACTTTTCCGAAGGAAAAGTCGCATTCTAAAGAAGGTGGTTCCCGTGGAAGGATATCCTTTGGACAAAAGTCCGAAGGATTCCTTCAAAAAACTTGGCAGAGACAAAAAACCCGCATAAATAAGTCTCGGACATTTTTTTCGATAGGCAAAAATTCAAAGGAGTGTCCAGGAACAAGGAAAAGAAATGGAAGACTTGGTCAAGGAAAAATCCGCAGAGATATAAATCAACCAAGGCAAAGTCTAAGACAATTCCCATGGACTTTTGTCCACGAGAAGATGAAACACAAGAGCAATTCAAGCGGACAATAAGTCCAAAGGAAATCCGGAGGTTTGAAAAGTCAAAATCCAAGCATAAGAATGACATAGGAGAAGCCAAGAAAATCCTAAGGAAATAAAGACCAAGGGTAAAACAAAAAATCCGAAAGAAAGGAAGACAGACAAAACAAAAGTCCGTAGGAAAGAAAATCCCAGGGAAGTAAAGCCAAGGGAGATGACAAAAAATCCAAAAGAAATGGAAGCTTGATTGTGCAAAAAGAAGAGAATGATAAAGGGGCAAGCAAAATAATCCAAAAGAATAGATAAAATCCGCAGAAAAAGAACCTGAAGAGAATGAAAGAAGTTGAACACAAGAATCTCACAAAGATAAAGTCCACATAATTTAAAAGGGCCATAAATAGATAAAATCCGAGGAAATAAATGCAAAGGACAAAATCAACGTGGAATATTTTACAAAGCAAAGGCTATTTTTGGCTGACTGGCCAAATCTTGAGTTGACTGGTTGTCAAAGTCACGCTTCTCCCCGGTTTGACTACTCAAACATAGACAGACCAAAATAAGAGAAAATACATGCACGCAACCAAAAATGACTGCCAAAAATAAGTGCACCTTCAAACGATCAAGCAAGATCATGTAAAGTAACCATCATTTCGTTCCTAGATTAGCAAAGTGAAGTCTCTAATTTTAGACATGGCTCAGCTGAACATGCACAAAGTCAACCGTATGAATTCACTGTCTAATTCTAGCACCAAGGAGCTTTCATGCAAAGAGGAAGAAGACAAAATAGATATTTTTTTTGGAAGGCTTAGTTATCTCCTTGAACCAAAATTAGACTCACATGAAGTGATAGTTGATCTTCCTCTTCTATTTTCAATGCCACCTCTTGTTTTGGAATATTCTTTCTATATAAATGGTTTTTTAGCCTTGTAAAAAGAATCCCTCTTTTGGCAAGACGATCTTCTGCCAAAGATTGAGTGTAACATTTTTCAGATTAATAAGAAAAGGACTATTTTCAATTTTCAACAAGTTGGTATAATGTATTTTGTCATTGATTTGTACAAATGATACATTTTTCTTATTTGCCAAGTCTTGATCCTTACTTAGTTACTAGCTGGTCATGTTAAGCAGGTCATGTTCTGTGTTTAAACGTCTTTTGACTGAGTCTACAGTGGATGTTAGTGGTTGTTAGTGCCTTCAATCACGTCTATTTTACCATTTCCCTCAAGCTTAGATCACAAGATAGAACCTTTTCGTGAAATACTTATGCATATTGATCAATTGAGTTGAAAGTTTAGCCCTTCTTCTCTGTCTGGATTAGTGTTTTTAAAGAGCTCAAATTGAGTGGATCAATCTACATTCAGATGTATCACCATCATTAGGTAGAATTTTCTTTCAAATTTTCTCTCTTTTCCAGGCAGTTTGTAACAGAGATCCTAATTGATACATCAAAAGGAGCTAGCCCTTACAATTTAGAGACTCAATCCATGATTAGGTCACCCACAACCTAGGATTGTTTCCATGTTTCAACAGACTATGAAGGCCTAAAACTACCTTCACTTGGATGCAAGTCTGGTTGACAACATTGCCCAAGTGCTCTAAAAACGTGTAGTGTGCCTCTCCTCAAGAAGTCTCTTTATTGGTATATTTAATATTGAATTTTCAGTCACAATTTGGACAACATTCTCCACACCCACTTCAATGACCACCTCATCCAACATATCACACAAAGTGTGTGTATTTTTCACTTGGCGGAAGACGTCAATTGACTTCAAGAACACCAACTACCCACTTGAACCCCCAAGAAAGTTTATCAAAATGTGGTTCCTTCCATCCGTCCACCCATCCAACAATATACTGCAGCCCTTTTTGTGCCATATTTTTTTTTGTTTACCCACTATCACCCACATTTTTTATAACATCCTCCAGCAATGTGTCACTCAAATCATAAAGAGTAGATGCCTTGAACCCCTTCCCAACAATGGTCAATTCAATTAACAAATTTTTACAATATGGGTTTTTCGCCACACTAGACGGTATGCTTTTAAGATACCAAATACTTGTTGCAGATACCTTTACATCATTATGTACTTCTTGACTCCAAGCAATACCTTGGAACGAAGGTTGTGCCCCTGGATTATTGCAAGGAACAAACACCTTGTTCTTGTGAACCTGAACCATCTCTAGCAGATGAGCCCCATCCACAAACCCTTGTGCCAATACAAGAGGCTACTAAGTCATCAAAAACAGTCCACCTAATCATTATGGATGAAAGTGTTACAAATGTCCTTTTTTCATTTTTTTTACTCATAAAGAGCAAGCAAAACACCCATCTGTCTTGTAATCTCAAGCTATACTTTGTCGCACAATCGCACATCTTTACCTAGGATTTATGCAAGGTGGTACTTGGGGTGATTGACACCTCTCATCAGAAACCCACAATAATTGCATGAGACAATATCATACTGCAGTCCCTCAACACCATGCTTCCAAGCAAAGTCATCAAACTTCCTACCACTATGGCTACTTGAACTGGATGTCTTTCTTGTATACCACCACACATTGAATGTGAATTGCAAGCACAAACCGTATAAACGAAAGATAACAAATCTAGTTTAGACCCCTCACTGTCAATGCCTATCCAAGAAAGAAATAGAAGAAAACGGGAAAAAAAAATCAAACCCTAGGATTCATAGATCTAAAATGGGAAAAAAAATCAAAACAAAAAACCTAAATTAAAGACTCGTACCTCTCAGATCCCCTTCAAAATCCTTCAAAACTAATGGAAATCATGTCGTAGAAACTGGTAAATGATTAAAATTATTTGAGCAAAGCAAAACCAGCAAAAACAAATGTTGGTAAATGATAAAAAATGATGTTTTTTATGCAACAACAATTATAGCATTAAGCAGCCAAGTTTTTAACTCGGACTCGAGAGTTTGAGCTAATTATTCAGCTTGCAAGAAGTTTGATGATTTCCCAGTGAGCGAAAAACGACCGAGTACTTGCAGTTTTGCGAAAAAAATTATTCTATGATCAGAGCTATAGCGGATCTCCAAAGCTGTGATATGTAGTTGAGAATCAATATTTATTGAAATTATAAGCCGGAAATTTCGGGAAAAAAATATGGATTTAATAAAGCAAAACATTGATATTAATGCCTAGTGTGTTAAAAGTAAATTATTTTATACGATGTCTCAAGCCACCGAATGGAAATAGAGCTGTAAATTAAAAGTTGAGCGTATTGATGTCTGTGATATGATAAACAAAAAAGGCCCGAAGATGATTGTTTAAAATTAAATGTAAAAGTCATTTCGCAAACTTGAGATTAATTTTTTTAATCAAGATTTAAAAATAAAAAAGGGAATATTGAGCATGAATAAAATGAAGGCAGAACCAATCTTAAACCCCTGAAAGGAACTTGCCGAAAGCTGTTGTGACAAACACCCAGATATAGAAATGGTGTTTTTTGGTTCTGAATGGATGTTTTAAATGCAGTTACTGACAGTTGAATTGAGTGTGAAACAAAACAGATTCTTCATTCCAAATGGGCGCAATTTGTAAAAAATGCGCTGAAAACGGAGGGTTTGAGAACAAGAGATAGCGATACCCAGTGCTAAAAAAAAGGATTATTGTTTGGAAATTGCTGCTGTTTTTGAAGTTTGAAGAATGGCAGTTTCCAATTCCTGAAGACTCTAAATGAGAGTTTTGAGATTTTGAATGGCAGTGGGAAAGAGTTATTCAATGTTTTCTGATGCCCTAGTGCCATGTGTTTTATATTGGTCTCCAGCATGTTAGAAACAAACCCACTACAGCAGAAACGAAGTGGAAAGCCCTGTATAGCTGTCAGAGACAGAGATTGTTATTGGACAGAAGTGATTAGTTTCTCTTTGAAATAGAGGCAATGGAGTTTGTTTTAACTACGAGGTACACAACTCAGCAGAAGTACAGGTACCAGAAGTACACTTAATGTTTATTAATTTTTTGCAGATTTTCACAAGTTCAAAAAAAAAGACTCGGAGTGATTATTTAGTGAATTTTCAATGAATTTATCAGTGACTTTGATTGATTTGAGTAAATGTTAGTTTGATAAACTATTTGTCACTGAATATTTTTTTTTAGAGAATGACTCCCTAGGGCGATAGCTTTTTCTGGAGAGATATATCTTTTGTGAGATGCTCAACTTAGTTAAATGATTTTTTTTTGGTGAAATGCTAGTATTTGGTGAAGTCGCTAGATTGCAAGCAGCTAAATAATTTTCTAATAATTTTGCTAGAGTAAATTCGATTTGTTATTTTGTGAAGTTCCTTCCTATACCTGTAATATCCCCTTTTTGCAGACTTGTTTTGAGGGATTGTTGTTGTTTATGCTCACTATCGAAGCATGGAACTTTGGTTGATCAGTTTTAATTTCTGCTGTTGAAAACATAGAGACATCACTGCTACTTGGTATGTGGCTTACCACAGCTGACATCAAGATATTATGGCTATTTGTACTTGCTGTTCGGTTTTAGCATTTAACATTATTGCTGATATGACACTTATGTTTACAGCATTGATATATGTTGTGTAAACATTATTCTGTTATGATTTGATTAATCATTATGATCTCTTATATACATTATCATTTATGCTATTTCAGTTACATTGATTATTGATATGTGCATACGCATCACCCAGCAGATGTTATTGATAAAATTCTGGTTGTGAGTGTGTGCAAGTACAGGCAGATGTACAGTCATGGTTGAAAGTAGTCTTGCATAAGGTAGATCCTCCACTTCATGAGCACACCCCACGGCAGTGTCAACTCACACGAGTGGGTTTACCCGTGATCACCCGAGACTTGGGTATGTGGGTTTTGAATGTTTTGATTATTAACTAGAGTTCCTGGTTATTCACTTCATCATCTTTCCTTGCAGACTGATGGTTTATCTTGGTTGTTATTTTGGCTGCGAGGCTCAATGCTTTAATTGTGATTATCAATTAATGCAGAGATAGTCTTCGACTATCGCATTTAATCGTATAATCGTTTTTGGATTGTTGATTGTGCATTGTTGGTTGCAAGCTTGTCGTCTTTGTTAAAAAATCTCTTCTTCTGAGTTGTTGCATTTGGTGACATGTTTTCACTTGACTATTTTGTCACTTTTTGCATTTACACCTTAGCTTGGATTTGAGCATTGTGGCTTGTTTTCGGCACAAGTGTCGTTTCTGCAGGGTTTGATTAACACTAGCATGACTTTGCTCTTGGTGTTGCATTGCGAAATTTGAAGGATTTAATATGGCAGTTAATTACAATGTTGTGGTTGGTTGCAAGCTTGTGGTCTTTGTTAAAAAAACTCTTCTTCTTCTTTGTTGCATTTCGTGGCATATTTCACTTAGACTATTTTGTCATTTTGTGCATTTATGCCTTAACTTGCATTTGAGCATTGTGACTTCTTGTTGGCACAAGTGTCGTTTCTGCAGGGTTTGATTAACACTAGCATGACTTGGCTCTTTGTGTTGAATTGCAAAATTTGAAGGATTTAAGATGGCAGATAATTAAAATATTATGTTGTCATAGTGTGTGTTAAGCCTTACATCTTGTGTATATGTTTTACATTTTGTAAATTCTTTATAAATATATATATATATCGATTACAAAATATATGCATCAGTGATGCAAAAACAGTTATAAAGGTCTCAAAACATAACTAGTTATGGTGGCATCCCCCCAACATTTCAGAAAATACTAATCAATAAGACAATATAAAAATGGCTCCAAGTAGGCAGCCCAGCGAACAGAAAAACAAACAACAGGGAACCAACACAAAGCTGCCACCGAAAAGGTGGCACAGCTGTCTTAATCTTCAGGGGCCCTCCCAAAAGCAACGCAGTCGATCTCACAATCCTCATCCAAATCCAAGCTAACGAGTCCCTCAGCTGAGCTTTTCTTCAACTCAGGTCCCAACTACTTTTGTCCCGCATCCGACGGTGGAGTATATATATCAAATTTGTTAAACAAAGATTTCATATTGTTTGATTTGACATACTCAATAACTTCATCCACCTCTACAAACCCTACCATGTCAATGAGTTTCTCCAATTTCTTCGCAAAGACATTAACATAGTCTTTAATCAATTCTAAACAATCTTCTACTCATCATCATCCTGTACCATGGGAGTGGAGTTCGGGGGAGAAGAAGTTAGCAGATCATTTTTATCCTTAGAACACAAGGTAAGATCAAAGTCCGGAGGGCCCAGAGAATCCTCAACTTCCTTAATGAGACAATTGGGAAGACCATCATTTTGAACATCCCGCACCATATCGTCATTTTCCATAAGCCAACTACTTACACCATTTTTGTCTAAATCTGAAGAGTTCGCCCAATACTGCACTGGATTATCTGCTTGATCAAAGTAGGATTCCTTTATGCAATCCCATTCATGCTCAATTATTTTAACTTCTGCAACCAACTCATGACAAACTGCCCTATCCGAGTGCGGACTCAACTTAGGGTATCCACTCGAATCAATCAAATAATCTGAAGTGATTTTGAGCATTCCAGATCTCAGGAACTGTTCTTATGCTTGAGGCACCTTCATTTGAAGAAATATCTGCAAGAAAACAAGACGAAGGATGACTTCAATAAAGAAGTCAGCAAGCACCATGGCCTTATGTTGAAATACCTCTAAGTTCCTTTGCTTCCATAAAAACCATAAAATCTCAGTCAAAAAAATAAGCCAAAATTTATAAAAGAATGGGTGAACTTTGACTTTAGAACAAATATATCCAAAAGCGAGCCAACCAATGTCCCAGTCAAAAACAAAATTCCAGCACTTAAGACAACTTTTCCACAGGTTAGAAGCATAAGGGCACGAGAAGAAAATATGTTCAAAAGTTTCAACCTCGCTACAAAAGGAACAAAAAAGTTGGCCTTATCCAATTTTACTCAAAACAAATCTGGCAGCAAGCTTATTATACATCAACAGCCACCGAAAGCATGATTTTTTAGGTTCAAGACAAGACGCCCATATAACATCAAATCTAAAGGACCAAGAACACAGAGAATCACATACAAAACAAATATGATTGAGAGAGAGGTAGGGGACCTTGGAAAAAAAAATCTTGTTGTATAACATCTGTGTGGCGAGGGGGCCTTCGGCCACTTAACACTATCCCAAAACTCTCCCTCCTCATCCATGAAGGAAACATTATTTTCCTGCAATGATTTTTGTAAAAGAGTGTAAGTTATGTGCTGAGTAGCAGGTATTTAAAATCTGACTCTAATTTCTAACCAAGAGGCCCAACCAAAATGTGAAAAAAAGATCCTTGAAAACCCTCAACCCTTTTGTGAACCATTCAAAGGCAAAACTGCCTAAGCTTATATATATTTCATACACAGGCTTGTTTTAGGACTTATGCTATAGTGTAACGCATGGATTAACATTTGCTTCGACAATGGTTATGTTATAATGTTATTTGGCATTGGCACCACCTAACGAGCATCCAACAAGACTTCGATCAGCAGGAAATATAAGGGGTAATGTCTTTTGAACCTGATTTAAACCATATGGGCAATTAGTAGATATTTTGCATGTATTAACTCTGCAATAGCTTGCAAAGGAAGATAAGGACTTAACTTTGCTTTCGTATTTGTTTTAAACTACAATTAAAATCAGAACTAATTCATCGGGTTAGCATTTGGGAAAGGCAATTGGCATTTTAGTTTTAGTTTTGTTATGCCATCGTAACGGAGAGTGGCAAAAAAGAAAATTGCGGGTGAAGCCTTGGCCATTTGGAGATTGATTTTTGCATGTATTTTGCATGCCATGATTGTTAGCAAATGATTGAGGAGATGTTTGTGAAAAGCACATGATGATTTGATCAGTGAATCAATCTTATTTATGAAATCCAAAAATTGGTTACAGCAGTTATGGAGGTTATCGGTTTAGACATTAACTAAAATTAGTTAAGTCTTTATTACATTATTTAACACCCCATCTTAATGACTAAACTAGAGATAACTCCAAGTTGTCTCAAAACTTTACAAAAAGAATAAAACCAAGAGGCTTAGTCATTAGATCTGCCGGCTGCTCTATAGAAGCACAAAAATGAAGAGAAACATCACTAGAATCAACCAACTGTCGAATGTAGTGATGATGTATCTCGATGTGTTTGGTGCGAGCATGAAAAACAAGATTCTTTACTAACTTCAATACACTTTCATTATCACAAAATAGTGGAGTAGGTGTATATGAAGGAAGTTGCAAATCCACAAGAATTCAACGTAGCCAACTACTTCACAATTGGCACTGATAGTTGCTTTGTATTCTGCTTCAGTGGAAGAGAGAGCAATGGTATGTTGAAGCTTGCTCTGTCATGAAACAACTCCTGAACCAAAAAAAAACATATACCCGGTGGTACATTTCTGAGTCTCAACTGATCCTCCCCAATAAGAGTCTATATAACCAATCAATCTGAAATCTATTGTCCTTTGATAGAGAATGCCAAAGTCACGAGTTCCTTTGACATATTGCAAAACATGTTTTGTTGTTATCCAATGTACTAGCTTCAATTGAGACAAAAACCGAGAAAGGTGGCTAACAACAAAACATGAATTTGGTCGAGTGGTGGTAAGATATATTAAGTTGCCCACCAACTGTCTATATAATGATTCATTGACTAGTGATGAATCATCATGAGCTGATAATTTCAGCCCTACCTCCATAGGTGTAGAAGCATAATTACAATCCATCATTCCAAACTTCTTCAAAAGAATAGTGGCATACTTGACCTGAGCAATGAAAAATGGAGTGGTCATGTTGCCAAAATTCTACACCCAAACAATAGTGTAGGAGGCCTAAAACAGTCATATCAAAAGCAATGCACAATTCTGATTTGACTTTCTAAATCATTGTCTCCACTACCTATGATGGCAAGGTCATCAACATACACAATGAGTATCACAATGTCATCATCAGTGCTTTTGATATAGAGATTCAGATCAGATGGACTCCATCTGAATCCATAATCTCGTAGATGTTGATCAATTTTAATGTAATAGGTTCGAGGACCCTGCTTAAGCCCATACAGAGACTTCACCAATTTGCAAACCAAATGATCATGACCAAGTTCCGGAAAACCTTCAAGCTACACCATGTATATTTCTTCATCCAAATCGCCATTAAGGAAAGCACTTTTGACATCCATTTGAAATACTTTTCAACCAAACTAAGATGCGATAGAAAGAAGTAACCGAAATGTGACCATTTTTGCAGTAAAAGCAAAAGTCTCCTTATAGTCTATTCCCTCCTGTTGCGAAAATCCTTTCACAACAAAATGGGCTTTGTACTTGTCCAAAGTACCATCAGCCTTGCATTTGACTTTGTACACCCATTTGCAGCCAATGGATTGCTTACCTAGAGGTAAATCCACCAATGTCCAGGGATTGTTTCTCATCAAGACGTATTCTAATTGCATCGCTTTCTCCCACTCAGGTTTGCCCTGTGCATCAGAATATCATCGGGGCTTTGAAATAGTGAAAAGATTAGTGGCAAGAGCAAAATACATAAGCTCTTCATCATCGGTTGAATCCACAACTGACTTTCTTGGTTTCCGAGACCGTTATGAAATTGAGGAAGATCACCCTCTCGTACATCATGTAGAGTGGTGTAATATCACTTGGGTCTCTTCTGTACCAAGGATTCATGTTCTAGCTAAACAACAAATGGAGAAGTGGTCGACTCAAGTCAACAACGTTGATACACTAATGGAGTGTTAGCCACAAATTGCTACACTGAAGACTATGAGGCTCCAAAAACATATGGTTCCTCATCTTTCAAAGGAAGTACAATACTAGAAACCTCTGGATTATAAGAGACAGCTTGTTGATTACCAACAAAAAATGATTCTATTTCTTTTACATTAGCATCCCGACTAATGATGATCTTGTTAATAGACACATCTATTAGACTATATGCCTTGGACTAAGTACTATAACCAACAAAGAAATATCGTGCACATTTAGAATCTAGTTTACTTCTTTGTTTCTTAAGAATGAGATCATACGCAGTAGAACCAAAAACATGAAAATGTGTTACCTCTAGTTTGATGTTGGACCAAGCTTCTTCCAGAGTGATGTTCTCCAAAGCCTTGCAAGGACTCATGTTCATAATGTAGATTGTCGTGTTTACTGCTTCTTCCCAATATTTATATGGCACACATTTGTTGTGCATCATGGATTGAGCCATCTCCATGATTGTGCGATTTCGGCTTTCAAACACTCCATTCTACTGAGTGTATGGGGTTGTTAGCTGTTGATGAATTCCTTCCTTGCCGCAATAGTTTTGAAATTGCTTTCAAGTGAATTCTCCCCCATTATCAGATCATAAGGTTTTGATCCGTCGACTTTTTTGATTTTCTACCAATGCTTTGAATTATACAAACTTAGCAAAACAGTCAGCCTTCTTGTTCAAGAAGTAGACCCACATTTTTCTATAAAAATCATCTACGAACAACAAAAAATACCTTGCACCAAGAATAGTAGATGACTTCCAAGATGGCTCATATAAATCTACATGAACATGATCAAGGAGCCCCTTTGCTCTCCAAGGACCTTTAGTGGGAAAAAGTTTATGCGTCTGTTTGCCAGCCAAACAACCTACACATATATCCTGCTTGACATGGATGGTAGGCAATCCAAAAACTATATTTCGATTTTTGAAGTTTGGCCAAATACTGAAGATTGAGATGTTCAAATCTTTCATGCCATACAACACTAGTATTATCCTCCACAATTAATGCATTCAAACTAACAGTGGCAAGATCAACAAGTCTATACAACCCATTTTGCCCAATGCCTAGGGCTATGATTTTATCATTTTTGATATCAAACACAATACATTTCTTTCCTAATAAATTGACTATAATGTAAGGGTTTTCAATTAACTGACTGATTGATAGAAGATTTTTGTTTATCTTAGGTACATACCTAACATTCTTGACTATGAACTTTGCAGCATTATTCAATACAATGCGTATATCTCCTATCCCTTCTACAGCATATGATCTACCATCACCCAAGAAAACTGAATCTGAAAAAATTTCTTTTGCAGTGATATTAACATACCAATCTTTTTCAACACATAAAATGCCATGATGCACCGGAATCAAAAAAACCAATCACTGGTAGTCCTCTCATCGGAACATGACGTCATGAGAGTATATTCTTCCTCAGATTCAACTTCAACTGCTACCACATTTGCATGCCCTTTTGTCTTCTTATAATTGTCTTTTTTTGCATTCTTTCTTAATATGACCAAATTTTTTACAATAATAACATTTTACCTTGAATTTTGGGGAAGATGAAAACGTATATGAATGTCTTTTCCATTTCTCTTTAGATTGCACAGCAAATGCACTTTTCGATTGGCCAAAACTAGGCTCACTGAAGTGCGTATAACTGTGTTCTTTTTGTCGCAAATATGAACTCCCCTGATCAAAAATGAGTGTTACTCTCTGTCATCAAGTGCAAAGCTTTCACGAACGATTCATATGAAGGTGTCAGGGTATTCAGAACAAGAGCCACCATATCATTGTCATTTACCTTTTTGTTGATGGCTGAAATTAGTCACAAAGATCTTTCATCCATAATAAATGCTCTGACAGAGACCCACCTTCCAACATTTTTGTTAAAAACATTTTTTTAAGATAAAGTGCTCGACTCTTTTCCGAAGTCTGGTACTTGTTCTTGAGACTAGTCCATAGAGCACTTACTTGAGCAGCGTTCTGAATCTCCAGAATCATATCATCCAACACAGAAAGTTTCAATAACAGAAGGGCTTCTTTATGACGTTTGTCATAATCAGCAAAATTTGTTGCCAGTGATTGTTATGTGTCAAGTATAATCTTGTCACAATCACGAAATTATGCAATTGTCACGTTTTAATGACTCCAGACATTATAATTTTGCCCAGTTAATTTTTGGGCCTCAAGAAGGACGAGATTCTGAATACTAGCCATTTTTCACTCTGAAAAGTAATTTTTAACCAATAAAATAAAATTACGCAAAATGAACTATATATATATATATATACACACACACACATATACACAATGATTTCATTCAATTTTCAACCACTCAAAAAAAATATTTTAAAAAATCCAAAAATTATCAAATGAATGAACTCACTAGAATTTTATTGATAACTGTGCCCTTCCACGATTGGCGTTTTGCCCTTCCACGACTTTGAAAATATCAAAAAAAATTAAAATAGATTGAGAACTCACTGTCCTTCCATGATTTGATTCTGTAAATATTTGTTCCACAAATTTATTCTCTACGTGTTTTATGCCCTAGCAACCCTACCTACAATTCTTTGTGGACGTTGTGTCCTTCCTTGCCTTGCTTGGAACCTCCGACATGACTGCAACTCGTCATTTGCCCTTCCGTATTAGACTGCAACTCGTCTTTGTTCCTTTCCACGAACCCTTGTGTGCCCTTCGCAACTACAAACCCTTCCACGATTGCAAACCCTTCACGACTGCAAAACGCAACTGTGTTGATCGATGGCATTGGCATTTTTTGTTTCGTGCCCTTCCACCTGTTGTGTGAGCTTCGTCGATCCCCTGCGTGACTCCACGACCATGACCCCTGCATGTCTCCACGACCACGACCCATACGTGTCTCTTCATGGGACTGTGTCAACATTTCCTCCGTCGACTATCTGTCAATGACTTCCTGCAACGTTAATGACTTCCTCTTCCTCCAATTTGTACCCTAGAACCAGGGTTTCCTCGAACAAAACACTCATACCATGTTGTTGGCTTCCTCAAGTGTTGCCTCGGATACCACTATTAGCAAATGATTGAAGAGATGTTGTGAAGAGCATTTGATTATTTGATCAGTGCATCAATCTTATTTATGCAATCCAAAAATTGGTTACAACAATTATGGAGGTTATCAGTTTAGACATTAACTAAAATTAGTTAAGTCTTTATTACATTATTTAACAATGATTGCTATCTTTGAGCCTTGTATTTTGTTGGGGACATGATCTTTTTAAAAGAGTTTATCATAAGGTTTTGTATGGTTGTTTTGAGGGCATGCATGATGTTTTCATGGCTATTTTGCTCTTAGTCAAACTGCAGTTCAAGGTGGCATTGGGACTTTGATTGGCCATCAATCTTTAGGCCAAGAAGGTATAAGGAAAAGAACAAGAAATATTTGTGGGATTCAAGAACTTGGAGAAGAGAACTTGCAAATAGAGGACAAAACGAGATTAGGCAGCCCGATCTAGTTGGTTGTGGAAAGAAAACTTGCAAACAAAGGACAAAACAAGATTGACTAGCGCGATCTAGTTGACTGTGAATCCTAAATCTGCAGACAAAGGTTAAGAGATCGACCACCCTGATCTAGTTGACTCCAACTGAAAAATTAAAAAGATGCAAGGGTTAGATTCGCATCAAAAACACCACAATGTATGCAACAAATTAAGACATATCTACATCTTATCTGACTTAGTAAATCCAATATCGGATAAGGTAATCAAATAACATCCATTGCAATACATGTTTATATCAAGAGCATAACCATATTTGATCTGCTAAACCTAACCAGTAAATCTCTTACCGCACAACACCAAAGGAGAGGGTTTCAAAGCCTCTAGGCAAATGAAACTATGCACTAACCCTAGTTAGGTCTAAGTGCATAAAATAAAACTAATCTAGTGCTCATCAAAGTTTGTGGCACAAAGGAGGATGATTAAAAATAAATGAATAATTGAGGGATAATGGTAGGCAAATGGAAAACTCGATCACCTAAAATGAAAGATGGCAAGCAAAGAAAACCCTATATCTATATGAAAAGTAAGCATAGAGGTAATCTAGGCAAAGGAGTTATACATTCAAAACACATCTTACTTATACAATATCTATCTATCAAATGAAATAGCAAGAGTATTATCTAAGTTAAAGGGAAAGCAAAAACTTTACGTGGAAGGGAAATCGATGCTAATTATTGAACCAATCAAAAAGGGGTAGTGCAATCACTGACAAATAAAAAAATATCATTCAAGTAATTAAGATGGAAACAAAGAATTTCCAAAATTCACACCAACATATCAAATGAACAGGGAGCAAGGTGGAAAATCTGGCAACCGATTGAGGGATGGAAAATTTGGTCACGACGGTTTATACGCATTATTTTCTCTCCATGGCAATAAAGCTAATCTCTGAAGATTGTGCCAAAGCAAAAGAGTTTGCTCTTCATCAAAAATTCTAGAACTCAAGATCAAAAAGACTAAGATTTCCGTTCATTAAAAAAAAGTTTTTATGTGCACTCAATGGTGCATTTTCATGATTGTTTCAAACATAGAATAATAAAAGAAAAGAGTGGGTGATTGATATATGGTCAAAGCCACTACCATTCATTTTTGGTGACTTTCTAGCAGTGGGAATGTGCTTGGAGATGAAAAATGGAGATCGCCCTATAGGTGGAAAAGAATATTCTTTAATTTTATTTTTGATATTCATGTGATTTTAATTGGCTCAATTTGGTTAGTTAACACCATCTAGGAGTTGGCATCTCGCCAACCATTTTTCCATGTCTAGGGTCCCTTAACCTTAGGTACCTTTTTTAAAACCAAATGTGAGGAGTGATCAGCTTATATCAAACAAAGCCAAATCACAAGGCATTTAGTTAAATTGGCATATGAAGAATTCATTGGAAAATTTGAAGTGGGAAGAATACAATTTATAACTAGGAATGTGTTGCTCAAGCATGGACTTCCAAAGGCAAAATCCTTTTTATGGTTAAAATATTTAGGTAAGCACCTAACATATGATGCTCTCATGACTCATCCATAGAGGATTTCATGGCCTTTCAAGATGTCCTTTATGCAAAGAACAGCTCAAAAAACAGGGATCATTTGTTTTTGGATCGTAAGAAGGTATGGGATATTTGGGGAAGATTCTTCAATAAAATGGAAGTAGGATGAGTTGGCCCAAAATCAATAAGAAATTGGTATTGGTGTGGCCAATGTGGCTACAAAATAGAATTTTGAAGGCCATATGGGCAATAAGACCAGTAATTATAATTTGGAATCTATGGCTGGAAAGAATTTACATAATTTTTAAGAAAGAATATCCAGTGTGTAGAATATGGGGGAAGGTAGAAGTTTCAATACTTGGAAGCCCAGATGAAGTACGCCAAATGAAGAAGAGGACGGCATCCTATAATGATGGAAGCTGATTACAATACCCTATAAATAGATATAATAGGAAGAGACTCAAAAATTCTAAGGATGTATGGAAGAAACCTTTTAGAGAAAGGGTTAACCTCAATTTTGATGGAGCTACAAAAACAAATCAAGTCTTAGCAAGAGGAAGGATCTTTAGAAATTATGCTGGACAACCTCTATTAATGTTATTTGTCCAGTTGGGACTGGATACAAATAATAAGGCAGAAGCAATGACTCTCTTTGTAGGAATAAGACTGGCTAGGGAAAAGGAATGGCGAAAACTTTCAGTGTAAGGGGACTCGATGCTGATTATTGAATGAATCAAAAAGGGGCATCGCAAATGACTGGAAAATAAAAATATTATTCACAAATTTAAGATGGAAACATATAATTTTGAGATCTCATACCAGCATATCAGGTGGATAGGAAGTACTGTGGCAGATCTAGGGTCGTGCAATATGGTTTAAACTCATCATTTTCCGTCAATGGAAATAAGTCTAATGTTTTTATGTGAACTCAGTAGTGCCTTTTCATGATTAAATCAATCAAGGAATGATAAAAGAAGAAATGTTGTGATTGATAAAAGATGAAAGCTACTACCTGTTGTCAACCTGGAGCTGCGCCCTGAATCGAAAATGTGCGTGAAATAGCTAGTCCTCTATCCGGCTGAAACAATGGGATCTTTCCACGAGGGTGGGTGCCTCAACAGTGAGAAGAACCTCCAGAGAAGGTTGGTTCCTGTATGATGTATCAATGAGGATCTCTACTCTATGCTGCAGACTACCATGAAAAGGGAGAAGGAAACTTTAAGGGGAAATCCTACCTAAAAGGGGTGATACACCAGAAGTTTGTCCACTCAACTTAAAACCTTGAACACTGAACAAACAAAGGAAAAGGAAGACCTATGATTTCAATCAATCATTTATGCATAAATATTTCATGAAGAGGTTCGATCCAATGACCAAAACTTGAGGGAAAACGATGGAGAGAGGTCTGATACAAGACACTTTGCAGCCACCTAACATCCACTTACAGCTTCAGCAAAAGACATAAAGAACACTTTAACATGACTTGCATAAGGATAATCTAGCAACTAGGTATGAATCAGAATTTGGGAATGGAGAGAAATCTACCACTTATGCAAATTGCTGAATGAATATACACTATGCCAACACTTGAAATCCGAAAGTCCAGTCCTTCTATTGATTGAAAAGGTTACACAACTCACCAATGGCAAAGTCTAGTCTAACCAAGAGAGGGATTGGATGATTTTTAATCAAGGCTGAAAGCCATTTTATATAAAATTACAAAAGGCCAAAGATTGGCATTGAAAATTTGAAGAGAAAGATTAACTTCGGTTAACTCAAGGCTGACTTGGCCTTTCAATTAAATATATTTCCTTTTTTGTCTTTGCATGAAGCTTCTTGCGCTTGAGGAAGTGAACTTGTCTTTGTTCTGAACAGCCCACCTCTATTTGCATGGAGATCCATGCCAATGTTAATTTTAGAACTCTACATGAGCTTGCTTGATGCCGAATTGGAACGTTGCAAGGCTGAGTTGGCCGTTTGATAAGCTGAGTTGGACGAAGACATCATTCTCCCTCACATGGAAAGCTCCTAGTGGATGCGGCGTTTAATAATTAGTCAACTCTAAATCTAGAATAGTCAACTCGACATTCAAATTTGGAACTTCGGTTGAAGCTGAGTTGGACCCTCGGATGCGTGAGTTGGTCCGGAGACGAGTAGGGCTTCAATAGCCAATCAACTGAAGCTTTGACCGTTGTTCGAAAATAGCCCCTGCTTGCATGTATTTTACCCTATTCTGGTCTGCCTGTTCATGTCTATTTTTGGCGGGATTCTATATTTGGATGTATTTTTATTTATATCCGGTCTATATTTTCTCCATTTGTCTTTCTTTCAAAATCCTCTGTTTGCAATTTCCTTCGGACTTCTTTTCATTTCCTTGAATTTCCTGCAGCATTTCTTTCTCTCGGCTTTATTCTCTGAAGTATTCCTTCGGACAAAAAGTCCGAAGGAATTCCTTCGGACTTTTTCCCGAAGGATATCTTCCTTCTCTTTTCCCTTTGCTCGGGTTTTGTCTTAGTCGGGTTTTTCTCTTTATTGGCTTACTTTGAATTTCTTCGGACTTTTTTGTCCAAAGGAATTCCTTCGGACAAAAAGCCCAAAAGAATAAATCCTTCAGCGTTTTGCTTTTGCTCATTGGTTTTTCCTGCTAAGTCATTTTCCCGCAGACAAAATGTCCGCAAGAATTATCTCGGTCACTTCCTTTGGCCTTCGGAATTCTTCTTCGGGTTTATTTTCTCAGACTTTTGCGTGGCCATTTCTCCGAATTTCTTCGCACTTTTTGTCCAAATGAATTCCTTCGAACAAAAGTCCGAAGGAATTAACCCTTCGCTTTTGCCTTCTTCACTTGTCTTCCAAAAGATACCCTTCGGAAAATGCACAGAGGTACAGGCACCGACCAAGTGCCCTCTGCAAGGGCTCCTGTCTCTCGTCTGTGCCCTTCGGAAAAATTGCAGGGCACCCGGGCTTTTTGCAAAGGTTTGAATTTGCTCTTGTACCTTCCCGAAGGGTACCCTGCCCTTCGGGTTTCTTGAAAATGACCCTTCTGAAGGGCCTTGGCTTTAAACCTTGCTTCTTTAGGTGGACTTTTGGGTTCTCCGAAGTATTCCTTCGGACAAAAGTCCGAAGGAATTACTTCCTTTGTCTTAGGCACTTTGACTTTGTCTTTTCCCTTGCGGACTTTTGTCCTTAACACTTTTCCGAAGGCTCTTTTCCGAAGTAAAAGCCTTTTTGATGGACCATTCCCTTGGAATTTCCCTGTTGTAGCAAAGGCCCTCACCAAAAAAAAGCAATGTATTCTTTTTGCCCTGGCTAGAGACGTGAACTTTCTAAATGGCAAAAGACAATCCGACTTGTGGAAGAATTGTCAACGCTACCTTCTAATTTTGCCAACTTTCTGGTTGTGAGAATATGTTTGAAGCTAAAGAATGGAGATTGCCCCATGGACAGAAAAGTAGATGCTTATAATTGAATTTTGGCATTTGTGTCATATTTTTATTGACACCAACTGAGAGTTAGCATCTCACCAACCATTTTTCCATGTCGAGGGTCCCTTAACCCCAAGTAGCTTTAGCAAAACAAATGTGAGAGGCAGTGATCGGCTAATGTTAGACAAGGCCAAATCACAAAAAAAATAATTAAGAGGCATAGGCAGAATTATTTTCGAAAAGCTAAAAGTGAAGAAAGGCTATTTCCAGCTAAAGAATGTGTGGCTGAAGCACGGACTTCCAAAGGCAGATTCCTTTTTATGGTTAGAAATTTCAGGTAAGGCACTAACATATGATGCTCTCACCCATAGAGGATTTCATGATCATACAAGATATCCTTTATGCAATAGCAGCTTAGAAGAATGAGTTAATCTGTTTCTGCATTGTAAGATGGCATGGGATATTTGGAGAAGATTCTTTCATAAAAATGGAAGTAGGATGGACTAGCCCGGAATCAATAAAGTGAATAGTGGCCTGGCCAAGAAGGCTTCAAAATATGGAATTTTGAAGCCCATATGTACGATAAGTCCAGTCATTCTAATTTTGTCTATTTTTTAAAATAAACTCCAAAAAAATTAATCTAATTTTTTTCTATTTTTAAAAATTAACTCCAAAAAAATTAAGGAGAAGGAAAATCCGGCACTGAGAATATGGGGGAAGATAGAGGCTTCAATATCAGAATTTTTCAATACTTGGAAGATTATCAAGTAGGCCATATCAAGAAACCAACATGGGAGGCACAAAAGAAGGATAGCACCACAAAACTTCAGTTTGTAAGGATATGATAAGCACAAAAACTGGAGGATAATTTGCATAGATGCGGCTTATAATACATGAACCAAAAAAGATTGACCACGATGAAAATAGGGCATTCATGTGATTTTCATCATTGAATGAAGCGAATATCAAGGATTTGCATGAAATTCTGTGAATTTCAAACGTTAAGCATAAAAAACACCAATCCTTGTGACTTTGATAAATAAGATGCCTCAAACCGGAATGGTTCCATCAAGTTCTATCATATTCATTTCAAGCTGCACAATCATTGAACTAACACAAAACGTAGCATGCCTCAATCAGCTTTGTCACAGGACCAGCCTTTGTCTTCTAATGAGGAGGAGCTATAGGAGATGAACAATATCAAGTATTTTTCATGGACAAGAGTTGTTCATGCTAACAGTTCCTAAGGAGTTCCAAAGCTCCAATTTTAGCAAATGCTGGAAGGTTGCTGACAAAGGTTTTTGAGGTTGGATTCCCTCCAATATATAGCTTTTGTTAAAAATATTCAAGCCCAATATTTTTCTAGATCTTTAAGTTGAAATAATCATTATTGAAGAGGAAAAACAAACTGAAACACACAAAGAATTAAAGCGAAAAAAAATTAAATTTTAAATTTCACTAATGACAAAAGAAAAAGTAAACAGATAATTCATTTTCACTGGCTATTCCAGAGGCCCTGCAGGTTGTGAAAGGATGTTAAGCAGGCTGCAGAAGGCATAAGCTTCTGTGCAGACATTGAGTTTGAAATTATGGGAGCCGAATGGCTGTAAATTCAAGACATTTGCATTCATTGTTCACCAACAATTTGGGGATGTTTCTGCTTACTAGCTGGGGCCATTACCTACCTACCGTCTCACCCTTTTGAGACTGCAGCTCCGGTCTCCTATGGTATACCCTACAACCACTTTTGTAGTTACAAATGCATTGTGTTTGTAGATATTTGCTGGTAAGCGCACGCAGCTCAGACTTATTATTAATCAAATATAATGTGTGCATAGAACCTGGGTCTTCAACTTTCCTATAAATTTTGACTCCTGCATTATATTGAATTTTGATATATATTCCACATTTATCTTCATATATTTAAACTTATAAAATTTAGTTCCATATTTATATTGTTATATTTACAAAATTTAAGCATCATTGGACCATACTTAATGGTCTTTAAAGGTGGAATATTAAATGTGATTTTAAGATGCAAATGATTATAGCTAAATATAATATAAAAAATAAGTTAAGATGAAATTGTGTTTTAAATGTTTCGAAAACATAGGAGATTGTGTAAAGCATATATCTATAATATAAGCTATTATAAAAGCTGAGTTTAATTATTTCATATGTTATATTTCATAATAATTCTTTTTAAAAGTGCATAATGTTTTTGATAATTTCAAAAAAGGGACACCAGCCCCACTAATAATACAATAATACTACGTTACTGGATACGCCCCTCGCCGGCCCTGGGAGCACGGGGATACACCGGTACGGTACGGTACACGGCCGATCCGCGAGGAATACGGCCAGTGTACGGCGTGCCCCCTGCGAATACGGCCGGATACGTCCATGGGAGCGCGGGGATACACCGGTACGGTATGGTACACGACCGATCCGCGAGGAATACGGCCAGTGTACGGCGTGCCCCCTGCTGATACGGCCGGATACGTCCATGCCGGTACGGTACGGTACACGACCGATCCGCGAGGAATACAGCCAGTGTACGGCGTGCCCCCTGCGGATACGGCCGGATACGTCCATGGACGTATCCGGCCGTATCCGCAAGGGGCACGCCGTACCCTGGCCGTATCCCCCGCGGATCGGCCGAATAAAAAAATATTTTATTTTTTTTTCACTTTGGACGTATCCGGCCGTATCCGCAGGGGGCACGCCGTACCCTGGCCGTATCCCCCGCGGATCGACCGAATAAAAAAATATTTTATTTTTTTTTCACTTTATAAAACAAAATACGAAAACCCTAAATGTATTTTTAATGCCTCCGCGCCTTCGCAACTGCCTCCGCGCGACCCGCGACTGCGCCTGCGCTTGCGTGACTGCGCGCTCCCCGCCGGCTGCCACCTTGCCTGCTGGGCATAAGGTTTTCCACTCTTCCATTTTTAAATTTCATTTTTTTTTAATTCCTAAACTGAAACTCCCTAGGCCCTAGGGTTTTAATATTTTATAAATTTATTAAATTATAAACTAAATTTTTATTATATAGTTTAGTATTTTTAATTTTTATTTAATAATTATTTCTTTTAACTTTTTAATTTTTATTGTTAAGTTAAAAATTTAAAATATGTTTTTAAATAGAGTATATGTTTTGTGGTTATATAACTTATTTGAAGTTATTTTGTTTCCTCTATGCATATTATGTGGTTAATTTTGCTTATATGGCTATATTTTTATATTTTTAATTTTTTATATATATTTTTGTACGGCCGTATCCAGCCGTATCCAAACCACCAAAAAAAAAATCGACGTATCCCCATATCCGATACTCGTACCCGTATCCGTATCGGCAACTTAGTAATAATATAGTAATAAAAAACTTTATGAAATGATGAAATTTTGTACAATAACAGCTGCCACCTAACAACTAAACATAAGCTTCCGTGAGCAATATTAAAATAAAAAACAAAAAAGCAGCCACCCAGAAGTAAGAAATCTTAATCCTCCACATCCTCACTCGTATATGGTACCATGACGGTAGGACCAGATTCAAGCTCCTCTTCCTCCAAAATCAGTGCATTGAGAGTTGAGGCAAGTGGAGAAGGTGCGAAGGTAGAGGGGTGAGGCAAAGCTCGGTGTAAATTGCATTAATCTTCCTTCCCCACACAAGATCTTCAACAGCTTCCAAACATTTTCCAGCCCACTCATTATGCTGAATTCCAGTTGTTTCACATCCTCGTGAATGGCAAGGATTGTCGGCTCCAAATAAAACCGTCTGAACCCCCATAACGTTTGCCTCCTTAAGAGTGTCAAGCCTCAGAGTTGACTGCCCGGGATCTTTCACTGCTTGAAAAATACAGTCAACCGAAGCACCATCTCCCAATCTGGCAGAGAGCTGGGCACAAAATAGGTTTGGTGCTGCACATTTAAATAGTTTTATTTATCAAATGCCCTTCAACAGGGCAGATTTCCAAAAATCCAAGGCATCCACTAGGCATCCTAGTTCTCTTGTGAATCAGGATACCATTATGTATCAATTGTATGAGCTTAAGGTCATCCACTAGGCATCAATTTGTTCACCATCGCCTGATTCTGCTCTTTTATAATGTTTTCAGAAGAAACTTTACCCTTTCCCAGCCTAGAGATCCTTCGTGAGCAAGAGCCTTCTCCACCCATTTAAGAAGATTTGCCGTCCACTAAAGTGCTCTAGTCAACCCTCATACACCACCTGCCAAGGAGAAAGTTCCCCTAGGAAATATGCAAGCTCATCAGATAAAAAGAAGAGAGACCCAAGAAAAACCACAATATATCTACAAAATCAGAGAGCAACAGTCCCAAAAGGCAGAAGAGTTCAAACCCAACTGAAAATCCCAAAATTCAGAACTTTCTTTCCAAGCCGAAGCTTTCTGGAAATCCCAAACTTCAGAAGTTTTTTGCCCTTTCGAACAAACCAAACCTCTTGAACATGGTAACTTAGCCCTTTATGCTTATACACCAATAATGATTGCATTCCATGAGTTTTTATTGAGGCATTTTATCAAACAATTACCATGCCTATCGTATGCTTGCAATTCTCCACTGATTGCAAAAAATAGCGTCTAGCAAATGTAAATCACAGCACTGAGTTTTTAGCTTTTCTCCATTCAATAGTGTATCCAGAACTGATTACAATCAATGAGATCACATTTGGCAAAGGGCTTATTGTGCATATCCAGTAAAAATTCAGTCCAAAACTCATATTTGGGCAAAAGATGCCGAGTTTGGTTTTACACTTATCAATTACATTTGCTTAATTTTTCCAAAGATTGGTGTGCATATCCAGCACCATTTGTAATCCATGAGATCACATTTTGGAAAAGCTTTTTGTGTTTAGCTTTTTCCCTCTTGATATTGTTTTTCTTAAAATATTCAAGGATTGGTAGCATATCCAACAATAATTGCAGTTCACGAGATCACATTTTGGCAAAGGATGTTCGCTTTGGCTTTTACACCTATCAATTGCAATTTCTTATAAAAATTCAAGGCTTCTTGTGCATATCCAGTAATGATTGCAGTCCATAACTCCCTTGCAGTTTTTTTATAATATTTTGAGCAAGAGATGCGGAGTTTGGCTTCACACCCATGACCCGTCATATCACCTAATATCTAGCATTCATGTAGTTTTTGAGAGCACACTTTATTGTGGTATTTTGATAAATTTTTGAATGTAAGAAGATAATGTTCATAGAAAATTTACTTGAGAAACATGAAGGATATAGAGTGAAGAACTAGGCGTTGGTACTAATGAAAACGTAAACAAATGGTTTTGGAAGTTTATACTGAGAAAAGACCACAGGACCCATTTGAATGAGGAAAATACAATAGAGTCAAACCTTGTTACATTTGAGTTCTGGTGTTGATGCTCTAAAAGAACTACGCTATTTGGCTCTCTGTTTGGTTTCAATACCATTTTTGGCCTGAATTATTCCTTTTTTTGTTGATGCATTTTTTCAATTAATCAATAATTTCGGTAACATTGATTTAAACTTTACCCACCAATCACCACTAACCACTGCAAAACCCAAAGCCTCTTGCACCCACAGTAGCATAAAAATTTATAACATGCTTTTAAACTTGCACAGCTCATAAACACTACCATTCAGATAATTTTCTAGGCACGCCTATCAAATCCATAAATTACTCGGTCAAAACCGCGTGCAATTCAAAAAACTTATGAAATTGAAAAATGTGAATTCAATGCGAGGAACTGAAAAGTAAACAAGAAAACCAATTCTGTATTTTATGATTTTATTTCTAATATTATCTCTTTTCTTACATTGTCCAGTTTTTCCCCTGTTAAACCTGAGTGATCAAGAAACACTTAAACTCTGGCAGCATGGAGTCATTCCCATATAAGTGTGTGCTACTATGCATGCACTTCAAGCATTTTCCATTGAAAGAATATAATAAGTTGAATATCGTGTTTCCGCAGGCTTCACGAACTCAAGTATTAGCATACTGTCTATAGATACATCAAGAGGTATGGTGGTTGAAAATAATTATTTGAATCCCATACCTGATATAGCCAACCTGAAAATCCAACTAATTTTTCTAATGTCCTTAAGTTTATTGTTGAGCTCATCCACACAACAAGCCCAAAAAGTTATTTTTGTTGGTTCCCCCAATCAGCAAACAAGTTCCACTTCATGCAGGAGGAAAATAGGTGTATCCCTGTATCATGTACATGAGGCACCAACTGCCTCAGTTTAATTCTTTAACATGTGATCCTAGAAAGAGGAATATGAAGCTCAGAAGACGTTGGCTTGCAGATGAAAAGGTAACAACATAAGGACATTGTCTGCAATTGATATCTGCCCATCCATCTCAAATTATAAAGCAACCTTTCATATGCAATGATTCTTTGAGATCTTCCACTCGTGTATCCATTCTGGTGACTGCCTATCAAGTATTATTGTCCTTGTTTTTAGAAAAGATGGGAATGCTCAAGCATGGTACCTCTTGCTTCTTCAAATATCTTGTATTAAGGAGATAGGTGACATGGAAAGAATGCCATTAACTGCAAAATATCTTCAAATATCCACCTGTATATTGCACAAGTCAATCAACGTGTTTCATGTCTTGGTCCCACACCATGAGCCTGGCACTTACCGAATGGAATCCTTTGATTTATTAACATTTACACTAGGTATTCTCAGCTCTGAAGGTTGAGCTTTAGATTTTGGGCGGTGGCCTTGACATAATTAGTAGTGGAAAGTGTAGGTCTATCAGGCCATGTGAAATCTCATCATCTCTGACCTCTCTTGAAGGATATATGTGGATGCATTTTCCCCTTGACCATAAATGACCAACAAGTGATGGTAATGTGGTTGTAGCTGCCACAAAATCAGGCTTCACTAGTTTTGCATCCGTACCGATGAGTGCCACTAGTGTTTTTTCCCTTGTCTGTGGTGATTTTTGTCACATAATGGAGCAATAGTTTTAGGCATAGTTAAAAATCTCATTCTCAGCAATTTCCCGGCAAGGAAAATTTTGAACCGGGACACGGATCTCAGCAATTTCTCAACATTTCTCGGCAACTTTATCGCTACTTTAAAAAACATATAAATTCATAAAATAAATTTAAATTTTATGTAAAACATTGTTAAATGACATGAGAAATGAATGTAGAGAAAGGCTAAATCTGAAGCCCCTGAATCACTATTGGCAATTTGGCACAACTGTGTATTCACTATTCAGTGTTCACTATTCACGGAATTACGAATCGTTGGCGGGAAAAATGCTTCACAGTTAACAATGAACACAGTCAACAGTAACACTGCTGAGAATCACAAATCACTGCTGGGAAAAAGTTAAAAACGCTTGACACAGTGACTTGTCACTTACCAATCTCGATATAAAAGCCTCCAATAATGTGCAATTTGTTGCCAACGTGTTGTGATTCCATGTATTGATAAACTCAGAGAACCACATATTGATAAACTCAGGAAACCGCGTGTTGGGAAACTCAGAAAAAACTATTAAATCCGTGAAATAACAGCATTGAAAATATATTTTCCTTATAACCGAGATGACAGGGATTTCTCGGCGATTTTGCGGAGTAATTGCCAATATTGCTCAGCGAAAATCGCCGGGAAATCGTGATTTCTAGTCTCGCGAGAAACAGTCATTTTTTTCATTGAGCAGTGATCTCGTGATTAATGTCGAGAAATGGCAAAAAATCACCGAGATTTTGAACTGAGGTTTTAGGGGATCTATTGTTTTTTGGGTTTGTATTTTTCTGGGGGATTCCACCAGTCACACCATGCTTTCCAGGTCCTCCATTTTTACTTCCCATGTGTCCTGTGTCCACCCATCCTCGTAGAGAAAAAAATATGGACAACAAAATTCTGTGCTAACAGCGAATTCTAAAATCCCGAACAACAGCGGAGAAAAGTACAACACCAGGCTACTGTGACAAGTGACTACTACCCTCCCAAAGACTCAAAAAACTGGAATCTTTATTGTTGATCCCATACTAATCCTGCTATCAAATGATCAACTCAAAATATGCGGCTTTAGTCTCCATTTCAAAAGAGGTACATAAGTTTTTAAGTGTTTGGACTCCACATTCTAGGCACTGCTGCTGGCTATAAACTATCTCTACTGCAGCTTTGAGGAAAACAAAGTGAATATCAGCAGATGTGTCCCTCTCTTTTTAACCTTTCATTTATTAGGATTTTTAAGGTCTTAATAATTATAAGATTAAGTTCGAGATCGTTTCAAGTTGCAGCCATACCCTGTTCCTACCCTTTTGGGTTTGAGGGTCTATCCTATTTGCCATTCACTAGAGTCAACATGGGGACAGGTTCCAAGACATCCTCCTCAACTGGGTACGAGTTAGGATTGTCCACACCACATTCCCAGACACCCAGGGGACATGTTCCTAAGGGTTCATGTCCACACCACATTCCCAGACCATCGCAAAAATAAAGTTAAATATATATATATGAGTTCAAGAAATAAGAATAAATAGTCTCCCAAGTATATTTAACAGTTTAGCCATTGTACCAAAAAGCCTCCAAACTGAAGAAAAAACATGTTTTTCATTTTTTCATGTGCCTGTTTTTTTGTTTACTCATTTTATAAAACTTAATTGACTTCGAATTTCAATTTTTATAGCACTAAATCGAAAATTATAAAGGAGTTTATTTACACACTACATGTTTTGGAATATTTAATTGAAAAAATACACGTTGTTTTACTCTTTTTCCAGATTTTTTTTCTCAAATGTATTTCACGCATTTTTTTAACCTCTGTTTTTCATCTTTTCACAAACATGGCTGCTATGGTTTCAGCGATATTATCAGCACTCGTGTTTCTATTGCAGAAGCTAGTAACAAAGAGTGTTTTCTACATGAGTTGTTTCCCTGCTACTAAGGTAGCAAAACATTTTATATATATTAAATTTTAATATATATTTTCATTTCTCATGATTAGACAAATAGATCTTGATTTCGAGGTTGGACAAAAATAACCCAATCCAACCTACCTTGAGGTTTTAATCAATAGGTTATCTGCCCGTGTACAAAAAAAAGTATTTATATAGATGCAGCAATATGTAAGAACACAGAACTGTTATACAATTAAATGAAATTTTCTTAATACAATGCATGCAAGTATCTAGCTAGTAGAAATTGTAGGAGAATCCAGCAACAGATGAGAAACTGCCATGTAACCTCCAGAAAATTAGGATTCTGCCAATGATGAAGCAAAGCCATACAAGTATGATCAAAATGCCAACCTATGCATTAAGATTTCCTATCTCTCCACATCCCAATCAAAAGATTTAGGAGGCACATAAACATTTTCAATAGATTTACAAAACATTGAATAGTCAACACAGTTTTTGGAACGGTGCAATTATTGATAATTGGGAGGGTTTATGGCGAATCACCATAAATTTAAATAATAACAAATGTCAATGGAGCGCTCCCTGCTGAACTCTAGTCAATGTTAATGGAAGATTTCATCTATTGGAGTCACTTTTCATGGAATGTAATCTGCTCTAAAAATGTCAGAATCTTTCCCAAATTGGCACTCAAGGCGATGAATAAATTACCCAAAATTTGACAATGCAAACTTTTGATTCTCTGCAATAATTTTATATGTTATATTTCCCTTGTAAGTACTCTAGAGATTCAATAAATACCCAAATGATGGAATATCAAGGATTGTATTTATCAAAGAGTTTTGCAAACTCTCAAAATATTCATTTACCGTAAAAAAAGATTTAAGAATTATTTGCAAAGAGCATGATAGCAAACTCCCAATATATTCACCTACTGAAAAATAATATTTAAGCCTTATTTGCAAAGAGCATGATAGAAAACTCTCAATGTATTAATTTACCACAAAAAAATATTTAAGGCTTATTTGCGAAGAGCATGATAAAGAAGAAATATGATGAGGAACTGACAGACAAATTAAAATAACTGTATTCAAGCAAGCTAGGTGTATGTTGTGGTTAAAAAACTAGACAATTTATCAATAACAGCTAAAAACTGTGAAGAAACTCTCTAGAAAAACCATACTTTGTAGACATAATAAATGTTTGAATGGAAAATACAACAGTCATGGTCCACATCAGCAAGAGACATAGTAATAATAAATAATGAAATACCGGTGCCCTGCATGCTGGAAGAACAGTCCAGATGGAGCCGGCGGAACATTTCTTCTACCAACACTTTTGCCAACCTGAATTTCCAATAATTACATAAAAAATATGAAAAATAAGATAGTCAATCGCTTGAATGCAATTAACACAGTGTCCTATTAATCTAAGATTGAGTCAAAGATGATCACAATTCATAAAGCAACAAAAAACTGTGACTATAAGAAAGAATTTGAATATAAAATCAAAAAAGACACTAAGTTGGAATCCATAAAACATCAGACAAGTATCCAACTGAAGATCGTAACAGAAGCCTACAACACATCAGTTATGTTTTCCCATGCCATTGCAAAGTCTGTTGAAATAATAACCTTATATAGCTCATTTAGCCCAAGAATACAAGGCATAGGAAAGTAGTTGACCAAAGCCTGATTTAACACAAACAAAACTAAAAATCATATGATAACCAGGAAAGCAATCATAAGAAATCTTACTGCAGACTAACCTTCTCATAATCCCAAACATTTAAGTAACCATCCTCTGCAGCACTTCCAAACACGGATGCTTTGTCTGGACACCACTACAGATATACACCAATCTTCATTAAACTTATTCATAGCAGAAACAAAATAGATAACAGAATATTACATTCTCTAAAGGATCCTAGCAGATAATGCAATCATGTCATCTTCCACATCACGCACACAACAAGCAGCATACCTGCACACAAAGCACTGAAGCTGTATGACCTTCAAACTTATGTACAGGTGAACCAACTCCACTAGATATAAGATTTCGACGGTCAAACATGCGCACTGAGTTATCAGCAGACCTGTTTGTTTAAAGGGATCAGTAAGTCGACTGAAAATGGATTTACTGTGATCCATATAAATATATTAATATCTAGATATCACACTAATTGCAAAAACATGATACTAATAGTACTAATCCAAACAATGTCCAGAGGATTGGCCCATTCCATGTGAAATAAAACTATAACTCGTGGTCAACAATAAAAAATTTTGATAACTTGATAGTTCCCCGATTGCACTAATAAATGATCTACATACGACATACCCTGTCAAAATTAGATTCTCGTCATGAGAATTCCAGTCAACACAATGAAGGTCGGCATTATGTGCCTTCTCCACCTGAAATATAAAGTTCAAGTCATAAAGGGAAATGAAATGAATAAGCTTCTGAAAATCTGTCACCAATTGTATGCATAGGCTAAGACAAGCCACCAACAAATAACGACCTACAAAAATTTAAGAAACAAATATGAAAACCACAACAAAGTGCATAAGCACAATCCAGAAGGTGCATTCCATCACAGGACTCAAATCACTAACAGCTTGAAAGGAAGTAAAATAAATATTACTTGCAACCAACCAAATATCAGTCCTGTATAGCAGAGAACCGTCTAAGATACAAAAGAAAGCATAACACACTTGCAGCTGAAAAAATATGCCACAATCTAATGCATGTTTGCATGACTGACTACTTTCAGGTTAGATAAATGAAACTGCATCTGGAATTTTGTGCTGGAACATATCACATTACCTTATATTTTTAAATAAAAACAATGTTCCCGGAATGACACCAAAATACTCATGATATATGTGACATTTTATATGTTAAATTGAATACAATACCAAGCATAATCTGTATTCAAACTTACAAAGTATAAAGCTCATCTTCTGATGAAAATTTCGAATCATCCAAACATCCCACCAAATGATATAGATTTTGTCATAATACAACAGGCAAAGTACATCTGAATTTACTAGTTACACGTCTAACAGAGAGGTAAAGCCTAAATACCAACATGAACAGGAAGTTTTTCAAACTAATCTTTCATACATGGAAAAGAAACTCATTGCATCATAGAAAACCATGAGAGGGGTTGCATAAACCATACAAACATTGATCCATCACATTTTCTCTCCCAACTTCCCTCCGCTCTTCTTTTCTTTACCCACCACCATGGTAGTTAAGAGGCCGTTCAACTACATATTAATTAGGTTAAGTTAGACACATCCTTATGTAATCAAGAATAGGATGTCAAATGAACAACAGGCTTTTCCTTGCAGCATGTGACCCAAATTCACCCCAAATCATGATAGATCTGATTTTGAAGACAAAAGACATTGTTTACATCTCAAAATGACACAAATGACATTTGGTCAGGAGCTAACATCATCCCATGACATTCTTCAAACATCAAAGAATATAAAAAACAACTCACAAACAACATTTACCAGTATTTTAATGATTACAATGGCAGAAAATTAAAAGACATGCATTTCATCAAACACTTAGCTCAATCTTTGAGCTTTGAATTCTCATTCCCGACTTTGAGTTGCATCCTCAGCTTAATTTTTTCACCATCACAATCAAAAACCCATCTCAAATCTATTCTCAGTTTTATCCGGGACATTTCAACATGCCTTCACTACCTCTCAAAAACCCTGTTTTCCCTTGTAGAGTTCTATCTGTAGCTGATACGGCCTCCAATTTCACAACATTGATCAATCCCTAAATTTTCCTTTTTATCTCTACTTTCCTCCATCTGAAAAAGACACCCAAAAACTCATCTTTGAAAGAGCCTGGGAAACCAATTAAAGATTGGTTAACCTGTCCTTTCATCTTCTGAGTAACATTTTTTTTCATCATGATCATCTCTGAGATATCTTCAACGAATTGCCATGTATATTTGTTCTTTCCTGTAACCCCCAGACAATCTGGTTTTCTTATTCTTGTTAACATCTGGATCAGTTTCCCATGATTATCCCCGAGCTTTCTTATTTTTATCCAAATTATACCACAGAAAGAAAAAGAAAAAAGAAAAAACAGAGAAAACCATACTTACCAAGTTCGGAAATCCAAATCCGTTTGGGAGGGCAAAAGAATGCAGAATCCGGAATTCTTGACAAAATTTGAAAAATAATTTGAGAAAATCCGGTTCGGAATATATATATATATATGAAAAAATATTTCAATCTACTAAATACTGAGCATTAATTTAACATTTGCAAAATTCAGAAATGCATAGGATTTCAAATTTGAATTACATAAAAAGATAGCAAAATATCCATAGTTTAGAGCCTAAGCTCAAAATTGATATGAAACTTAAAAGTTTCAAACATTTGCAACATCAAAACCTGCGTCAAAATCAAAACTACCACTAGCACCATCAGTGAATCCTCTATCAATCTCATCAACACTATCAATATCTTCAACTCCTTCAAAGGATGGTTCTCCAGGATGAAGATTGTCATCTTCTTTTGCAAGATTGTGTTTTAGCTATCTTAAATTGCTACGGACAAACACAAGATCTGAGAACTTTATGGCTCCTAGTCGGTTTCTCTTGTTAGTATGGATCAAATCATGTGTGCTCTAATTTCTTTCGCATGCAGAAGCACTGACACACTGGTTGTGGACATGCATGGCAAGCTTTTGAAACTTTGGAGTAAAAGAAGCACCCGTTTGCCGTCATAAATGGTGATCCATACTACCAATGTCTTCTTGTGCTGCCTTCTTACCTTAGCCTTTTCATTTTCATCTTGAACAAATCGGTCTATTGTTGCCAATACACCATTCTTTACCTCATTTGAATCATGATCCACCTCTATCAACTTAGAATTTAAATAGCAACCTATTGCATACATAGGTCGATGTAACATGTACCATCGGATGTCCACAATGTCTCAAATACACTAAACTTCATCACCCTCACCTGCTACTAGTTTTTTAATTTGTTCTTTTGCTTGCTCCATGCCCTCATACACAAAACTGATACAAGGTTTCATGCCATCAGCAAATCTCAACAATTGGACAAGTGGCTCAAACACCTTTAGGATCTTCTCGGCACCCTCCCAAAATGAAGTACCCAAGATAATTCTCTCAATGTCCTTCACAAAGCTTTCCTTAAAAGGCTTAGACTATGTCCATTCTTCTCTAACCACAACTCTTCTCAATCTTGTCCTCTCCTCCACCTCCCTTTGCAAAGTGATAAAATTAAATGCCAATTTTGTTTTAGTCGGAGAGAGAAGTTCACACTTCGCAAACGAGCCATACAAACTCAAAGTCAAGAGGTGATTAAGTATAAACTTGGAAATATGTTTCCCTTCTCTCACAACACTATTTACCCACTTTAACTTTGCAAGATCTTCAGGCAAAAGATCCAAAATATGAGTTGCACATGGAGTCCAAAACAAATGAGAAAACATGTCCATAAGTAATTCCCTTGTTGCTTTACAATTTGCTGCATTTTTCGTAATAACTTGGACAACATATTCTTCTCCAATGTCCAAAATGGTAGATTCAATGCATTTGAAAATGAAATTTGTAATCTTCACACCATTGCTTGTATCAAAGGATTTGACAAACATAAAACCTTTAGGACATTGAGTCAATATATTATAAGGCGCCTTCACTTTGTGTCAAAATCACCCGTCACTTATTACAGTGCAACCTGATTTTCTCCAATGCTTTTCCATTTTATCTAATTCACTAGATATGGATGTCACCTCCTCTTCCAACAGAACAATTCTTAGGCTTTCAAAAGATGGCATTGTGTACCCTTTCCTGAAATTAGCAACCCCATCTACCATTGCTTTCGTATGTGGATTTCGAATAGCATTGAAAAGGATGGCATTTGCATTAAAAAACGCTCCACCAATCTATCTCTTGTTTTTCTTGCGGTTCCCACAACTTTCAAAAGAAGCTGAGACATTTGATGTTCACTTTTGTTGGCTTGAGTAAATGTTGGAGAATGCGTTGAGCTAAAAAATGAGCCAATATGTGTCAAACTGCATTGAATTTTAACCCTTTGAAGACTCAAACATTGATGCAAGTGTCTTCATTTCATATTTGCTTTGAATTTGACTTACAAATGGTGCATATGTGGCATTCTTCGTTGTTATTGGGCAAAGCTTCACATCTGGGCCTCCAATGTAATGGTACCGAACCCTTGTTATAGTCCTTGAAATATTTGAGTCACAAAAAGTGCATTTCATGTTTCTGGGAATCGTGTCTCACTGAATAATGTATTTCATCTCAAGCGGACGACTTACCATGATGATAGGTTGTCATTTGTTGCACTGCAAAAGTTTTATAGACATTTTCTAATAAACATTTTAAAAACTATACAAAAGAAATAATAACTAAATGACAAAAAAAATTATAAAACCATAAAAAAAAAAAATAAAACATTATATAAAATTTAAATGGCCTATAGAAAATAAAATTACAAAAATTTAAAAAATATATTGTAATAGTAATAGTATTAATTTTAATTTTAAATAGCCTATATAAAATATAATTATAAAACTACGAAAAATTAAAAATGTATATTATATTATTATTATTTATTTTAAAAAAAATTATCTTTTATATTTTTTAAATTTTGATTTTATTATATATTACACAAATAACTTACATGCAATATATAATAAAATTTAAATTTAAATATATATATATATACATATTTAAAATAAACATTACAAATTACAATTTAAATGTAAATAAATTATATTTTATATTATAAATTATAATTATATTTTATTTTAGAAATTATAATTATAAAATAAATTATAATTTTGTAAATAAAATTTTATTTTATATTTGAATATTTATATTTTATGATATAAATAAATTAAAACTTAATACAAAATAAATAAATATAAATCTAATAATAAATATTAAATAAATAAAACTAACAATAAAACTAAATAAATAAACCTAAACATAATTTTATTTAAATAAACCTATTATCATTTTAAAATCCTATTGTCATTTAAAATACCAAACAAAAATATGAACGGACCTACCTCTCTTTGTCTTGCCTTCAGTCGACTGTTGTTCACCTTGAATGCCCTCTCTCTGCCTATGCCGCCAATTGATTGTCGTGCCTACGCTCACCATCTACCTACCGTCATTGTCGTCGTCGTCATCTTCCATTGTGTCTGCCTTCAGCCCTTCGTTGTGTCTGCCTTCAACCCTTCGTTATTTGCTTGCTAACTATGACTATTTGCAATCATCAATCTCTTTCAGTTCACCATCAATCTCTTATAGTTTGCCATCAATTGAAGCTGCTATCAGCAAAAAGATTCAACTCAGCACATTTTGTTTAGCTTCTACAAAATCACCGCATATATATAATTTGTTTTAGGGTTCGTGTTAGTTGACAAGCTCTTTTTAGGGATTTTTGGGAGGATTTAACTGTTTTATATTTTTATATTAAAAATGTTCGAACCGGATCGGATTAATCCAAAAAAATGAAAAAAATCGCATCGTTCCGGATTTGGCCAACCTTCTGAACTTGGTAACTATGGAGAAAACCCACAAGATTGCTTCACATGTCAGCCTCTCGTTACACGAAGCCAAATGCCAAGGGAAACCAATGGGAAAAGCCTTTCATAACAGGGGCTCACGAGATCTCGACACATGTCGATAACTCATTACATGGAGCACAACCAAGTTTCTAAACCCAAGATAAACGTCTTTAAACAGGAGCTCCAAGAAAGTGACACTTGTTACAATGTAATTTCACAAATTACCTTGAGAAACATAAAACTAAGAACACCCACAAGCACTATCTTCCATGAGCCGAGTTCATGAGATAATGACATGTTACAATCACATTTCACAACAATCGGTATGTCATCAAAGAGAAATGCCAACAAACAAAGAAATCACTGGAATGTGACACGTGTCATATTCTCTCTACATGGAGAACCTTGCAAAAGCAGAGCCAAGAATATCAATGAACACCAACCTTGGTGAACCTGATTCACGAGATTAAGATGAGTCCCAATTTTGTTGCACAAAGCATGATGACACCTTACAACTCAATGAAAATCTCAAACCGAGTCTAGAGTGATTGACACCTGGCGCAATGATGTTTGACATGGCATAATCAAAAGGTTAAATCCTAACATCAATAGCGAGCACCCCCTACAAGCTTAGTTTACAAGATGCTGCCATGTGGAGCAATCTCATCTCGTTGAGTATTTCAAAGCCTCATGGCACGAAGAAAAGTCATCTCATTGAGTATTTCAAAGCCTCATAGCACGCAGAAAAGTCAAGGGCCCAACGTCCACAACCAAGTGCCATTTGTCACGTTGTCATTGCACAAAAAGCTAAGGAAAATGGAGACCAAAAGGTAAAGCAGATCTCAAACTTCACGAGATGGTGACAAGCGTCAAATTTTCCTTACGCAGAATCCTTTTTAATTCTCAAGACCTGTAGAAAAGCCAAAATCAGGGGTCCACAAGATATCGGCACATGTCAACCTCTTGTTACGCAGAATCAAGTGCAAAACCTAAAAAATGAATCTCTTATAAAGATTCCAAAAGGTCAAGCCACGTGGCAAGTTGTCGTCAACCTCCATAAAGTAGAGACAACATCAAAGAAGCCCAACACACCATAGAAAACAAAGAACTCATGCTTTTAAATGGTTTTCAACCATTTTTCCTTGTCCCCAAGATATTGAGGAGACATAGATATCAAGCAATCCCCACGATATTGAGAAGACATAGATATCAAGCAAACATTTGAGATTTGAAACCTTGTATAAACAACAAAAATAAAAGCTTGAAATAAACAAAGCAACACGTGTTGTCTCCTACAACTTGGAACCTAGATAAAAACCCATAAATCTGTTTTTCGTGAAGCAAGCTCATCAGCGCCCTAAGATGCTCATGTATCACATCGTTAATGAGTGGTATTAATATTCAAAAGCCAAGTTGTCAAGATACGAATACATTTACAAATATAATTACAAGTAACAAGGATTTTCCCAAAACTTGGACTACAAAACGATATTAATTGAATGTAGATTGTGCAAGAATGAGTATGTAGTGTTTATGAGAATTGAACATGAATAGTGATAGCGGAAACTTAATGCAAAACTATAGCAAACCTAGGAATTCATGAGGTGTAGGAGATGTTATTAGAGATGGTAAAAGGGCTCTGATTGCGGCATATGTAGGAAACCTAGGAATTCAATCGAATCATACAATGAAAGCTACAATAGCACTTTGGGGGTCCAAATAGCTAAAGAGATTCAGAGAACTAACTTGATTATTGAAGAAGCCTCCTTGAATATCGTCAATTGTCTGAATAGGAAACATATTCCTAGTTGGTCAATTAAAAATTTAATGGATGATGCCATTGATATTATTCAAACCTTCCAAGAAACAAGGATAATCCATACATACCATGAAGGAAATAAGGTTGCGGACTGGTTTGCTAACAAGGGTGTTATTATGCAGAACTTTAGCAAATGGAATAATATTTTAGATCTTCCAAGGGACTTGGGACAACAAATAGATATGGTGGCATGTGGTGTCTAGTTGAGACTTATGTTAGCAGCTTATTATAATTATGTAATGTCCCTTTTTTCCAAGTAATCATCCCACAAGGCCATCCAGCCTAGTTTATTCCCATAGGCTATGATCACAGATTTAAGGGAATAAAATAAAATTAATTATTTATAAAGTTGTCTAAATATATTAAATCATAAGAATAACTTTATTTTAATTAATTTAATTAAAGTGACCAATAAAAAATAATAAATATTATAAAGTCACTTTATTAAATAAAGTGTTCTTCTAGAAGCTTGAGGAGGTTACATTGGATTCTTCTAGAAGACTCAGCTGAGCCTTTAAAAACAGAAGAGAGCAACTCATTTGGACATCTTGGTTTTGACATCTTTTATCAGATTTTTGGGGAGAACTTGTGTTTGCAGGTTCAACGTGCCCTAGGACGAAAACCCTTGGGTAGAACGGTTGTGTGGACGAAAACCCATTCAGCCTTTTGGGGTGGATTCATTCCAGGATTCACAATTGAGTTATATTGATCAGTTTGGAGATTTGGAGCTTCATGAAATAAGTTGTTGCAGAATTCAGAGGAGCAGATTTTTATATCAGATATTCAAATCAGACTTCAAGAAGGATTTGTTGACGAGTTTTGGAGGCATATTGACTAAGGTTTGACCCTAGCGTTTGAGCACAACCTTTTAGGATTAGAGCCCTCATCCTTGATGCGATTTGTGGAATTTATTAGCTATTAGGGTTTGGAAAGCATATTCAGTTTGGAACAGCAGCAGATCAGTCATCTTCCGGTATTGTTGAAGATTGTAATTGGTGCATGTGGCTAGGGTTTCATCTTTCATTTGGAGCGCCTACCTTTGGAGGAGATTTTTGATGGTTTTGTTGCAACCAATCGGCATCATTAACATCATTCTTGGAGCAACAAATATTGCAGACCTATGCGCCCACTTGATTCAGTGTTTTTGGTGTTGTGGAGATTCATTGCCATAGGGTTTCAAACCCTAAGCTTGAGTGCCACACCTTGGAGGTTCCTTTTCATCATTCGAAGGTCAAATTTGCATATAAATTGGTACGTAAAAGCCCTATGTTTTATAGCAGGTTATAGCTAGGCATGTTTGGCATGTTTGCCCATGGTATTTGATGTGTTTAAAGACTGCATATTTCTGAAATTGTAACAGCAAACTTCTGATCTGAGCTACCTATCATTTTGGTGACATTTTGGTATTGAATCATTGTGTAATTCAACTATGATTTTGGCACATGTATTGGCATGATTGTCATTATGTTTTAGCATGATTAACTGGCTGTTATAAGTGTTTGATTAAGTCTGAAACAGAAAATCAGAACTGCAAAAACTAGGGTTTTGAATCAGATTTTAAAAACCTGAAAATTAGGGCAAAAATCAGAACCCTAAAATCAAAAAAAAAAAATTGTAAATATCTTATGTGGGATATTTCAATTGTATAAGAGCCATGATCTTGCCAGCCTGAAGGGTTTGGGTTGTGTCTATGCATCCACGGGAAGTTGATCCAAACAGATATTATTTCATAAGAAGACCAAGGCAGCCAAAACAAAAGGTAGAAGCGGATCCTTTTACAGGGGTTGATATAGGTGTTGACACTGGTAGCGCCATGGGTGATAGGCGTGACGGAAATCAGAGTCCTCGATGGGATGATCTAGATGCTCGTGAGCTTTTGAGAGGTCTTATGGCTAGTCAGTAGCATGTTACACAGAGTTTGGATCGCTTGATTGGGACAGTTGAGCAGTTGATCGTGGATCGGCCTAAGGGTAATGACAGGGGTGACAGGCATGAGAGACGTGACAAGTCACCTTCAATAGCAGACTGTGTGGTTGGGCCTCCTCGTGTGGAGAGGACTCATACTCGCACCACAGATAGGCCTATGCAGCGTACATTTTTGCCTAGAGATGAGCCCGAGGCAGTCGATGATGTAGTAGTCGATGTGACATTTCAAGATCATGTCATGACAATTAATAACGAGTGGTTGGCACTACCGCAACATGTGCATGATGTATTTCCTTTCCCACAGTAGCATGCACAGCATTGAGAGAGCACCAAGACTCGACAGGATAGGAGGCCGAGACAGGACCAGAATAGGATGCTTAGGCAGGGCACTAGCAAGCTCACTCTTTCTACTTTTGATGGCAGCAGGAAGACTAGTGCGCGAGCTTGGATTCATAAGCTCGATACATTTATGACACTTAAGTCAATGCATAAGGATGAGGCTATTCATTTTGCTACTTTGCATCTTGAGGGTGTAGCAGATGATTGGTGGCATCATGGTTTGATTACCCAAAACCATGGACTTATACATTCTTATAGGGAGTTCAGTGAGCGGTTGATTGCTAGATTTGACTGTAAGGATGTTGAGTTATATTATAGAGATCTTGCCCAGCTGCCCCAGAGTGGACATGTTGAGACTTATATTAATGATTTTAAACGGATTGCGGTGATGGTTCCAGAGATGCCAGAGAGACGTGTGGTGATGCTCTTTATAGAGGGATTGCATGACAGGTTACTGGGTCTTGTCAAGGCGCTTAAGCCTAATACTCTAGATGATGCAATTCATCTAGCACTTGATCTTGAGACATCACCTCCTTCATTTCAGCCCCAAAAGAAGAGCTTCAAGCATGAAAAATCAGATCAGCATTTACTTGAGCAACCCACACCTACAAAGTTTGAAGCACCACCAAAGATGGATATTGAGACAAAGAATGATCTTCACAGAAAAAAAGTTATGTTTTTCTTGCAAAGAACCATGGCAACCCGGTCATAGGTGTCTTGGAAAAAGTAAAGTTGATTACATAGAGGTTTGAAACTAATTTGGAAAGTGAACATGGAAAGCCAACACCACATACTGAAAGCGATGGGAACAAAGGGATTAGGATCACTCATCTTTCAAGAGCTCCAAGGTATAACCCATTCCTATTTGAAGGCATCTTGTTTGGGTGTAAGGTCATGGCACTTCTTGATAGTGGAGCTACTCATAACTACGTTGATGAGAGTTTGATAGTTAAGAGGGGATTGCATAGTGATGATTTTGAGGGCTTTGATGTGACTATAGCAAGTGGTTTAACTAGTCCATGCAAGAAGAAAATCAGCAAGCTTAGCATTCTATTTGATGAGTATACAATTTGTGATGACTTCTATGTTCTTGATTTGAAAGATAATGATATTGTTTTGGGATGCAATGGCTACATTCACTTCATAGAGTCATTCAAGACTTGTAAAACATCGAATTGAGTTTCCAACATGAAGGGAGACAAGTCACAATGAAAGCACTCAAGTACATGCTGCGACACCAAATTACTGCTAAGAGTATGAGAGTTATGGACAAAGAAACATTTCATGAGGACATCTATGAGGATTTTCAGTGTATATCAGCATGGGACAGCAAAAACATGATGGGGAATTGCACACATTTGGGAAATTAGCCAGATATTTGAGGAGGATTGTGGCACTTCTAGCAAGAAAGTTGCATAAACTCTCTTTTGCAAACCTTGAACAGCATGGTATAGCACATGAAGAACCACACCAAGGGCCTAGATTGATTTGGGATCCGGGAATTGGTTGGTATGTTTGAGTCTAATGCACATTTGATACATGTGATTGCTTGAGGGCAAGCAATCTCGAGGTGGAGGACTGTAATATCCCTTTTTTCTGAGTGATCACCCAGTAGGGCCATCTAGCCTAGTTTATTCCCATAGGCTATGATCAGGCATTAAGCGAATAAAATAAAATTAATTATTTATAAAGTTGTCTAAATAAATTAAATCATAAAGATAACTTTATTTTAATTAATTTAATTAAAGTGACAAATAAAAAATAATAAATATTATAAAGTCACTTTATTAAATATTATAAAGTCATTTTATTAAATATTATAAAGTCGCTTTATTAAATAAAGTGTTCTTTTAAAAGCTTGAGGTTTAATTGGATTCTTCTAGAAAACTCAGCTGAGCCTTTAAAAAGAAATGAGAGCAAGTCATTTGGACATCTTGGTTTTGACATCTTTTATCAGATTTTCGGGGAGAACCTATGTTTATAGGTTCAATGTGCCCTAAGACGAAAACCCTCGGGTAGAACGATTGTGTGGACGAAAGCCCATTCAGCCTTTTGGAGTGGATTCATTCCAGGATTCACAATTGAGTTTCGTTGATCAGTTTGGAGATTTGGAGCTTCATGGAATAAGTTGTTGCAGAATTCAGAGGCGCAGATTTTTATATCAGATTTGAAGAAGGATTTGTTGGCGAGTTTTGGAGGCATAATGACTAGGGTTTGACCCTAGGGTTTGAGCACAACCTTCTAGGATTGAAGCCCTCATCCTTGATGCGATTTGTGTAGATTATTGGTTGCTAGGGTTTGGAAAGCATATTCAGTTTGGAACAACAGCAGATCAGTCCTCTTCCGGCATTGTTGAAGATTGTAATTGGTGCATGTGGCTAGGGTTTCATCTTTCATTTGGAGCATCTATCTTTGGAGGAGATTCTTGGTGGGTTTTGTTGCAACCAATCAGCATCATTAACATCATTCTTGGAACAGCAAATATTGCAGACATGTGTGCCCACTTGATTCAGCCTTTTTGGTGTTGTGGAGATTCATTGCCATAGGGTTTCAAACCTTAAGTTTGAGTGCCACACATTGGAGGTTCCTTTTCATCATTCGAAGGTCAAATTTGCATATAAATTGGTATGTAAAAGCCCTATGTTTTATATCTGGTTATAGCTGGGCATATTTGGCATGTTTGCCCATGGTATTTGATGTGTTTAAAGACTGCATATTTCTGAAATTGTAACAGCAGACTTCTGATCTGAGTTACCTATCATTTTGGTGACATTTTGGTATTGAATCATTATGTAATTCAACTATAATTTTGGCACATGTATTGGCATGATTGTCATTATGTTTTAGCATGATTAAGTGGCTGTTATAAGTGTTTGATTAAATCTGAAACAGAAAATCAGAACGGCAAAAACTAGGGTTTTGAATCAGATTCAGAAATCTGAAAATTATGGCAAAAATCAGAACCCTAAAATCAGAAAAGAAAATAGCAAATATCTTGTGGGATATCTCAAATTATAATGCTTTCTATTTCTAGCCAGTTCATTGTTTGGCACTTCGTGTTAATAGTTTTTATTAACACAAGGCATGACATGCTTCTTAATCATTTCTCTTGTTTAAGAAATGATTTTGGCAGCCAGCGGGTGGGTTACACTACTCGTGTCAAATCTCGAACTAATCCCAAGAAATTATGTAATTTCAATGCAGTTGTTGATATCATCATTACCATTGTATGTTGGAATTCCCTGATAAATCTATCCACTCCCAAAAAGAGAAATTGGGTTTGTCATGGACGGAAAAACCAAACAAGACAGGTGGGTCTTCACAAGCACTACAATATGGGTGGGGACCTTTGCAAAGTTGAACCTAGTAGTGTTGGATCCATTAAAAAGAAACTTAAAGTATGGAATATCCTGCAAGATGGAGGACTCGCGTCCTATATGGAAAACATCCAAGGCTATGACCCAACTTGTAGAGCAACCCATCTCGAAGATAATAATCCTCCTTGGGCTCAAATCATGCACCTTGGGACCTCTTTACTTGAATAAAAGGCTACCCAAAATTTGCATCATGCTCATATCCCTCTAAATAAAAGACACATAAAAAGGCTCAAGAAGAGTAAGGTGCCCATGGCTGAAAGCAAAGAAGGTCTAGATAGCATATTAGCTAGTTTGTTAGTCACACCTTTTTTATGTTTGAAAATCAAATAAAATTGTTGCTATAACCTCATCCACTTATAGTGTCTAACTTGCTAAAGTTTGGTTTGAGCTTGTAAATATTGAAGAGATTGGTTATTTGTGTGCACAATAGTTTCCCTACCCATACGATAGTGTTTCCATTTCTTCACCTAAATTTGAACAATAGCATACGTTCTCTATCAAATGTACAATAATTCAAAATTACACCATGAAATAAATCTAAATGGTAACATACAAGCTTACCTCTATTTAGAAAGACAACCCCCATAGCATAGTTACTAGCATATGTTTCCACCTCCAAGGGTAGCTGCAAGTTGGGCAAAGCTAATACCGAAGCATGGTTAATCTTGTGTTTAAACATATCAAATGCATCTTGTTACTTCTTACCCCAAATAAAAGTCTTACCACATACCATCATAGCATGCAAAGGTATGGCTATGGAAGAGAAATTCTCGATAAGCTTCCTCAAATACAAAATTGCATCAACAAAAGTCCTAGTTTTGTTCACATTAGAAGGCTTTAGCCAATTCATGATGACCTCACCTTCATCAGATCAATCCTCAATGCCCCATCTCCAACCACATGACCCAAAAAGGCAAGTGATTGTTGAGCAAACCCACATTCCTTCTTATTCAACACTAATTTGTTCTCCTTCAAATCTGGCAAAATTTGTTTTGAATGATCAATATGCTCATCAAAAATTCTGCTAAAAACAAAAACATCATCCAAATACCCAATAACAAAGGAATCAAGAAATGGCCGCATTACCTCATTCATCAACCGCATGAAGGTAGTCGATGCATTGCATAGCCCAAAGGGTAGAACCAGCCATTCATACAACCCTTGCTTTGTCTTGAAATTTGTTTTACAATTGTCCTCTTCTTTAATTCTCACTTGGTGATCCCCGGATTTCAAATCAATCTTAGTAAAATACCGGGCATGCTACAGTTGATCAAAAAGACCATCAATCCGTCAAAGAGGGTACCTATTCTTGATGGTAATTTTGCTATGTGCTCTATAATCAACACACATTCTCCATGAACATTTTCTTAAGGACTAAACAATAGGAGAACCACATGGAGGACTAGGACAAATTATAATTTAATTAATTAAACACTGTAATTGTTTTCCTCATTGGCATCCTTCAGGGACAGTCAATCCAACCCGAAATTTGGAAGCAGACTATCCAGTAACAACTGAATTTCATACTCAATAGGCCTCACCGGTGGCAACGTCGTGACCTCATGAAAAGCTTCCTTGAACTTTTGCACCAATTCTCCCATATCATTCTGCTCTTTGTTAGTAAACACGCTACAAGATGTTTTATGTGCAACCACTTCTTTATCTTGAATATCTCTTAAAAGAAAAAAAGCAAACTTCCGACTTGCATTAATAATCATTTTAGCTTGAGAGGCATTTATCAAAGAGATTTTAGAATCACCTTTGTAAGCTGAAATGATGTATCTTTTGTCATTCTTTACCAAATGGTATCGATTGGCTCTCCTCATACAAATAGCATCCTTGTTAATAATTATTTTAGCTTGAGAGGCATTTACCAAAGAGATTTTAGAATCACCTTTGTAGGCTAAAATGATGTAGCTTATGCCATCCTTTACCAAACGATATTGATTGGCTCTCCTCAAGAAAATAGCATCCTAGTTGTACAAGTGTTGCCAAACACTACACCACACAAATCAAGAGACACAACATCCACCATAACTTCATCAATGAAATGTGCATTAATACCAGAATTAACTTTAGATTGCTTAGTCACCTTGATGTCTACACATTTTTTCACCCAACCCAAAGAATATGGTCTTGGATGATTGCAAGTCTCTATCCCCAATTTGTCTACCAACTCCTCACTTATCAAATTTGGTTGTGAACAAGTATCAAAAAGTGTCCACTTTTGTTTTCCCCTTCCTAATTTTAATATGGAAAAGCTTAGAAAGTTCACTCTCTTGAACGCTACTACTACCCAAACATACCTTCTATCAACGAAGGTACAACGCAAAGTCTCATCCATATTGGAGTTGTGGCAAATGTCTTCACCTTTGACAAAGGGCATAGCCTTCTTCTTATTCTCGTTCTTGAACAAATGCAATTTCAAATGTATCTTCCAATATTTATCCTCTGAATGACTATCAACATCCCAATGCCCACAATGTCTTTTAGTATCCTTCCTAGAAACATAGGTAGCATTGAGCTTACCTTTTCCTTTACCTTTATGCTTAAAACCACCTTGTTGCTTTGAAGCACTTTGATAGGTGGATGGGGCGTTCTTCTCATCCATCTCTAAGTAGTGAGTTTGAAAACAAGCCTCATCTACCTTTGTAGGCTTAGCCAAAAGAAAGGGTCCCTTCAAAAGGATTTGGAGTCCACCAACATACTCCATCAAGATGTCACAATCTACTATATCTTTGCCCATTTGGACAGCCTTATTATGGAACTCGATTGCATACTCTTGCATGCCTTGACCTTGCTTTTGCCTAAGATATTCCCAATACATGGTCCTCTCTTATTCATAACCAATAGGATAAAATTGTTTCTTGATTAGCATCTAAAATCGCCTCACTTACTAATAGGAGGAAGCTTCTCAACAAACAAGGTATTAACATAACTCTCAAACAAACTTAAAGCATGATTGGTTAATTTTAACCTTGCAAAATAAATTTGTTGGCTCTCAGTAATCTGAGACAAATTGAAATATACATTTGGTTGGACGAGCCAATAGTCTAGCCTCTCTATGGTTGAATCTCTATCTTTGCTTTTGCATCAGCCCTTAATGGAGGTGAAGCTTGGTTGGAACGGTACTCATCTTCCACCTTCTCATGCTCAGGAGTGTCCACATTTGCTTTCAACACCTCCATAGAAACACCAAGCTTCTCCATGAAAATCCCCATGATGGAATCCAATCAATCAAGCTTTCTCATGGAGAGAGATGCTAGCCACTCCTTCAAGCTTGTGAAATTGTTCTTTTGTTGTATGAGCATCTTCTTCATTAGGATGGGCCATACTTTTGATCTCTTTCTTCCACTTGTGAAAATGTTTTCTTCGAAGGGAACTAGAATACCATTATCACTAGCACTACTTGCTCTAGTGATGTGCATAAACTACAATATAGTCACAAACACATAAAACCAAACAAAATGGCTGATGCTTATCCATCTGTGATACCAATCTAATCTGTAAACTAGGTGGATATTCCACACTAAGCTTCACCAACATTGATCTTATCGGAGTTGTTGCCAGAATAAGGATAATGCAAATGCAATGGAGACGTGATCACACGAGATGAAGCTAGTGCACATCACATAGATGCTAAAGCAATTTGAAATTATACAAGAAGATAAACTGCAAAAGACAAATAAGAGAAAACCCAATATCTGATTAACATGAGATGGCCAAAGTGAAGAATACATATAGAACACGTAAATAACTCCTCCACAAAAAGTGGTCAAGGCACCCCAAGAATAGACTGTAACTCCTCCATAAAAGGTGGTGACAAGGTGCTAAAAATAGAGAAGTAACTCTCATACCCGGAATAGCCGATCAAAGGAGTTACTTGTGACATTCTTATGACACCTATGACACATCTATGACACACATCTCCACATAAGCTAGCCTATCCCATGAATGTAGAAAAACTCCATGTATGCACAAATATATAATTTTCCTAATTAAATAATAGAGAAAAATAAAAACCTACACTAATACCCCCCATAAGCGCAGCTTAGGTGGGCAGTGTGGAAATATAAAATGGGCCTCGGCAACTAGGCCTGATGAGGTACCCATGTACAAATGCAATCTCCCATAAGATAGAGAAAAAGAGAAAACCAATAGGAAAAAAACTCCCCTCCAAAAGAGAGATAAAAGAAAAGAAAAGGCTAGAAGGCCCCCTGAAGATGATGTTGCTGCAGATGTAGACCGCACCCCAAAAAGAGCTCGTAGATGAATGAACTTGCTCTCGGTGAAAGGTTTGGTGAAGATGTCTGCAACTTGCTCCGAAGACTGGCAAAAGATTAAGTCAATGACCTGACTATGAATAAGCTCCCGAATGAAATGCATGTGAATCTCTATGTGCTTGGTTTGCTGGTGCTAAACCGGATTCCTACAAATCTGAATGGTACTCTGGTTGTCACAATAAATGATAGTGGGCTGCCTGATAGGAATGCCAAACTCAAAAAGAATCCCCTGAAGCCAAATACCCTGAGTAGCTGCATTAACAGCTCCCCTATACTCCGCCTCTGTGGATGATATAGCAATAGCATTCTGCTTCTTGCTAGACCAACTGATAGGCCCAGAACCTAGAGAGAAACTGTAACCAGAAGCGGACTTGCGAGTCTATGAATCCCCAGCCCATTCTGAATCTGTATATCCAACCAAGTCAACCTCTATGCCAAATCTGTAATGAATCCCGTATCTATGTGAACCCTGTATGTAATGCAAGTTCCTCTTAGCTGCTTTCCAATGCAGCTCATGAGGTTCCTGCATAAATCTGGAGACAAGTCCCACTGTATATGATATGTCGGCTCTGGTGTGAGTCAAGTAGTTGAGACTGCCAACAAGTTGTCGATACCGACTGGCATCAACCAATGGTGAAAAACAGTCAGCCTCAAGCTTGACTCCTGATAGAAAGGGAGTCGGAGATGGCTTGCAATCAGCCATGTGAAACCGAGCCAATAAGTCAAGAGCGTACTTAGGCTGTGCAAGAAAAATCCCTGAATCTGATTGTGAGATCTCGATGCCAAGGAAGTAGTGCAATAAACCCAAGTCTGTCATGTCAAATCTATCCTGGAGAGATGCCTTCACCGCTGCAATAGCCGATGAAGAACTCCCGGTGATCAAAAGGTCATCAACATATAGAACCAAAATTAGGAGCGAATCATCCTACTGCAAGAAGTAGACATTGGGGTCAGAATGACACCTAGTGAAACTTGCTATGAGAAGGAAGGAATCCATCTTGGCGTACCATGCCCGAGGGGCCTTTTTGAGGCCATAGATAGATTTCCTAAATCTGCATACTAAAGAAGAATCCTGAACAAATCCTGGCGACTGCTCCATGTAGATCTCCTCCTCTAGGTCTCTGTGAAAAAAGGCACTCTTCACATCCATCTGGTGCACATCTCAACCATGTGATGCAGCAATAGCCAAGGTGAGTCGGATAGAAGTCATCTTTGCAACGGGTGCAAAGGTCTCTAAGTAGTCAATCCCTGCCACTTGTGAGAAACCCTTAGCGACCAGTCGCGCCTTGTACTTATCAACCGACCCATCAGTTGCAAACTTGGTCCGATATATCCACCTACATCGAACCATCTTCCTTCCCTTAGAAAGTGAAGTCAAATCCCAAGTGTGATTTTTGATTAAGGAAGAATATTCTTCCTTCATAGCACTATCCCACTCAGGTACCCCCGATGCCTCTTGAAAAGTCTGTGGATTCGAAACTGAAGCAAAGAAGGCATGTGGATCTTTCTGAAAATCCCCCCTAGTACGTCTGTCATCTGCAGGATCTCATGCCCAAGTGCCAACACTCTCAAGTGTCTGTCTGGCCCAAAGTGGCCTGGAAGTGGGCGAGTCAGGTGATAACTCCTCATCCTCTGACTGACTAGAGGTGGATGACCCTGCATCACTGTCCTCACTGTCTGAACTCGAAGAAGATGTCTCTGGCTCAAGAACCTGTTGTGGCTGATCTGAATCTGATGAGGAATCATCATGAAGAAGTAGATCCGATGAGGGAGAAGTGCCAAGTGTTGAGTCTCTAGGACTCTCCTGAAAATGGACACTTCTCTCGATGAACTCATGAGTGACTGGATCTAAAAGGCGATACCCCTTAAAACCATTCGGATATCCTACAAAGATGCAAGGCTTGGACTGACATTCCATAGCTTTGCGTTTCTTCTTCGGTATGCGGGCCATGGCTGGGGATCCGAAAACCTTAAGGTGCTCAACATCAAGTTTCCTTTTATGCCAAGCTTCAAAGGGTGTTATCCCTTTCAAAGCTTTGTGAGGAACCCTGTTTTGAATGTAGCAAGCACAATTGATGGCTTCGGCCCAATACTGTGGTGCTAAGGATTTGGAGTGAATCATACAGCTACCCATTTCTTTCAAGAACCTATTTTTGCGTTCTGCAACCCCATTCTGTGAAAGACTGTAAGTGACTATGCGCTGCAAATCAATCCCCTCTGTGGTGCAAAACTGCTCAAATCTGTTGCTGACATACTCCCCTCCATTATCAGTTCGAAGAACCTTGATGGATTTCTCACTCTGTTTCTCAACAAGAGCCTTGAAGTGTAGAAAATTTTCAAACACTTCAGAGTTTTGTTTGAGAAAATATATCCAAGTGTACCTAGAGAAATCATCAATAAAAGTGAGGATGTACTTGGCCCTTGTGAAAGATCGTTTGGGAAAGGGTCCCGATACATCACTGTGGATGAACTCCAAAGGTTGTGAAGCCCTCTAAGCTTTGCCTTTGTCAAATTTTGCTTCGGGATGCTTTCCAAGGGAGCACCCCTCGCAAAGTCTTTTTGAGAATTGGACACGAGGCAAGCCAATGACCATGTCATGTTTGCAAAGTTGTTCAAGGTAACGGTAGTTAAGGTGGCCAAACCGTTCATGCCATAATTTGCTAACTCCATCTGAATAAGTCAGCAATGCTGCTGGAGAAGAATCAAGTGCAAAATGTGAGGTGTATAACCTTGCTTGGTGATCTGCCCTACCCACTGCCACTGTAGTATCACTATGCAACTACCTGATAGCCACTGAATCTGGTGAAAACTCAACTCTCATGCCCTGACCAATGTGAGTGATTTGGTACACTGATAGATTGGTTGAAAGAGAAGGAACACTTAGAACATTATTGAATGGTCCTCCTTCCATTTCAACTGACCCTCTCCCTGCAACGAAAACTGATGTGTCATCACCCAAACTAATTGAAGTCATGCTACAAGGCTCTAAAGATGAAAACTCAACTAGGGAAGAGCCCATGTGGTGAGAAGCACCCGAGTCAATGACCCATGAAGATGTAGAAGCTATTGTAGCTACAAGGGCCTTGCCCTTTTCTTTCTCCTTACCCTTGCCTTTTGCCTCAGTAGAATCTTGGGTAAATGAATCCTGCTTGATGGACTCAGGAACACCTATGTTGTGCTTCTCTAAAAGATGAGTTAAGTGATCTATTTGTTTCTTCATGCATTTGTGTTTATCATGCCCTGTCTTTTTACAATTGGCACACTTAACCTTCTCCTTCTTAGGTTTAGCATTGGAGGAGGAAGACTTAGTGTTGTTTTTGGCAGGATTGTTTTCTTTCTTCTCCTGGTCCTTGTTCTTTTTCTTCTTCACCTTTGTTGAAGTCTTATCCTTATCATTTCCAGCTATCAAGGCTTGGGGTTGAGTAGACTTCATTGTGCCCATTTGAATTAGCTTATCTTGCTCCCTAGTCAAGTCGGCAATGAATGAATCCAAAGAAGGCATTTTCCATGTAATGCCAAGGGCACTTTTTGTGGCATGGAAAGTGGAGACAAAGACGGAATAGCTTGGACCTAACTTTGCGAGAATACAAAGGATGAGTTGATCATCTTTCTTCTCTATCCCGCATTCTTTTAATTGCAATTTAAGGGCCTTAAACTTAGTGAAGAAGTCCTATAGGGTGTCAAAGTTACTAGGACTTAGACTTATGAGTTCGTTTTCGAGCTCATGACCTCTCATCGCATCAAGCTTCCCAAATAAGGTTTCTAGGGTGTCCCATATGTCTTTGGGAGTCTTGGAGGTTTCTAAATGGAAAAGAAGTTTTGGAGACACGGACAAGCTCAGTAATCCATAGGCTGCATCACTACGGTTGTACCACTTGACCTTTTCAGCATCAGTGCTGAGTTCTACTTCAGTACCCATGGTGATCCTATACAACCCTTTGCTTCTAAAAATGATTGACATTTTAACCTTCCATTCATGATAGTTGAAGGGTGTTAGAGGTTTGAGTTGAAAAGAATCTATTTTAAGCTGAATTTAGGTGAAGTTGTGTTGATTGTAAGTTGTGAAATTATGTAGAAAGGAGAATGAAAGCAAAGATTGCAAGTGCTGAAAAGCAATCACACCCCCTCCGAAATGTTGAGCCCCCCCCAAATATGCAAGTGCACGCTCAAAAGACATCGGGCTCAGCCGAGAATGCGTCTTAGAGCAATCAGTGCAAGACTTTAAACAAACAGGGCGTCGGACTCAGCCTAAAATGCGTCCCGGGAGACCCAAATTTTTGGCACTTTATAAAATAGTGCAATTTTGACAATTATCTAGCCTAAGTTGTGAAAAATTGAAAACTAAGCACTTTTGCAAAAGACGGCACTCAAATCCGAGCTACCGTTTGCAAGATTTAAAAGTTTTAATTTCCCGTAAACTAGTAATTTTGCAAAAAAAACACTAAAACATTAAAAAAATCCCTGTTTTGAGAGAGAAAGTGGCCTTCCAACCACTCGTTGGACTCGGCACGAAGCAAGGAATCCAAAGGAGGTCTTTGTGAGGGGGAATTGGCCTCCTGCCAACCCGGGCCTCACCCTTCGTTTTCGTAGGTTGAAGATACAAGTTTTTAAAAAACCTCTAAATTGCTCTTTTTAAAAATATTTTCAACTCACTTGTTTTTCAGCGTACTAAATGATACTATAAAGTCATTAAAGTTAGAAAACATAAAAAAAGGCAATTGCCATCCAGCACGGCCCCAATTCAAGTCGCCATGGACTTCTATGTTCCTTTCTCCACCCTCCATGTGGCTGCAATGTTCAGATCCGTGGCCGCAACCAGAAGCCCAGGCCATGACTGGCTACCCCGATGTCTGCGTGGCATTGTTGTCATCCTACGTCGGCTCTCTGCAGAGCAAGCACAGCTAGCACGAGCTTGTCAAGGTTGCCGTCAAAGTCAGCCTCAACAGAAAGGAACGCGCTGCTCAAAGACTGCAAGGAGAATTTTGGCGACACGTTGGAGCAGATCAGACAGTTTTTGGCCGAGCTGAAGCATCTAAGGCGCAGAGCTTTCAAGTTCTAGATGAGCAAAGATCTATCTTTTTTTGCAGATTGAAATAAAAAAAAGAGCAGCAAAACTCAACGCATTATGTCAGAAAGTGACGCCAAGCATTGATTTTTTCACAAATTGCCTTGTTGGAGCTCACAACGCCACAACAGATCTATACAAGATGTCTCGGCAAATTTCAACGTAGATATCTAAAGGGTAGATCTGAATAAAACTCAACAGAAGTATTTTTTTTTTACAAATTTCCGTATGGATTTGCATGAGTTTTCAAGAAACTCTACCAAAACTCTCAAATGCAACCGAGTTAAACAAAAAAATACTAAGAAAGCAAAGTAAGAATTTCAGAATAAACTACTAGCATAACCAAAAACGCGACTACAAGGGTGGCTCTGATACCATATCGGAGTTGTTGCCAGAATTCGAATAATGTGAATGCAATGGAGACGTGATCACACGAGATGAAGCTAGTGCACATCACATATATGCTAAAGCAATTTGAAATTATACAAGAAGATAAATTGCACAAGACAAATAGGAGAAAACCTAACATCTGATTAACATGAAATGGCCAAAGTGAAGAATACATATAGGAGAGCACGTAAGGAACTCCTCCACAAAAAGTGGTCAAGGCACCCCAAGAATAGACTGTAACTCTTCCATGAAAGGTGATGTCAAGGTGCTAAGAATAGAGAAGTAACTCCCATACCCGGAATAGCCGATCAAATGAGTTACTTATGACATTCTTATGACACCTATGACACACATCTACACATAAGCTAGCCTATCCCACGAATGTAGGAAAACTCCATGTATGCACAAATATATAATTTCCCTAATTAAATAATAGGGAAAAATAAAAACCTAGACTAATAGATCCAATACTCCTAACTCAATTAGTGATTTATTGATGATTATTTTGGAGTATTAAAACAAAGATAAACAAGTGCTGAAAATGAAATGTGCAAAATACTAAACATAAAAAGGAAGCACGAGATAACACAAAGCATAAGATGAATTCAATATTTGACCTGGAGAATATCGGTGTGAGAAAAACTCCAACAAGGGAGGCAAATGCACTGCCCCTTCACTATGAAATTCAACAAAATGTACAAGTTACTACAAAACATGGCCTTCATGGGCAAAGTCTTGACTTCTAAACTATCCAAAGCTTGCACACACTACTTTGCAATTTTCAAATACTTCACTGAGAACCAACACCGCTGAAACAATCACTTGCAGCTAGGAAAAAATGAAATAACATAAACAAGGACCCAAACTTGCACCTTGCAATGGGAATCCATCTCTAAGACTTCTCACTAACTTCTCTGGGCAAAGTCTTGACTTCTAAACTATCCAAAGCTTGCACACACAACTACTTTGCAATTTTCAAATACTTCACTGAGAACCAACACCGCTGAAACAATCACTTGCAGCTAGGAAAAAATGAAATAACATAAACAAGGACCCAAACTTGCACCTTGCAATGGGAATCCATCTCTAAGACTTCTCACTAACTTCTCTGATGTCCTCTGCCTTCAACAGAAGCAATTACTCTTTCACCTTGGAACCCGTCAACAAATTCAAACAAACCATTAGGAGGAAGTGGGAACATTTGCAACCGTTCACATTGGTGATGAAACCGCATATACCAATGGTTGCACAATCATCATTTTCATATACCAGTAGTTGCACAACCGCCACCTATGTAAATCAGCAGTTGCACAACTACCACCTACATAAACCCGCAGTTGCAACCACCACCTGCATAAACCAGCAGTTACACACCTACCACCTAAACAAACTAGCAGTTGAGTCATTTGTGACAAACCCCTTAATTTTAAGAGTTGTAAGTTGTTGAATTCACCTTTCTAAAGGTGTCTAGATCATCTACATATTGATTTTGCCATTGCAACTTATCTGAACGAATGTTTTAATATGAAGTATCTTTAAAAAGTGTCTTACAAGCATGAATTACATAAATTGGGAATAGTGGAAACATAGAGCAAGTATAGCTAGTACATTAGATCCATATTTTGGATCACAAACTCACTTGCATCTATTACAATTATGGATGGTTGTTGCAAGTTAGTAAGAGCAAGAATTGATGCATGGCTGATTTTATATTTCAAACTATCAAAACCAATTGCATGTTCCTTACCCCAATAAAAATTCTTACCAAGTGCAATGGTATTCAAAGATGTCACTACTATGGAGAAAGAAGGAATGAATATTCTCATGTACTTAACAGCCCCAAAAAAGAAACTCGTTGTTTCCATTGCACTCTTTTATGTTGGCCAATTTGTGATAGCTTCAACTTTTGTTGAAACCACTCTTAATTTTCCTCCCCCAACCACATGCACCTAATTACTTTCCAAACACACAATTCTTCATCTTGCACAAAAAATGTTTTTCCTTCAACACTTACAAAAATTCCTTCAAAAGGGTTAGATGTTCTTTCCAAGTAGCACTAAAAACCAATATATCATCAATACACTGTCAGATGTATCTATGAATGGTCTCAATACATCTTTCATCAATCTCATAAAAGCAGTTTGTGCATTATTCTAGACGAACAGACTAATCACTAATATAAACCTTGTTTTGCTCAAAAAACAGTTTTTGCATTATTCTAGATGAAAGAAATACTCACTAATACAAACCCTGTTTTGTTTTGAATGTTTTATTCAATATATCCTCGTCCATATGAGTTTGGTGTTAGCCAAATTTGAGATCCAACTTTGCAAAATACCAAATCCGATAAATCATAAATCTCATCAATATACAACATTTCCTTCAAGTTTGGTGGATGTATCAATATTGTATGCATCAACACTCACAAATCTTCCTAGAAGATGTTATTTCCAAGTAGTACTATAAACCAATATAACATCAATTTTATTTATGAATGGTCTTAATACATCATTCATTAATCTCGTAGAAAGTAGTTTATGCATTATACAAGAGAAAAGGAAGATTTTAACACTCGTACAAACCTTGCTTTGTTTAGAATGGTGTCTTCCATAGATCCTCCTCCATACAAACTTGTTGGAACCCATATTTAAGATCCAACTTTGAAAAATTCTTAGTACATTGAAGCTGGTCCAACAAGTCATATATGTTGGATAGTGGATACCCATTCTTAATGGTGATCTTACTCAATGCTCTATAGTCTATGCACATCCTTCAAAAGTCACCCTTCTATACCATGACTATAGATGATCAATGATTAAGAACTTGGGCGAACAAGCCCTTGCTCCAAAAACTCTAGAAATTATTTCTTTACCTCGTTAATCTCCATAAGAGATTGCATGTACAAGCCAATATTTGGTAGAAAAAATTCAGCCTACAAATGAATCTCATGATCTAACTTTACAGTGACAAACCTATGGGAGCTTGGAACACTTCTTGAAAAGAATGCAATAACTCATCCAAATATTTCAACCTATTGTTAGCATAGTTTGTCTTAGGAGTTTCTATCTCATCATTTTGTTTATCCTTCGAAAGAAGTAAACAAAATTTCTCATTTTCATGAATAAATCTTTTGTCTTGGTTGACACCTACCATGGCAAGCTTGAGCTTGTTTTGATGTGCCTTGATCATATAGTTGACATCATCCTTTACCCATCAGTATTTGTTTGCCCTCCTCATGAAGTTAGCATCATTGAGAAACATGTAAGGGCTTCCAAACACAACATCAAATGCATCAAACGGTATCCCATATATTTCCGTCTCATCAACATAATCTCTAAAGTAATGCTAATTTTATTTTACATATTTTTGTTACTTGCATTTCTACACTCTTTTTCACCCAACCTTACGAATATGGATGTGCATGATCGTAGGTTTTAAAACCAAGCCTCTTAACAACTTCAAAATGAAATTACATTGGGAGCAAGTATCAACAAGTGAATTTACCTTTATTTTCTTGATTTGGATTTTGATTTAAAAAGGCATTTTCATTTCTTCCCTTTCATGCTCTATGCTAACCGCATTGGTAGCAGTGAAACCCAACTTTTCATATATATTTGAACTGTTATCTACCTCCACCTCGTATCCTTCCTTCAAGGATGCCATAGAAATTTCAGACTACTCTTTAAAGTGATTCTTAACACGTAGTTATGGATGCAAAGTTCATACAAATCAATACAACCACTTCCACAATACGCAAAGATTAGGTTTCTCTAATACCAATATGATCTGTAATTTCTCAGGTTTCTACTTGCTGGAAATTAAATGCACATTGAAGACTATTCCTGCTTAAATTGAACTCCAAATTACAGCATATTTGGTGTAGTTTGTGGAAGAATTAGTGTGTATTGTTGCCAGGAATTAAACATGAACAATATTAGTAGAGATCAGATGCAAAACAACACATAAACACACAAATTTTAACCTTGAAACCCCCAATGTCAGGAAAACCAGCTTGGAAGTGTCAATTGATCCCTTCCCTCCCTTCCTTCAACTTGGTTAATTACAAAGAGCACGGTATGGAGTGTGCTTTCAGCAATCCACTACTGCTACACTTATTTCAGCTCTCTATTACCTTGCAACTTCCTCAACGGACAAAAACTGATCTCATTTTCTACTCACCCTCTACACTATTATGTTTTCCATGGGCAATGCTTCCCTCCCTTCAACTTGAGAAATTACAAAGAGCACAGTATGGAATTTGCTTACAGCAATCTACTACTGCTACACTTATTTCAATTATTATCACCTCACAACTTCCTCAACATACAAAAACTGAATTCATTTTCTACTCTCTCTCTACACTATTATTTTTTCCATGGGCAAAGCCTCTTCTTTTAACAAGTTTTGGAGATGTCCTTTCGTGCACTAAAGGATCCCCAACTGTAGAGAATTGGAAGAGACATTTAATTGGATGTCACTAGACTTGCTATCGGATTTGACCTAAACCACCAACTTGCAGGACAAAACTGCCACTATCACAAACATAACTATTAGTCCTACAGAACCGCCATTGTCACAAACGGAACTGCCACTGTTACAAACATAGCCGTCAGATTATAGGGACAAAACTGCCCTAGCAGCTTTGTCACTTTACAGCTAGAACCTTGATTCACTTTGGATTTGGTAGAAATTTAGTTTTTTGGTTGAGGGATGATGTTTTCTTTGTCGTTATAGGTCACATAACCCAAAATGTTTCATTACTAGAACAGGGGGCACTTGGTGTTTCTTGAAACTTGATTCAAAAGTTATTCAGTTATGAGAACATTATCTCCACCCAAAAACGCAATGAAGTTAATCCCAAAGTACAGTTAATTGAAGCTGTGATTTCAGTTATGGTCCTCCTTTCCCATACGATATATGCATTACAACTTTCTATGACAAACTCCATGCAGAATCCTCTTACTTCCTATGACAAACTCCATGTAGAAGCCTCTTGCTTGCAAATTATCCCTACTTTGGTAGAGGTATTCAAAAGTTATTCAGTTATGAGAACATTAACTCCACCCAAAAACGTAATAAAGTTCATCCCAAAGTACAGCTAACTGAAGCCGTGATTTCAGTTATGGTCCTCCTTTCCCATATGATATGTGCATTACAACTTCCCATGACAAACTCCATGCAGAACCCTCTTGCTTCCTATGATAAACTCCATGCAGAAGCAGAACCCTCTTGCTTCCTATGATAAACTCCATGCAGAAGCCTCTTGCTTGCAAATTATCACTACTTTGGTAGAGGTATTCAAAAGTTATTCAGTTATGAGAACATTATCTCCACCTGAAAACACAATAAAGTTCATCCCAAAGTACAGTTAACTGAAGCCATGATTTCAGTGATGGTCTTCCTTTCCCATGCAATGTGTGCATTACAACTTCCTATGACAAACTCCATGAAGAACCCTCTTACTTCCGATGACAAAATCCATGTAGAAGCCTCTTGCTTGCAAATTATCCGTACTTTGGTAGAGGTATCTACCTACTCCACTTCTTACTATGATAACTGTTAGCCAAATTTTGGCTAACATAGGATAGGGTCATAAAAGAATTCCTTTTGCAACGCATATTAGCATAATTTAAGGTAAATTTGACAAAATTAAGGCGATGGCCTGTTCTAGTCCTAAGCTTGTCTAGTCACTTTATGTCATGCTTCAAGATGGTTCAAGTGGTGCTAGGGATTAAGAATGTCTTGTTAAGTCATATGCCATGTGTTAGAGTCATGTCATACTCCCTCTAGTCCGTACAAGTGCCCAAATAGGTTTCATGTTATGTTCAAGGTCAATAAGTCACGTTTCAAACTCTTCTACATGTCACTAACATGTGTAAAATTGTCAAAAATCACTTTAAGACCCCAAAAGGGTGAAAACCACATAGAGAGGTATTTTAAGATGACTTCTGAAGAATGTTATAACATGAGGTTGGCAGACTTTCCATGACAAGTCAGTTTCAAATGAAGAAAAGCAGTTACAAGTGGCTTTCAACGCTTCAAAGAGGATATTCATGCACTTGTACAGATCAAGAAGACTTATTTGGAGGCGAAAATGGTTCAAAAAATGTCTCTTCATCTTCCCCAAGTCAAATCCATGTTTAGAATGGAGGTACAGGTCTGCTCAAGGCAGAAAATGCTTCCTTTCCTCCATCGGCTCCTTAGCAAGCTTGTAAAGGCCAACTTCAAATGCTTGGTCTGTATAGTACAGTTCGAGTTGGGACTTGAAACTTTTACCAGATAAGGGGATCCTAATGGCCTTCAAATCCATGGCCATAGTTCTCAGATTGGTGGCCCCTCCTTTATGAACAATCACTAAGACCCCAGGTTGCTCTTAAAACCTATCTAAACCCTACAGGGTCGGTTTTGGGCACTTTCAGTGAAAATGTCAACTCATTGGTGATAAAGGAAGGTTGTGCAAGTGTTTTCATGCCTTTTCTAATCCCCTCATATCATCTTCCATCTTTGTTTTGGCATGTCTAGTAGTGGAGAGTGAGTAAAACCTTCATTTGTGTTAGGTGCAGGCCTCAATGAAGTTGCAGGCAATATTTTGGAGTCTTTGAGAGGTTTCATATGAGTATGGTTTGAACTAATGAATGTGTATTATCTTCAAGCCTTACAAAGCATCCATTTTCCCTCAAGAACCCTTGACCTTGAGGCTTTGCACCTAATAGAGTCTAACATGCATACATAGGTCAGTTACAGTCCTAAGCGGAAAAAGACTATTATGTAGGTTGATGGCAATATGAGAAGTTCCAAAGACCAATGAAAGGAAGAGTAACAAGGTCACCTTAATTGGCCTCATCAAAAGATCAAACTAGTCTCAAAAGGGGCCCACTCAATGGAACCTAACAGTATAAGGGTCCAAATGTGGACCTACAATCTGAGGGCAGTCACCAAATGAAGGTTTAGTGTCTAATGAGAATGTGAATGGATGGGCAGAGGATAGATGATGGTGAATAAGGTCCCTATCCTTATTAAGACCATCCAAAAAGGGTCAAAGCCAACCAAGAAAATCTCAAATCTCAATGTCCAACAATTAAGGAGCTAACACTACCACCTACAGGTATGTTTAGATGAATGCAATAGAGGTGTGAGTGATATGTGAAGTCATGAAGTCTAAAGAGTGGAAATAATGCCTATATCTCATTTCAAGGTGTAGCGTGACCTTCATATAATGTTCAGGGTAAATGGAGGCAAATTTCAAGGTTTGAGAACCCTGTTTAGCCCTATTAGGCCTAAACCTGCACACATAGGCCTGTGTGTAGAATTGTGAAGAAGTTTTGTTTCTTGTGAAAAGATGTAAGCATAAAGGCTCTAGAGACCTAATTGAGGTCACTTTCAATAGTTGTTAAGAACATCAAAACTGCTAGAGACTCTGTTGAAGAGGTTTCATTTCTAAAATTGCAGTCAAAACACCTAATGCATACCTACAGCCAAAGGAGTTTCAATATAAACAGTGAGAAAAAGGATGCAAGGTAGTATTGATGAAGATTTGGGTTGGCATGTGGGGTGTATAAGGTGCTCAAAATCCATGGAAGGTGTCTCCAAATCCTTTTCATGCTTTGAAATGAAAGAAAAGTTGCCATAATAGTCCATTGGTGCCTGTTTTGCGAGGTTAATCACAAACCCTCATGAGGGCACTGTGTATGTTCTAGGCCACTTGCGGGGTCAAGATGTTTGACAAGTATTGGATAACCTCACATGAGGTGTTACAGACCTAAATCAACCATAGGAAACCTAAACCGAACTCCAAGACAGCACCTTCAAGCCTAAACTCTCTCTTGAGCTCACTAAACACATCCTGCCTAGCCTAAGAGGATCTTTTTTGTACTCATTTGTGCGTTGACCTTTTGCATGGGAGCAAATACAGTTAAAAGGTGCTAGAGGGGTCTTGCTACTTGAAAGTTGTGGAATTATTTCATCCTAAGAAGGTCTCATCTCTATGAACAATCCTTAAGAGTGTAAGACACTCACAGGCTGCCAAGAAGCCCTCTAGTGACCCAATGAGAGAGATATGCCCTCAATTGCTTTCAAATGAAATGTTTGGACCTTGAAATGACTTTGATGACCTTCACAAGTCTCATGGACATCTGGGTATGATATTTGGTGGCAAATTGAAAAGCACAATATACAAAATTGGCCTAGAAGCATGACTGTAGGCCTAACAGTGAGTGTGCAGGGTGGTGGCAAGCTTCCAAATCAGGTAAAAAGGCTTTGTAAGCCTGGGCAGAGGTTCCATAGTCTTGTACATGCTTTTGCAGGTCTCCTAGGTATATGAGACATTGAAGCTACCAATTTGGGCCAAAAGAGAGAAATTCACTACTTTGTTGTCCAAGAAGCCCATATACATGCCTATGAAGTACTCTTGGAGAGATTCTCTTCAGTATATTGAGTTGTCCTATGATGGTATAGAAGTACTCTTGGAGAGATTCTCCTCAGTATATTGAGTTGTCCTATGATGGTATAGGCCTTAACAGACCATTATCAAGCACTGGAACCTGCAAACTTCTTGAGAACCACTCCATCTTCCTCTCAACCCTGAACAAGCACTTAAGCTAGGGTTTTGACCATTCCTTGGTTCACCCATCTATACAAGATTTCAGAACCCCAAGTTTGGTCTAGAGCATGGTCAAAGGGTATGGAAAGTGAATCAAATGTTTAATGGAGGTTTCACATGTGTGAGAGGCCACTAGAGCCAAATCTCAATTTTTAGGCCTAGAGGCCCAATTGAGGGCTAATTGGAAAGAGAAACAGGGGAAGTGTACTTGCACTTAGTGTCTGATCATGAAATTTTGCATAGAGTTGTAAGAGCATACTGGGTACTCAAAACTATGCTTAGTTTGCCAAGATCATTTGTAAATTGTTCTACACAAGGAGCTTTCTGTGTTTTGAGGGCTACAAGGAATTGAAGGCAAGTATGGGCTTTACGAGTGAAATGAAGTCTTTGTGAGTGTTTGATGCATCCAAAGGGGTTGACACAAGTTTGTTAAGAGTGAGGAGGGCTTTCATGAATAGAGATTGCATTCATGAAGATAAAATCAAGATTTGAGGTATTTGAGCAAGGGAGGCGTAGTGAGACTAATGGGTTTCAAGACACCGAAGGAGTCATGTGAATGATCATCACTGCAATGTTAGTATAAGAGAGCTCTCAAAGGTATGCAAGGTGTCAAAAAGGAAGGCAAAGTGCAGTTCAAGGTGAGTTCATGACCAAGAATGCCATTTGGCATTCCTCACAAGCCAAGATGGGCAATTTTTGAATGGATGATGAATCATTGAAGAAATGAAGTCTCCTACGCCAACTCTCTTGAAAACCATGATTAGGAAAAGATGACACATGTTGAAGGACCTCATAACTGTTCACTTGCAGATTTTCTTGCTTGTAACTTACTCTTTCATGAAGAGACACTTGGCAAAACTCTCTTCTATGCCATTTCTCTCTCTCCTCTAATTCTCTATAAATGCAGCCTTGTTTGGCTTTGTATGGATCCTTTGGTTGAGTATGGTGAAGCCCTGCTCAACTGAACACTTGTACTATGCCTTTGAAAAAAGAATCAAGTTGAATTTTACCTCCTCACATGCTTGCAACTAATGTACTTGTGTGATTGTTGATGAATGCTAGTAGTAGTGATTGTACTCTTTCTCATTTGTCCTCTTCTACCAATTTGCAAATGGATTGTCTTCTTGCAGGTCACATGGTGAGTTTGATGTAGTTATACATGGTTTGAAAATGGATTTTCAATCATTAGTGTCTTACTTAGACCTCGTGACCAACCCTCTCATTCAGTGCAATGGCTATGACCTCTATGTTGAATCATTCATGCTTGAAGGTCCTTGTTTTGAGAAGTGTAATCAGATTCAGGCCTAATCTATGTTTTTAAGTGCATGATAGTCAAGTGGAGGGTGTTGTTTTGGTGTATCACCTCCTTAGATAGGTTTCTTTCATGTCTTTTCTTTTCCTTGGCAACCAAGTAGTGTAGTGAGCCTTGTAGACACCTAAAATTGGCCACAACTGGCCTTTGACCGGACTTTAGATTGATTCCTACCAACCATTGCAAATTAAGCCTAAGAATCACTGAACATCCCAAATTTGCTTGTGTATCATTCGTCAAAGCTCAGAATCATGTTGAGGCATACCTAATTGGAGTATCCTACCATATGCAACAAAAACCTCTCACGAATTCACCCCTAATCATCCTGTAGCATCACAACAGTCAATTTGGCCTATGGACCTATTAAGTGGGGTACATGAACAATTATAGAATCTTGAAAGAGCTAAATGGCTAATCAGAATTAATTAACAAACTAAACCAAATTAAATGCCTCGTTGAATTATCCATGTGCAATTAATTAATAACTAAAAAAAAAAATCAAAAACGTAAATATCCTAGCCTTTCATCATGACCTTTGTGAGTTGTCAAGCTCTTTGAAAATATCCTAAAATATCTCATTTTGGAGACCCATTCTTATTCATTGCAAATCATGATTAATTGACAACTATTAACTCTATTGGGGTTATATTTGACTCACCTGGGTTAGATTTGAACCCATCCATGTTTAAACTACACCTTGACTCACCTTGGGTTGGGGTTAGTTCCTAAACCTATAAATAAAATGCCTTGCCAAGTGAATTTTAAGCTATTTTGGTACAAAGTTATCATCCACAAATGACTTCAAAGCTTTGAGAAGAGTGTTGTTATAATGCAAAAATTGCCTTGCAAGTAGTGTTATAATGCTAAAATCTTGAACCAAGCCACAACACAAGCCATGGTGCCAAGGAGAGAAGGAACTACACAACATTGCCAAAAACTCTTTAACGCACAAGCCGAGCAAGCCACTAAACAATGCATTTGGATTTCCCAAGGAAGGTAAAGAATTCATTTGTGTTTCTTGATGTTTTTATTGCTTAAACTAACATGTTACTAACCTCCCATCTTGGATTCCTATGATCACAAACGGCACACTTTGTAGGACCCTTATGGAGCATTCCATACATGCAAGGAGACTAATATGCAGAGTTTAGTTTTGCTAAAAAAATCTTACAAATCTTCAAAATTCAAGTTTTACCTTTGTTTTTCCCTTATTCTGTTTTTTCAGTGACACTTAGTTTTACACAAAGATCAACGTAGATCCTCCCAGAATTGACATTGATCCACCCAAGATCGACACCGATCCTTGTGTGCAAAAAAGGGCATGGCAAAAATGTGTTTGACAAGTTGTTCTTGAGCTTTCTAGTTTTCGTTTTGTTTCTAACAACTTGAATATCGTTTTGACTAACTATTTGCCTGCAACACTTAGTCTAAGTTGGTTTTATGCTCATCTTGCTAACCATCTTTCTGTGAGAAAACGTATTCTATTTTCCTTTGTTTTTGTAGGCAAGAAGGAATCGACGTTGATTCCTATCGACCGACGCTGATTTATACAAATCAACATCAATCCCTGCGTGGATCGACGCCGATCTCTATCACAAAAAAAACAGAGAAAACCCAAGAGCTTCTTTCAAAATCTTGTTTTCTCATTCATGAAAGTGCTTCAAGGCAGGCAAAAATCCTCTAAAAATTGAAGGACATAACAGGATAAAGGCACAAATTTGAAAGTGGTCAAGTCTTGAACATTTTGTTTGGTGTTTAAAAAGAATTTAGTTGTTTTTGTGCAATTTTTTGCAAGTTTTTCAACTAAGACCAAGGGGCCAAATTTCATAAATATTTGGCTCTAATGCATTAAAATAAACACTCACACTTAGATTACATACTCTTAAGACTATTTTGTTTTATGCTTGTTCTTTCAAAGTTGTTTATTTTCACAAAATGATTGATGTGTGTGTGCTCTGCCTCGTCCCTTTTTAGGGAACTTGGGTGAACAAAAACGCTCTTTCTTTGCATTTGTGCCTTGTCCAAAGGCATGAAAAGAACGTCGTTAAAACTCTCCTCAAATCCGTAAAGTATTTTCACTTGTCTTTTATTTTATACAATTTGGCTTGTGAACGGGAGTTCATAGCCTCCTCACAAGTTCTCTATGGAAGCGTTGACCCAAGAATTCATCTCTCGACATCATTTCAACACCACTCCACGATGGGGTATACAAATTGAGGTCGACTTACTGGGATGTTTGCTTGAGCAGTTAAGCAAACTACGTTAGTTAGATACTGCTTCAGACCGTAGGGACAACTCAGACATCGCACTACACTGAGCAAGCGACGGATGTAATGGTTGTGAAAAGGACAAGACCTTTTTATAACAACCCTGTTGACACGGATCAAAATGACATGAACATCCCTTGTGTTAGCCGCACTTGAGACCATCTAAAAACGCGTGGAAAATTAGTTTTAGAACCCCACTTGTCGCGAACATATTGTTGATGCAGAACGAGTAGCCCGAAGTTCTATGTCGCCATACAATTTCTTGAGAGAAAGGGGTGTAAAAACCCTACTTATTCATGCGTTTTTTTTTTTGGATTAACACTTAAAATCCTCTCAAGAGCATGTTTATAGACGGAATTCAACAGTACTATGCAACCTTGTACGTTTTAGGATTTAGGACGTTACACTTAAAGTTCTATCTCATTTTATCCTTCATTGCATGGTTTCTGAGTCTAAACTGTCTATTTTGTTTGTTATGGCATGTTAAATCAAGTCTTGTCTTGCACATCACTCCGTTGTTTGAGGCATTACGCCATCCGTTTAACATCATACTTTTGCCTTCGTTTTTTGACAAATCTTTGTGTGTGTCACTTGATTGGAAAGGGTAACATTACGCTGCCCAATCCATTCAAGTTTGTGCCTTGGAGTCTTGAAACAAACCATCAATCCTATCTTTAGAGCACAATAACACTGTTACGCTGCTCGAATCGTTTCATAGACTTGTTTGCCTTGTGCCAAATTTTCAATTCGAAACCAAACCACGTATGCCTTTTGAATCTTTGTCTAGTGTCATTATGCCGTTCACCTTTGTTTAGCTGGTTGTTTGATCAAAGAAGCCTAGTTTTCCTAAGTTGAGATTTTAATTAACCTTGACAAGTTGAAATCCAAACATTGATTGATTTTTGTTTATGCCTTGTGTAATTTGGGCCTCGACATCGGTCTTTCTCTTTTGAGTTGTGTAACGTAGGTCAATTCTTTACCCAATTTGAAAACTATTGTTTGTGCCTTTATTTGGGAGAAATAGTCCATCTCTTGTATGCCTTTTGTTTCATGCCTTGTACCAATTGACCAAGTTCATATCTAAAGTTGAATGCCTGGTTTATGTCAAAGTGTTTCAGATTTGTTAGATTAAATCATACCCCTTTTGTTAGTCTAGCTTTTTTGCTTGTTTTGTCAAAAGTCCTAGCATATACATGTTTTGAGCCCTAGATTAGACTTGTTTGGAACACTTTGTACCTAGAGTTTGGCATTCCGGTTTTAGTTCATCCACTTGACCTTTTGTGTAAAGCATTTAACGTTAGACATTTGGCATTAGGTTGTTTTATACCAAGTTTTAGCATAAACCTTTTTGGAGATACAACTCCATCTTTTGACCAAGTTAGACCAAGTTTGAACCATTTGTCTTTTTAAACATTGTTTTTCAAAGTTTGTAGAACTCTAAGCCCTTTCGCGAAACATTTATCATCAATTTGAATATGTCTCACTATACTCGCAATGGAGTCATGAACAATCTGGCATATGGTAATGTGGTCGCACAAGAACAATTTGTTCAAGACCCCTATGGTGATGATTTTGTTTGTGAGACGGATCTTTATCCACCTTACAACACTCAATCAGGGGAACAAAGCCAAGATCCTCGGCCCACTATTTGGTCAACAAGCCTCCCTATTCAGAGCAGGACCAAGAACAAAAGGTGTTGTACTTAGCTAGTGTACCGTTGATTGCAGAAGCAGTCCAATAGCAACCATACTACGTTATGATGCCATCGGCCTATGACCCTTATTTGTTAGATCGTCACTTGCTTGCAAACAAGGACGAAGTTTTAATCAGAGCTGCAGAGGTCGGGGCTACCTTTTCAGTAGACTTCTCCCACGAAAACTTGCCAAGTCTAGTAAGAGTGCCTTACAACATACCTTACAATCAAACCAACGAACACACCTCTTCTAGCAATCCTCAAGGTCTAGTGTCGATGTTGTATCAAGACCCTCGTATCCCTATCACAGGGAAAGGCCTCATGGAGGACCACTTTATACAGATACAAATGGCATACCAGACCTATTTGAACTTAACGAGTAAGTTCAACAACATGACCATGCTCCTCTTATTGAGTTAGCTCCTTCAACAAAAGTCTTGATTGAATTGACAGACCAAGAAAATCAGTATATAGACCCATTAGTGCAAAGCACTTCAGTTAGAGACATGTTCAATGCCCCAGCTATCAAAGAAGTGTCTTCTGCTTCTACGCAAAATAGTGAGCCAAACATTGTGGACAATACACAAGTGTCGTCTAATCCAGACCAAAATGGTATAAATGCACAAACAACCAGTCCACAACAAAGCGTGCCTTTAGTTAACACCACGAGTGGTTCGCAAACGCAAGGGGCAAGAACATCTACCTCCCAACCGCAACCAACTACCTCTAATCCTCAACCAACTGCTTCTTCGAGCACACAACCGCAAGGATTAAGTAGTCAAGCAACGACCAATGCCTTGCCTCAACAAAACGTGGCAAATGTTTCTCCACCCCAACAGGTGACGACTAACATTCCACAACAACAGGCACAGTCCAATATACCCATGCAGCAAAAGCAAAACATTTTGCCACCTCAACAGGGGACAACCAATGTTCCACCTTGCCAGATAGTGACGAACGTACCTCTTCAATCGCAGACCAATATACCATTACAATCACAAACGATGTCTAATCAACAGCATACAACTATTGGTCAACGACAAATGTCGAACCTTCAACATGCGTCTACTTCACAACAGAGGTTCGCGCAACCAAGAGGTTCTACCGTTCCACCAGTGCCAATTAGGAAACAATTGCCTTTTGTTCCAAACGTGCCACAAATTCAACGACAAGGTCTTGGTTCACAAGTTCCCCTTAATCAGCCAAGTTTGACTAGTCGACAGCAAGTCCCTATTCAACCTCAGCAGGCACAGTACTTCACTCCCAGCCATATTCTTCCATCTCAACCACAATTTGCCCAAAACCAGGCCTACATACTGAATCCTAACCAAAATATCACACCGCAACGCATACTATTTTAATAATCGCATCCTAACCCACGTATGCATATTCTTGGTTCATTCCCCAACCAAACCAACATTCCACAACAAACTATGCCTCCATTATACCCCGATCAAAGCAATCCACTTTTGACCACCCAACGTCCACCTAAGGACAATGTTCCCTCTGATTTCCTAGCACAAGAACTGCAACAAATGAAGGATACAATTACTGCCATCCAAGCCAAGAAATAGACCAATAAGTTTAAGTTGGATAACGTGTGTTCCTACCCATTCAACATGGAGTATTTGCAATTACCATTTCCTCCAGGGTACAAACCACCAAAGTTCGACAAATACAAGGGTAAAGGAGACCCCAAGGTCCATGTCACAGAATTCTTTGTTGCTTGCCAACTAGTGACCAACAACGACATCTACCTCCTACTGTTTTTTCCAAGGAGTCTAGCAATACAAGCTTTGGAATGGTCCCTAAAATTGCCGAAAAACTCAGTTTCTAATTTTGATGATCTTTCAGACAAGTTTGTGCAACACTTCTACAATCTCAAGCATGAGATTTCATTGGTAGATTTGACGCAAGCCAAATAGAAGGTCGTGGAAAGTTTCGCAAGTTATCTGCAACGATGGAGAGCACTTGTCAGTCGTTTCACCCATAGTTTACCAAAAAACAAGCAATTAGTTGTTGTGTTTACCAAGAATTTACACAGTGAGATATCTTACCGTTTGGAGTTGCAGTGTGCACACACTTTCAAAGAAATCATTGACAAAGGTTTGTTGATTGAAAGGGCCCTTATTAACAAAGGGATCATCAAGATAACCTCGTCAAATCAGAGCAAAAATCAAAACCAAAGCAATGACCAAAACCAAGTCCAAGCGCAAACGTCGCAACCCGCCGAGGCCAACAATTATGAAAAGTCCAAGCCATTTAATCACAACAAGAATGTTGTTGGGAATAAGGTAACCGAGTCGTGACATGTCCAAACGGTGCAAACACTGTCTGCTCAACCTATGTCGCATATGCAAATTACTCCTAACCAACCTCTTCAGCAAACGCAGCAAGCGCAACAATCTAGGCCAACACAACAACCTTTGCCTTTGCAAACTCCCCCTCTTGTGGCTACTCGCCGAATTTTTAACAACCTTGGAGAACCAATTGAAGTCATGTTTCACAAGCTAGCCGCCACTAATTTGATTAGTTGGCCTATTCCGAAGCACTATCCTGAGGGCATTCCTTATCCAGATTGGTATAGACAAAATGAATTTTGTGAGTACCATCGGGTTAATGGACATTATATGTGCCATTGTGTGCAAATCAAACATCTTATTCAAAATATGTTTGAAAACGAGGAGATAACATTGAATAGTGGAGCTTCCACATCTATTAAGAGCCTCAATATCTATCAAAACCCCTTTTCGCAACGTAACAACCAACAACAGCAACAAAGGCCAAAACAGCATCAACAACAGTATCAACAGCTGAGACAGAACCAACAAAATTAGTAGCACCAACAACAACGTCAGCCAAACGGACAAAACCAAGGCCAAAACGATGCCAATAATCAACAGACCTACCACGTTGCACATGACTACAAGAAGGTTATTGGCCATATTACAAGAGGTCGTGTTTCCACCATCTCCATTAATCCAAGACCAAGTATCAACCAAACAAGACCGTTGCTAATCAATTTCAACCGACCTATGCTAGTGATCCTTCCTTGACCTAAGACCGCATACAGGCGTACCAGCAAGTGGGGCTACTACTTTTGGACCTCATACCAATAACTCGTCGTTGACCCGTGACCACGCACAAGTGCACAGCAACCGATACTTATCCTATCTGGTAACCCACCACCATCATTTGCTAGCAACAATGGTCCTGTATCTAATCCCAATTGTGCGGTCACAACTCGACGGTCAAAGATTACCATCCCAGGGCCACAACCATCTGCCACTTCACCCATCCAACCCACCATTTTGGCTAACTAAGAGCAAGCCCTATACCATTGTGCAAGAAAAGATGTTTGATATTGTGGAACAATTGCAGAAGACCCCTTCACAAATTTCCATTTTGGATTTGTTGCGTATGTCTACAATTCACAAGAACATCTTAACGGAGTTCTTTGGCCAATCCCAAGTTCTAAACGACATATCCCCAGATAAATTCCAAGCTTTGGTTGGACATCTAGCCCCAAGCCAACAATTAACTTTCAACCAAAGCGATATGTCATCCCTTGGCCCTCTGCATAACAATCCATTGTACATCAAAATTGTCATAACGCAGCACAAAGTGAAACATGTCCTCATAGACAATGGATCAAGTCTAAATATTGTGCCTCTAAAGCTCATCACGCTTCTCAGGTATAAAACAACTGATCTCCAGCCAAAAACAATCACAATCAAGGCCTATGACAATGAAGAAAAGGAATCACAAGGCACCATCAGCTTGCCAATTATCGTTGGGCCTTTGACCCACGATACTTTATGCCATGTGTTAGACCTCGATATGTCATACAATTTGCTTTTAGGTAGGCCTTGAATACATGAGATTCATGCAATTCCTTCTACATTGCACCAGTGTATCAAGTTTTCCCATTCAGGGATGGAGGTCACTATCCATGGAGATTTACAGCCATAAGAGCATTGTAAATATTTGAAAGCCGAATACGAAAACTATAACTACCGTTTTGGCTTGAATCCGGTTCTCAAGGACAAAGGGAAGGAAATATTTGTTGATTCACCAGAGGCCAATTACATTGACCCAGATACCCTTGATTCACTTTCCCATAAGCCGCCTCCTGAAATGTCTAATCATTATACCATCTCGGCTAATGGACCAGGCGAATATTTGACCCACAATACATTCCACATTGCCAAGCTTCCATAGAACCCCAAGTCCTAAGAAAGACCTAAGGCCAAACCACCTTGCATGGAATGGCAATGCAAGCGCAAATGCAAACTACATAGTCCAGCACTTATCATTTTCACATTGGCCATTGGCCAAGAATAGGATCCACTTGCAGATGATGAATCTTGGTTATACAATGACAAATTGGCCGACTGTTATCAGAATGCCAAGTACCCTATTCCTAACAGGAACATGGAGAGGCATGCCTATGAAGGAGGCCTCAGGGCAAATCAGTAAAGACCACTTGAGCCAATTTCTGCCACTCGGTATAAAGGAACATATGATCTCGGATTTAAACTGCCTAGGGGTGACCCCACGTATCTTATTTGTGTTCCAATGCCAACGACTAGTGACGACGATGCCGACAACAAAGCAGAGTCCGATCATAGCCCTTCGATGACCGGCCAATACCAATTTGTTTAATATTAATGCCATTTGTACCCTTGGACCATTTATTTGCCACAATCTGCTTCCTCTTTATCATCCTCAACTTATATACTGGGACCAACAAGAATCCATAGTGCCTATAGATGAGTTTGAAAATGATAAGGCCTTCTACGATTTTCTAGGCCTCAGATACAATGTTATGTTGGGAGACCACAAACAAAGGTTCTCAATCAAACTGGATCCTGCAACCTACTTTGGAGAACAGGTGAACAACCTTAGCCACAAACAAATGAATAAAACATTAAGGTCCCAAAGTGAAAACCTCTTTGAGGCGCTTTTGGACAAGGGTAAAAGTAAAAGGAAAGGTCAGTCTGGTGGTGAAAACCTATTTCAAGCACCATTAGACGAAGGTGTTCAACCTTCCTCAAACATAGCTCAGGAGACCACCAACGATGAACTTGCCTATGGGTCCAAGTTTAGTTCTGCCAAACAAGATGCCTTCGACCAAATCATACAAGAGTTCCCAACAGTGTTTGTCATAGGGCCATCCCTACCATTGGAAGATTTTGATTCCTCATACCTCAGAGAACTTGAAGAGCCGGTCCAAACAAAGGACTTTGACATTGCAGGGCAATTTAAATCTTTGCCAACTATTCTGCAAGACGGTTCCACTCTCCTTATGTAAGACACTACAAGAGTCAACATCGGGGCTCCAGATGACCCAAAATAGATCAAATTAGGCAAGTCTCTCACTGAAGAGGAATGTGACATCTTTACAGTGCTTTTGAGGGAATTTGTTGACATATTTGCTTGGGCCTACTCAGACATGCCAAGTTTGGAACCCACCTTGGTTGTACACCACCTTGTGGTATATCCTGATGCCAAACCCATAAAACAAAAATTGCACAAGATGCATCCTCACATTGTTGTATTAGTAAAGAAAGAGTTGAAAAAACTCTAGGAAGCGAGATGTATTCGACCAATCGACTACTCGGAGTGGATCTCGAATGTTGTGCCAGTCAACAAACACCTAAAAGGAATCAAAATATGCACTAATTTCAAAAATACAAGAAAGACCTACCCCAAGGACGACTTTCTTTTGCCAAACATTGACATGATTGTTGACTCCACAATGGGTTATGAAATGCGTTCACTAATGCATGGGTTCTCAGGATACACCCAGATCCGGATTGTGCCAGAAGCCCAACATAAAACAGCATTCACCACTACGTGGGGAACCTTTTGTTATCAGGTTATGCCATTTGGTTTCAAAAACGTTGTGGCCACATATCAAAGAGCCATGACCATCATCTTTCACAATATGATGCATGACATTGTTGAAGACTACGTCGACGACATATTGGGGAAATCAAAGACCAAAGTCGATCATCTAGCAGCACTACGAAAGATATTTCAAAGAGTGCGTGAATACAAGGTCCGACTCAATCCTAAAAAGTGTGTTTTTGGAGTTACTTCATTGTTTGGCTTCATTGTGTCTCATAGAGGCATTGAGATCAATCCAGCCAAAGTACAAGCCATAACTCAGATGCCACCACCGACCAATTTGAAGCAGCTCCGCAATTTGTATGGCAAAATATAGTCTATTAGACGCTTCATTTCTCAGTTGGCCAACAAATGCCATCCTTTTACACATATACTGAAGAAGGGTTTCACGTTTCATTGGGATGACGAATGCCAAAAAGCTTTTCAGCAATAGGACTATCTTGCCAATCCCCCTGTTTTGTTGCCTCCAATGCCAGAGAAGCCATTCTTACTGTATCTATTTGCCACAAACAAAACCTTGGGGGCACTTCTCGCACAACATGATGATAATGGAAAAGAACATGTGTACTAAGTCGTACAATGGTCACGTATGAGCACAATTATACACCCATTGAAAAAGTCTATTTAGCTATGGTCTTTGCAGCTCAGAAAATGCGACATTACATGTTAAACAACAAGACCATGGTTATTTCAAAAGTAAATAGCTCAAGTATCTACTATCCAAAACAGCGTTACCAGGCCACATGGCCAAATGGATCATGCTTATGAGTGAGTTCGAGATAGAATATGTCAAACAGAAAGCCATCAAGGGACAGGTTCTTGCAAATCAGCTTGTTGAAGCACCCCTTGCAGATACAAAACAGCTAACATTCCAATTCCCACGAGTCCATTATGACCATCATTGAAACTCCTCGAGGAACAATACTGGAAGTGGTATTTTGATGGATCATTTACAGCCCATGGATCGGGAACAGGGCTTTTGTCTATTACACCACAAGGGGATCTCATCCCTAAATCATTCCGGATCAATTTTCCTTGTACCAACATGGCCAAATACGAAGCACTCGTCGTAGGACTTCGACAGGCAGTACAATGAAACATACAACATCTAAAGGTTTATGGTGATTCTCAGTTAATCATCAATAACGTTACAGACCATTTTCAGACCAAGGATGACAAGCTAGTACCATATAAGGCCATGGTCGACACTCAAACAGCAAATTGCCAAAGTACAGTTTGAACATATACCAAGGGCCAGTAACAGAACAGCAAATACCATGGCCACCATTGGATCTTTGATTCGTCATACAGACACTGCAAAAGAATACCATGGCCACCATTGGATCTTTGATTCGTCATACAGACACTGCAAAAGAATACCATGGCCACCATCGGATCTTTGATTCGTCATACCAACACTGCAAAATAATACCAATTCCTCGTTGAAAATATGCTAGCACCGGCTCATGAACCTTCAACCATCGCAATGATCTGTGATATTGTTGGTCCCAACTCTATATGGTATTCAGAGCTTTATGCCTATCTTCATGACCACATCATGCCACCAGACCTATCCCGCAAAAGATCCAAGGCCTTTATCCGCCATGCCGCATGTTATACCTTACTTGGACCAACCCTAACCACCACAACTTTGATGGAACTCTACTTCGTTGTTTAACTTTGACAGAATCAACATTAGTGTTACAGGGAGTTCACAAAGGCGCATGTGGAGCCCACACAACTGGGGCCGTCCTAGCCAAAAATCTCCTACGTACCGGGTATTATTGGCCAATGATGGATGAAAATGCAGCTACATATGTTAAAAAGTGCGACGAATGTCAATGGCATGCCAATCTGATTCATGCCCCGACCAAAACTTTGAAACCAATGCTTACACCATGGTCGTTTGCTACATGGGGCCTCAATCTCATTGGTAAGATAAACTCCACCTCATCTGATGGCCATAAACATATCCTTACCGCCACCGAATATTTCACTAAGTGGGTTGAAGCTATACCCCTCACTTACATTACTGGAAAGCAAATTTCCAAATTCATCTTTAAATATCTCATTTGCCACTATGGTATCCCATCCAACATTATATCTGATAATGGCGGATCATTCAAAAACAAGGATGTCAAATCGCTGTGTCGAGTACAAAATTACTCAACATTTTTTTATCGCCTATTACCCACAAGGTAATGGCCAGGCAGAGCATCTAACAAAACCATTGTCAACATCCTTAAAAATATTGTCAATGATGTCGGCCGTGATTGACACTTTCAATTCTTCTGCACCCTCTGGGCATACCGTACTCCAACAGGCGCCACTCTATATTCACTTGTTTATGGCACTGAGGCCATTCTTCCCATTGAGATCGAGTTACCTTCTTTGCTCATCTCTTTGAAGCATGCCCTGGACGATGAAGATTATCGCGTAGCTCATCTGCAAGGGTTGGAGTTACTTGATGAGAAATGCAGGGCCACAATCAAAAACCTTTAAGCATACCAGAATCGACTCCATGGCCACTATAACCGACGAGTCAAACACAGAGAATTTGAGCTTGGTGGTCTTGTTCTTAAAGAAAACCAACAAAATACCATGACTGAGAAGAAACACAAAAGCAAGTTCAAACCTAATTGGATAGGCCCCTTCATCTTTGTTGCAAACTATGGCACTGGAGCATACAAGCTCGCTACACCAAATAGGGATGAACTTGATGAGCTGATGAACATTATACACCTCAAGCATTACTTCACTTGAGAGACTTGGTGTATCATCTATGAGGCATGTTTCCATTGTACCATAATACCGACATTCTTCTTTGTATTATACCATTCTACCATGTAACGTTCTCCCATACCTTTTCTATTGACAAAGTTGATTTCAACCTCCCTGCCCAGCGCTTCGCCCTTGGTTCCGTTCCATTGGTTCCACAACCGCTTTCAGCACGAAGAATCAAATAAAGTTTTAGCAATTCTTTCAGTATTCTCGAAAGAGGTCGTATTTTGGAACAGTATGACAGTTGCTTAACAGTTGCATCCTTCATTTCTTATTTCATTCTATACCACGTGGCCTAATAATAACCACCTTTGGGATATCAGTGTCTCACCGTCATGCTACTAATCATAACCGCCTATGGGCAAATTAGGGGCAACAAGTGTTTATCATACCTTGAAATAACACCTTGCCATGCCTATGTTGTACTATGGCATTTGCCTACTTTGCCTGTTTTGTTTGAATTGGCTGCTACATAGTCAAATTCCTCCATTGTAAGGCAGAACTATAGTGACTTGAAGTCCCATCCCGGGACTATGTAGGCAGTGCTCAATTCACATTAAGGTCAGCTCAATCACCCCGTTGCCACGCTCTCACCGTTTTGCGAACAACTTAAGCCATGCTCTCGTCATTTTGCGAACATTTTCAGTTTAAACGCTCTCGTTGTGTTTCGAGCAATTTCAAGTTTGAACACTCTCGCCGTTTTGCGAGCTTGGATTGTTTAGTATCTCGTCATTCTCGATCGAGTTGAAATACTTTGAAAATTCCATAAACATTTGTAAAGTGATCTAGAAAATCCAAAAACAATCTTAAAACATCGTCCACTTCTTTGCCTTAAGGATTATGGGATTCCTAACTATTTCACAAGCAACCACTTGTCATTTAGTTCCCCCATCCTTACGAGCCCAACATCCCATGCCCTTGGTCATTTTGCAAGATCATACCCATATTCTTCTATCACACAATCATGTTTTCTTCTTATCATCAATTTTCTTTTATCCCATTGTTAAGCACAGGATATACTGAGGGGGGTGAATCAGTATATCATAAATCTTATAAACTTTAACTTAATCAAATTACACTTAACTATACATTCAAGATATGCAATAAAACTAAAACAATAAACACCACACAAGATAGAGAGAGAGA